>CM076579.1:1523461583-1523840124 GCA_034641835.2 Pinus albicaulis
TTCCTCATTTTTCTTGTATTTTGCAGGTTTTAAGGTTTTTTCTTCACATTCTATGAAAATCTAAAGGATGAGGGTGACGACTCCAGTCCTTCCGATTAATCCAGGGAATCGATCAGACGGTGAAGAACAATGATATCAACGAGGTTTCATGAGCCTTGGTTGCCGCATCTGAAAATCTTGAAGAATGCGTCGATATCGGAAAGCGAAAGAGTATCGAGATTTTGAAGAAGGAGTGAACGGAAGCAGTAGTTTTGTGGATAGATTGGCGGGGATTACGGCTAAGACGGTTATCAAAAGCCTAATCCCCGGCTTCGAGCACAGATTAAAGCAAAACCTAAAAGTGTTCATCGAACGTTGCCTCCACCGCCATACTTTGAGGCAAATTGATTCCTCAACCACCACAGTGCCACCTATTGCCTCAGAATACTCAATCAGAGGATGAATTTATTGAACAAGATCAGATATTATGCCTCGGAACAACCAAAGAAGTTATTACTGCACCAGATTTAATGACAGAATGTTTGCAGAGTAACCCTAACAGTACGCAGAGCCTCAAAGGTCAACAAAAGCTTCTTTCGAGCTTACTTCATCTTCGAGCTTACTTCATCGGTATAAACACAATGCGGTAGAACACGTGTAAGTCTTTATGACCTCCCCGGGCCCGGGGAAGACATTAATTACGCATTAATTGTACTTGAGATATTTTTATCAGATCTCACCTCCTCATCCTTCTATAAATACTTCAGTAGAAGATGAGTGAGGGGTTGGATTAGTTGGTTGTCAATGTAATTGCTGAAGCATTCTATGTAACTGAGCTGAAAACTCTTGATTGTAAATAGTGGTTTCATCGGCTCTTGGAGCTCTGCTTGTAGCAGATAGGTTAGGTTGTGAAGAGAGATGGATTAAAACATTGGATCTGAAGATTGTAACCGGTTTGACGCATCAATACACGATGATTTATGGGATCCTGGTCTATGCTGATGGTGATGTTATTCTCACTGTAACTTGTATTTTGTTTCTGTTTTCAATTTGTTTCATTTTCCACTGTAAAGAAAAGTTTAAGCAGTGTTGGGACTTCTAGCTGTATATCAGTGACCTTCTGCGGCTGAAAAATCTTTATCCCAATGTTTTCTTCTAGTGTGTTGTTAGAAATGATTTAATTAGGTCATATAGAAGGTAAAGTTTCCTCATCTTTTAAATGCTCAGATGACCTTTTAAATGTTACTTTCATATATGTTGTGTAAGGAATGAATTGAGGAAATCAAAGAGTTGGCCACGAGAGTCCCTTTCTTGTTTGCTCAACTATTTGTCTGTTCCCTTAGGATGTGTCAAAAAGCGACTAGTTTCAAAGTACTTATCGAGATCTTGGGCCATTACGTATTTATCTCGGTGATTGTCTTGGAAGTAACTAAGTAAAGAAGAACTAAGATGAGGAGAAAGGTGAGCCCTGCCCGCTAGTTTCTGCTCCAAAGGTTGCCTTCAAGTTTCCCTTTGTTTTTAGTCTGTGTTCTATTAGAAGTGTATCAAAGGCTGGATAGTTTCAAAGCACTTACCAGATCCTAGTTTGCTTCTATGTTTTTCTTAAGTGCCTGGTCAAAGGCTGGCTAGTTTCAAAGTACTTACCAGATCCTGGGCTGCTCTTTGTTCTGCATCTGTTAATTCCATTTCTTGTTGTATCACCCCATTCCATAAATCAAACTTCAAAGAGATCCTTAGGCCTAGATGACTTGCCCCATAGATTACTCTTGAACCTGGATGTTTCAATTAAATTCTCTTATGACTCCATAGCCCAATGGATTGAAAACTTGCCATCATCTTTCTTTAGAATCAAAGCTTATTCTGTTCACTTGCAACTTCTAACCTTTGAACCTATTTGCATATAGATCTTTCCGTCTCAGACAGCAACTATGTTCAACCATCCGAGAAAACCAAACAAAACCCTTGGCCTTCATAACTAGCCTAATACCATTACCCCAAACTTCAAAGACAATATCCATCTTTGTACATATTGGAGAGATCCCTCTCCGGATTCAGGAGGGATAGATCCTAGAATCCCAAAGTTGGTTGAAATGATGTTAACTCTGTGATCGGACTTTTCCAATCTTGCTTGTTATAGAGACCTAACATTTCTGGCGACTCCACTGGGGAAAAACTCAGAAACTTCTACATTCAAATCTATTCATAAAGAAGCTTGCGTTGGGGTTCATAGAGCACTTGCTTTATTAAGCAGCTTGAGCCACCAGAACCTAACATTTCTGGCGACTCCGCTGGGGAAGTATTCGGACCCAGATTTCCTATAACACCTTGAGAGTCATAAGCAGCCTTTTCAAGCACTCCCAAGAAAATGGTAATTAAGATGAAGATCAATTGAATCAATGACAAATTAGGTCAATCCTAGGGTTCTTTTAAGTTTTTATCTAACCTTGGAAAATCAGCTAGCTTAGCCATAAGGATAGATTGTCTTTGTTTCATAACCGTAGCTAAGTTTTAAGGCAAAGTTAGCCCATTCTTTTAAAACCACAAAAATAAACAATTCAGAAAATACCAAAAACATTTCAGATTGGTAGTAAAACACTAGTTTTGATATCTTGTATGCGTCTTTGATGTGTTTTACCCTATACTCTTAGACAGAGTCTGGAAAGGGCCAGGTAGCCTCTGGATCTCATCCTCTTTTAGGGGTGACATATCCGGTGAATGCCCTCCCAGTCAATCTCTGGTTAGAGTTTGTTGTGTTTTGAGATATCCTTGAAAAGGAATATTTCACAAACACTGTGGTGGACAGTGTACTCCTTTGAAAACACTCTGAACCTTCCACCTGGCGACTCCACCATCCTGAACAGACCTTAAGACTCCACTGGGAAGAACCCTTATCACTACAAAATCATTCAAACTCAGTTAGAGGACTGCAGGATTCGAATTAAGAAAACAGATTAGTTAACCATCTAAAGATTGTCATATCTGGTTGAACTTTTCTTGTTTAGTTGGGTCTAAACATATAAAAACTATGGCTCCTAAAAAGATTCACACTAGAGCCCATCCTGACCCATATCCTCCTGAAATAGTTGATAATCCAGAAGCGATCCTTAGGAGGCCTCGTAAGATACAATTTTCAACTATTTTCAGACCACCCCTGAGAGCTAATTCAGTTCCTGAAAACCTTTCAGCTCTTCGTGAATCACAAATTGACTTATTGAACCCATTCAGAACTAGGTCATTTGGTGATTTAGGTCAGTTAGATTCTGAGCCCGCACTTTCATCTCCCGAAACAAGTGAAACTTTTGGGAATAGAGAATCAACACCTCCTTATTTACATTTCTTACATAATCTAGGTGTCTCTCATCCAAGGTCAGCTCAGAAGTCCACTGCTGTTCCATCCATTTCTATTCATCCTTCATCCACTGTTCAAACCGCTCCACTTCAACCCACTCCTCCTCTTGTAAATCCACCCTCACCACATATCATGGCAGCATGGTATGCTCCCTTAGTCCTTCCTGTACCATTAGTCAATCTTCCACAAGATTATCAGTCCAAAATTCCGTTATATGATGCTAGTAATACCATAACAACATCTCAACATGTGGACAAGATGAATGACTACTTTGATAGAAATGAAATCGATAATGAATCTGTCAAAATCAGATTGTTTGCTCAAATTTTGGGGGGAGAAGTGAGAAAATGGTTTAAAGGTTTAACCCCCCATAGTATTAACGATCTCCAAGCCTTCCATCAAACATTCTTGAACAAATGGGAAGTAAGGAAGAACCCTCTCCAAGTCCTTGCCGACTATAACAATCTACATAGGAACCCTGGGGAAAGTGTACAAGCTTATTGTACCAGATTCAACAGTGTGTATAATGCACTTTCCCCTGAACTGAAGCCTCCTCAGGGTTCAGCTTTAAACAAATTTCCTGAAGGGTTTGATCCAGACATGACGTATTCACTCAGAGAAAGAGTCTTTGCAACCCTTGAAGATATGCAAAGAGGTGCTCTTTCTGTGGAAGTGAACCTCATGGAGAAGAGAGCAAGGATGAAAGCTGAAAAGAGAGTTTCTTTTAGAGAGGAAACCACCCTTTCCACTTCAAGCTCAAAGATGGAAAGAATGATGGAAGAAATGATGAAGAAAATGAGCATTCTAGAGAGAGCACAAGCAAGTCTAAATCAGAGCGCTCCTCAAAACAGAAACCAAAACCAGAATCAGAATCTTAGAAGAAATCAGCCTCCAAACAGACCCAGGGAAGATGATCAGCAGGTCATTCCTCCCTTTCATTAGAACTTTTTAAGTGAGGTTGAACAAGCAGATCAAATAACAGAGGAAGATGATATAAAATTATTTGGGGTAGATGATGATGACTTCGAGGTTCATTATGATGAAAAACAAGGTCTTTATACACCTTGTGATGACAGAAGAAATGATAATCAGAATTACTATCAAAATATGGAAAACGCTGTCATAGAGCCTTTAAGGGAATATGAACTCAGAAGTAGATCTAATCAACAAACCCCCAACAATAAAACCTCTGACAGACCTTCTCAAAACAGCACTGCAACCAAGTCTAAAACAATCAAACAAAAGGACAAAACAATGGTTGTTAATTCTGGTAATGGTAAAGAGAAAGACACTCAAAATATCGAAAAACAGAGTGCAAACACTAGTAGTACTATCACCTCAGTTAGTACTCCTGATAAAACAATTGTTTCAACTGTAGATAAACCGAATCAGCAAACTGTCATTGCTGATAAAGCAGCAGCAAACAAGGCTGAGACCAATGTCTTGAAGAGTCAAAACCTTTTCAGCCTAGAACAGGAAATCTCAAAGATCAAAATCTCTGTTCCTTTGACTGAGTTAGCTGCCCAACATGTGTATAGGTCAAAAATTTTGAAGGCTTTGAACTTAGAAGATAACGAAGATACTCTCAATCTTAATGACAACCAACCAGAGCTTATTTTCGGTCCAAAGATTGAAGGAAAGTTCCAAGAGGGTCCTGTCCCTCCCTTTTATGTAAGCTTAAACATTCATGACAAAATTCTGCATAATGCTATGCATGACTCAGGCGCTTCCCATAATTTAATGCCAAAGGCTGTAATGGAAAGCCTGGGTCTTGAAATTACCAGACCTTACAAGGATCTGTACTCCTTTGACTCAAGCAGAGTTAAGTGTCTAGGATTGATTAAAGATCTCTGTGTTAATTTAGCCCAAATTCCAGCCAAATGTTTAGTCATGGATGTTGTTGTGGCTGATGTCCTTCCAAAGTATGGAATGCTTTTATCACGATCTTGGGGGGATAAGTTACAGGGGACTATGCAAATGGACATGACCTATGCAACCATCCCTGTTTTCAATCAGACTAGGAAGCTTTATAGGGAATCCCACATGCAGTACACAGTAACAAGTCAGGATCGGCCTCAAAACTCTCCTCTTTATGCTATAAACACAAGCCTTGATTCTTTTATCATGTTTAATAATGAAGCACTCACAGAACAAATTATTTCAACAGAATCCATGGTTGAGACGAAAGAGGAGGAAAACAACGCTGAAGTGCCGAAACAGTCTATTGTGTCTGAAGATCCTACCAAACTGAACACAGGTCTTGAGCTGCAAGTTATCAATCCTTTGAACTTAAAACTTAACAGTTAGAAAGACAGTCCTCAACCCGATGAGAAACTTGAGGAATCAAATGATACGAAGTCCATACACCAAACTAAAAATCTGCCTCTCTGGACTATGTATTTTGATGGGTCATGCACCAAAACAAATGCTGGTGCAGGTGTCTGGATCACTAACACTGAAAATAATCATACAGAATGTATTTCATGCAAATTAAACTTTCAGTGTTCCAACAACATAGCAGAATATGAATCCCTTCTCTTAGGCTTGCATTTTTTGAAAAGATTAGGTGCCAAGAGAATCGATGTATATGGGGATTCTGAATTAATCATTAAGCAAGTCAATGGGGAGTACAACGCAAATCACCCCAGACTTAGGGCCTACAGGAATGATGTCATTGATCTTTTAAAAACATTTGAGGAGTACACCTTATCTTTTGTCCCAAGAAAAAGAAACATTGCAGCCCACAATTTAGCCTTTGCTGCTAGAACCTGTCCAATACTGTATGATGACACCTCTCAGGTAAAATTCAGACCAGCTATCCCAGATAACAAGAAATATTGGCAGGTATTTGATGGAGATAAACAAATAGAAGACTTCATGCAATTCAAAAATGAGTTTGAACCCCATAGTTCAGATTCAGACTATGATACAGACTGCAGTGAAGAAAATTTTCTTGGTGAAGAAGAACCATCTCCACAGCTGGTAGATATAAACCTTCAGACTATCATATCTAGAAACCAAACAGAATTAAGTGCAAAATCTGAAACAGAAGAAATGGAAACTCTTCATTCTAATAATGATAGTCTTCCCAAGGGTTTGGCCCCTCTAGAAGAACTGTTTGATTTTGATGATGTGGCCAACAAACCAAAACTGGAACCTGTAGAAACTGAAGTGGAAGAATGTAATATAGGCAGTGAGGAAAAACCGAGATTAATCAAACTGTCTAAAACCTTACCAACTCACATTAAACTCAAATACTTAGAGCTGTTCAAAGAATTTTCTGACGTTTTTGCATGGAGTTACGAAGATCTTAAATCCTATGACACTGAAATAATACAGCATAAAATCCCTCTTAAATAAAACCAAAAACCATTCAAACAAAAACTGCGCAGAATCAACCCTGTCCAGTTGCCATTGGTTAAGAAGGAGATTATGAAGATGCACGATGCTGGCATTATTGTCCCTATTAGATATTCTGAGTGGGTATCTAATCTGGTGTCTGTTAGGAAAAAGACTGGAGAAATCAGGCTTTGTATAGACTTCAGGAATTTAAACAGAGCCTCATTGAAAGACAACTACCCTTTACCCAAGATGGATCATATTTTGCAAAGGGTGGTGGGGTCTAAAAGAATTTCTTTGCTGGATGGCTATTCAGGGTATAATCAAGTCCTTGTCCACCCTGATGATCAATTAAAGACAGCTTTTACTACACCATGGGGCACTTTCATGTATGTGAAAATGACTTTTGGTTTAATGAATGCTGGAGCAACCTTTCAGAGAGCCATGGACATAGCATTCTCGGAAGAATTGGGCTTCTTCATCATTATCTATCTTGATGATGTAACTGTGTTTTCAAAAACAGATGAAGAACACTTAGAACATTTGAGGAAATTTTTCGAGAAGTGCCGAAGGTTTGGGATATCTTTGAACCCCAAGAAGACTTTATTTGGTCTCCAAGAAGGTAAGCTTCTTGGACATATCATTTCGGAGTAGGGCATAAAGATAGATCCCATGAGGATTGAGGCTATATTGCAAATTTCCCATCCTCGAAATATCAAAGAGTTGCAGTCTTTCATTGGAAAGATAAACTTTTTGAGAAGGTTCATCCCCAACTTGGCTGAGCTCCTTAGGAATATCACAAACATGTTGAAAAAGGAGAAAGGGGTAAAATGGACCTCCGAAGCAAAGACATCCTTTGAGCTGGTGAAACAAGCGTTAACCAAAACACCGGTTCTCATAAGTCCTGATTTTTCAAAGGATTTTTATATCTTCTCATTTGCATCAGAACATACTATAGTTGTTGTCCTTTTACAGAAAAATCCACAAGGGCAAGAGTAGCCCATTGCATTCTTTAGCAAGGCATTGAGGGATGCCCCTTTGAGGTATAACATTATGGAAAAACAGGCTTTTGCTTTGGTAAAAGCTTTAAAAGACTTCAGGGTATACATCCTTCACTCACACATCATTTCCTTTGTCCCAAATTCGGTTGTAAAAGACATTCTAACCCAGGATCCAGATGGTAAGAGAGGTAAGTGGATTGCTGTTATTCTTGAATATGATTTGGAGATAAAACCCACTAAGCTCATCAAAGGTCAGGGTCTAGCTAAATTGATGGCTGAATCAAACTGTGAACTTCTTGATATTAATATGATCAATGCTTTGGATGACCAAGAATAATTCTCAAATCCCATTGTTGAAGATCATTTTGTGAAATCTCCTTGGTATACTGATATTGTTTATGTTTTGCTTAATTTAAACATACCTCCTGGTTTATCCAAAACAAAGGCAAGATTCCTAAAGTTAAAAGTTGTAAACTATTGCATTATTGATAAATGTCTTTATTGGAAAAATGCTAGCGGCATATTGCTTAAATGTTTGCCTGAGTTTGATGTAGAAAAGATTAAGCAGGAATTCCATGAAGGAGAGTGTGGAGGCCATTTGTACTGGAAGTCAACAGCCAACAAAATTCTGAGGGCTGGTTTCTATTGGCCCACTCTTTTTCCTGATGTACACAAAATGACAACTACTTGCCATAAATGCCAATTGTTTGAGGGCAAGAGAAAATTATTACCCCTTCCTCTGCATCCAATTATTGTTGAAGCCCCTTTTCAACAGTGGGTACTTGACTTCATAGGCGAAATCCACCCACCATCCTCTGCCCAACATAGGTGGATCCTTACTGCCACAGACTACTTCACTAAGTGGATAGAAGCCATTCCTTGTAGACAGGCCAATGATTCAGTTATCGTAAAATTTATAGAAACCAATATCCTTGCCAGATTTGGTTGTCCTACCAAGATCATCACAGATAATGCAGCAGCATTTGGATCCAAGAGAATGGTGGAATTTTGTCATAAATACCAGATTACATTGGGACACTCCACAGCCTATTACCCTCAAGGTAATGGACTTGCAGAGTCTTCCAACAAAAGCTTAGTGAACATCATAAAGAAACTGTTGGAGGACAACAAGAAGTCGTGGCATACGAAGCTGATCCATGCACTTTGGGCTGACAGATTGACTTTGAAGAAATCCATTGGTATGTCACCCTTCCAGCTTGTGTATGGTACAGATGCAATTTTTCCTAACAGCCTTGGTGTACCGGTTATGAAGTTAGTTCAGGAGTTGCAGACTGAAGAGAATGACCTAATAAGAAGAATAAATCAGACCATTCATCTTCAGCAAAACAGAGAGGAAGTGTACAACAAAGCATTGCAGAAGCAAGATAATATCAAGAGGATATTTGACAGAAGAACAAAAGCCAGCAATTTTAGGATTGGGGACAAAGTTTTAAAGTGGGACTCAAAGAGGGAAGATAAGGGAAAGCATGGTAAATTTGATAATCTATGGCTTGGCCCTTACTCCATTCATTCAGTTGCTGGAAACAATGCATTCTTCTTACAAGAGCTGAATGGGACAGAATTGTTTGGGGGTCCTGTCAATGGCAGGATGCTTAAACATTACCTTTCTTAAGTTATTCTATGTTTTGAAGCCTTTTACCTTTTGACCATTGTAAATGTTTCATCCCCCATTTCATTTAGAGTCATGAAAAATAAAAAATAAAAAAACAAAGAAAGAAAGAAAAGAGGGCAGAAATGAAAACAAGAAAGGCAAGGCCCCATGCCAAAAAAGAAAAATGAATCTGAAAGTGTGGAAGCCTAAATGCCACTCCTGCAAAACACACTTCTAATTGGTCAAACTGTTTAATCTTGACTAATTAGCTTTCAATTTTCTGCTGATAGGATAGAAAATTTGATTTGCCAAACTGTTTAATCTTGGCTTATCAGTAGACAGAGTAGGGTAGAAATTAAGGTTCAAACCAGCTCAAAATCTGAACCAAAGTTTCCGAAGAGATGACTCAAAACTACTCCAATTTCTGAGTCAAAGAGAAAAGACCTGGTTCTAATTCGCTCAAAACTTGAACCAGAAGAGAAGCAAAGATAGCTCACCAAAAAGGAAAAACAGAGCTGTGAAGATAAGAGAAGGCCATAATGAGAAACTTTCAGATCTTAAGCCTTCTGTTTTGGTTTAAAATTTTCTGCAAATAATAATCTATGTGCAGCTTGTCTTTATGCCATAGATCATAGCAAGTCAAACAGCTCAATCTTGACTTGACTATTTTTAAATTTCTATTGTAGAATTTAGTGAATGAAAGTTTGTTGGACTGTTTAATCCCAACAGACAGTAGAATAGGTAGAGAAACATCTGAGCTCAACTGTTTAATCTGAGTTCAGGGAGAAATAAGGAGTAGAAATAGATTAGATTTCCTGTTTTCGAAAGAATAAAATGTTGTGTAAAGAGTTTGCCAATCCAAGTGCACTCTGATGAAGAAAAAATGTTAGATCAGTAGGATTGGGGTAGATAGAAGTTGTATTGATGAAATCCATTTTTCTTTCATAAACTGATGTTATTTTGTCCAAGGTGAAACAAGAGCAAGCAATAGTTCAAGCACCAGTCAGCATCCCAGAGAAATCAAGTCTGAATTCTTTATGCCTTCAAGAAGGCACCATCCCCAAGTGGAGCCACTGTTAGCCACCCATATTTTTCAATTATATCAGCTGGTGGCTAAATTTTCTTTGCAGCCTTCAAGAAACAAATTCAGGCCTAAAATTGTTGGTACTTGAAGTCTGTTGGTAAGATTCTAAACTACTGGTTGGTTCTACATACCTTTCCTCCTCTCTGCCTCTGATATTCCATGAAAATCCTAGTCAAGTATTGCTGCATCCTCCTCCTTTTTCCTCTCCCCTTCTTCCATCTTTCCTTCATTTCTTCAAGTTTCCTTTCATCCATAAAAACCCCACTAAACCATATGTTATTCCCTATCCCCTCCCTCATCTCATTTCCTAAGGTTAAAAACCCACTTTTTACCTTATCGGAACCCTCTTTCTTCTTCAAAAATCATTGAAAAACATATAAAAACGCTTATTTTTTTTTCAAGCGCTGGCTTAAGCCCTTCAGGCTAAACTCCTTCCTTCTCTCCATCCATGTGCCCGAGCGCCTCGACCGGCCACTCAAGTCCCGGAGCGCTAAACCAAGGCGTGGTCCCACTCCGCCCTTTTTCCCTTTAAAACCTTCGAAAGACCCATCTTTATAAGGTTCGGGCGTGAAATATCAATCCACGTGTTCCTCTGCTCCGATGTCCTCCCAGCCGTTGATCTGCCCCACAGATCAACAGAGCGGAGTACCCCTCGTCTTGTGGACCCCCCCTTCGCCGCGCTGTTTTCCAGTTCCACCGGTTTCAGCCCGCACCACCTTTCGTCCAGGGGCGGTTTTATACCGTCGGCCAGCGATTCCACACGCTGGCCGACGCGTGTCCTCCACCTCATACCCAAAACCGCCGTCCTTCCACTTTGCCCACGCGTTAATACTCGTACAATGGCCCCGCAGCGGGATTCACCTCCGCCGTCGGATCTGGGATCACCCATCCGACGATCGTTGATCGCCTCTCCTGTTCGCCCGTTAAATCTTCCCCAGCGCGTTCGAAGGCCGATCCCCACCGTCGATCTCCGTAGATCGACGGCTCTCATTCACTCTCCCGATTCCATTGTACAGTCCACCTTTTTCCCCGTTGAATGTTCAAAGTGCTCCCGACCGTTGATCGCAATACGATCAACAGCTCTGATCGCTCCATTTTCCCACACGTCCTCCGATGCAGTCTATCCATATAACGCAGGATTTCCTCATTTTTCTTGTATTTTGCAGGTTTTTAAGGTTTTTATTCGTATTCTATGAAAATCTAAAGGATGAGGGTGACGACTCCAGTCCTTCCGATTAATCCAGGGAATCAATCATACGGTGAATAACAATGATATCAACAAGGTTTCATGAGCCTTGGTTGCCGCACATCCCTGAAAAGCTTGAAGAATGCCGTCGATATCAGAGCAGAGAAAGAGTATCAGATTTTGAAGATGGAGTGAACCAGAGCAGCAGTTTTAGGGATAGATTGGCGGGGATTACAGCTAAGACGGTTATCAAAAGCCTAATCCCCGGCTTCGAGCACAGATTAAAGCAAAACCTAAAAGTGTTCATCGAACGTTGCCTCCACCGCCATACTTTGAGGCAAATTGATTCCTCAACCACCACAGTGCCACCTATTGCCTCAGAATACTCAATCAGAGGATGAATTTATTGAACAAGATCAGATATTATACCTCGGAACAACCAAAAAAGTTATTACTACACCAGATTTAATGACAGAATGTTTGCAGAGTAACCCTAACAGTACGCAGAGCCTCAAAGGTCAACAAAAGCTTCTTTCGAGCTTATTTCATCAGTATAAACGCATAAATGCAGTAGAACACCTGTGTAAATTCTTCATCGAGCCTCCCAGGCCAGGAAGACATTAATTCTGCATTAATTGTATTTGAGATCTTTTTTATCAGATCTCACCTCCTCATCCTTCTATAAATACTCCAGAAGAAGATGAGTGAGGGGTTGGATTAGTTGGTTGTCAATGTAATTGCTGAAGCGTTATAGCTGTTTCTGAGTGGAAAACTCTTGACTGTAAATAGTGGTTTCATGGGCCCTTGGAGCTCTGCTTGTAACAGATAGGTTAGGTTGTGAGGAGAGGTGAATTAAAACATTGGACTTGAAGATTGTAACCGGTTTGAAGCAATCAATACAAGCTGGTTTATGGGATCCTGGTCTATGCTGATGGTGATGTTATTCTCACTGTAACTTGTCATTTTATTTCAGTTTTCAATTTGTTTCATTTTCCACTGTAAAGAACAGTTTAAACAGTGTTAGGGCTTGCTGTATATCAGTGACCTTCTCTGGCTGAAAAATCTTTATCCCAATGTTTTCTTCTAATTGTGTTATTTAGAAATGATTTAATTCAGTCTAAGCACGGAGATGCTGGCATTCCCTCATCTTTTCGTCACTGCTGAATGTTATTTTTAAATGTTACTTTCATATATGTTGTGTAAGGAATGAATTGAGGAAATCAAAGGTTAGCCCTGAGTCCCTTTCTTGTTTGCTCAACTATTTGTCTGTTTCCCTTAGGATGTGTCAAAAGCTGACTAGTTTCAAAGTACTTATCAGATCTTGGGCCATTCTGTGTTATCTCGGTGATTGTCTTGGAAGTAACTAAGTAAAGAAGAACTAAGATGAGGAGAAAGGTGAGCCCTGCCTGCTAGTTTCTGCTCCAAAGGTTGCCTTCAAGTTTCCCTTTGTTTTTAGTCTGTGTTCTATTAGAAGTGTATCAAAGGCTGGATAGTTTCAAAGCACTTACCAGATCCTAGTTTGCTTCTATGTTTTTCTTAAGTGCCTGGTCAAAGGCTGGCTAGTTTCAAAGTACTTACCAGATCCTGGGCTGCTCTTTGTTCTGCATCTGTTAATTCCCTTTCTTGTTGTATCACCCCATTCCATAAATCAAACTTTAAAGAGATCCTTAGGCCTAGATGACTTGCCCCATAGATTACTCTTGAACCTGGATGCTTCAATTAAATTCTCTTATGACTCCATAGCCCAATGGATTGAAAACTTGCCATCATCTTTCTTTAGAATCAAAGCTTATTCTGTCTGCTTGCAACTTCTCACCTTTGAACCTATTTGCATATAGATCTTTCTGCCTCAGACAGCAACTATGTTCAACCATCCAAGAAAACCAAACAAAACCCTTGGCCTTCATAACTAGCCTAATATCATCACCCCAAACTTCAAAGACAATATCCATCTTTGTACATATTGGAGAGATCCCTCTCCGGATTCAGGAGGGCTAGATCCTAGAATCCCAAAGTTGGTTGAAATGATGTTAACTCTATGATTGGACTTTGCCAATCTTGCTTGTTACAGAGACCTAACACGTGGTGTTGATGTGATCTTCATATCATTCATTATGTTTTCATCATATGATTTGTATAATGGGAGTATGAGGAGGCAACAAAAAATTTTGTTGCTTGGGTTGTTCTTGGGAGAGAAAGGGCAGATTTGCTCTCACACTTTGCATGATGTTTCAAAGGTAGGAATGGAACTATCATGGTGAAAAAGGGCTACTCCTTAGCCTTGGATGATCTGGAAGTACTTCCACTTTTTAAGGAGCTTCTTGTTTGTAGCAACATTATGGAGGATGTCTTTGACAAGGATCATGTCCAAGAAATGAACTATGAGTTGGCAGGAGCCTATCTACATAGGCTAGTAGCGTTGTTCCTTTGGAGCATGGGCTTATTCATGTAATCATGCATCACTTTACTTTCAAAACATGGTGAGAATGTTGTTTTTGAATCTATTGATTATGTAACATAGCGCTTGCATCTTCTTACCATTATCATACAGTGCATTACTCCACAAGAGGGCAAGTTTATTGTTGAGCCCCGTAAACAAAATTTTGCCAACTATTATGATGGAGACGGCCATCCTTTGTATAAACTTGGGAAAGTTTTTTATTACTTCATGTATTCTCAGTTGAAACATTCAGCCATTTACTATTCACTAGTAGATGAGATTATTCACAAAACTAGCCATTTGTCAAAACATCACTTGCCATTGTATTTTCTGAAGTTGCAGTGGGAGAGACTGCACTGTGTCCACTTGAGACATTATTTGTATCATGCAACATCATGTAAAACCTTCAACAAACTTCTCATTTTTATACCCTATGATGATCATGTCCTATTCATCATGGATGAGGTGTTTTGGGTCAGCTTGTTCTTCAATGTTAGAGAGAAGCTCTTTGGAGGATTGTTCTTCATCTTGCCACTTGAGGGAAATATTATTGCAGCCCAAGATCAGCATATACTCTGCACTTATCCTAAGTGAAGAGGAGGATAGCATGGGGTAGGCTATTTTTTCTACCAAGATCATATTTTTAGCCCACTTACATTGCAGGAGCCAAAGGTGGAAGAGGATTTTCAGGAGTTTCCATGTTGGGAGGTAACTCATTTTGTATGAATGATTTCTTGGGGATGGGAGCTTCATATGGGGATGGTAGATCCCAATTCATATTATACCTCATGCCTTAAGAAGGCCCCTCAATTTTATCTTTGCAGTTGCTTGAGGACAAGCAACATTTGGGAGGGGAGGACTGTAATATTCCCACTTTAGCACATAGCTAAATGGAATATTAAAGTTTGATTTTATCACCTAGCAGCTAAATAAATGTGTAAGGAAGCCCATGCATATTAAAAAAATGAATAAATTCCCTCATAATGTCAAAGGGGATAGTCATAAGAGCTGGATTTCACACCCTTATGTGTGAAAGAGGACATTTGCATGGAAATAAGGTCAAGTTTGACCTAGTCAACAACACTAGGATAGGAGTGGAGAACACTTTGAGAGACATCGCAGTATGAATGGGAGGAGGTTTATTTGGTGAAGGAAACCCTAATGAGTGGGACCCATGGAGAGAGGGATTTCACTTGTTTAAAAGGAGGGCAAGGCAGCCATTGTTATTCATGATTTAGATTATTGATTTCATTGTCTGTTTAGACTTTGTGCATTCTCCTGATGTTTAGCAGAGTTGTAGTGCTTCTTAGCACAAGGATTTCCTATTTAGGAATACTTATCCTTTCTTGAGAGGCCTCTTGGAGGATTGTGCTAATTTTCCTCACATCCAGGCTTGAGGCCAAGCATACTCCTTCAGCTATAGCATTATTTTTGCAGGAGTATAACATTGTGTTGTAGGGTGTTGCAGTGAGGGTCCACAACACCACTTCCAACACTTGTTTTTCATAGGAGGAGGCTCTATTTCCTTTTAGAGATCAATTGGGAAGCCCTTGGAGAATATTTTAGATCTTGGCACTTTACCTACACTTTTTCTTGCACCTACAACAAAATATCCCTCAGTGACTGCGTTATTTATGAGTATATTTGCAGTGGGGGTTTGCACCACTATTTTGGAGGGTAAGATTTTCAGTGATTGGATTAGACTTTCACCTGAAGGATCCTTTGGATGAGATTTATGTATCATATTAAGCATCTTTAGTTATATCCATCCATTTCCAGTTCTTGAGTTGCAGCTGCTATCCTGCAACTCTGGCATTTTGACAGTTTTTCATATTTCAGCCAATCCTTCTACGATTGTCTAGAAATAATGTTTGGGAGATTAGATATTCACTCCCAATGTTGTATGAGACATACATTTGTATATCCATGTATTGAAATATGCTAGAAATATTTTCTCTTATAAAACTGCGTAGTCATAGCCTTGGGCATTCTTGTGTAGCAGTGTTTTACCATATTTTATGTACATGTTTCTTGAGGTTGATTTTGCCTATCTTGAGTAGCTCTTTCCTCAAGATATTGTATAAATTTTGCTGCTATGATCTAATATTATGGCTATTTGGATCTTCTAGCCTTCTATGTGTTAATTTATCACCGTTACTCCATTATTGTGTTTACATATTTTTGTATCTCCAATCTTGGGATATTATAAGATATTTCCAATCTTGTAGATTTTCCCTATTTTGGGATATTACAGTCTGATTTTCACAGTGAAAACATAATTGATAAGTGTAAATGTAGAACTTTTCTATGTACTCGGCTATGGGATCATAGAAGACATATTCTGTTTGGTGATTTTCAGGACATTCTTCAGTTTTGGAAAACTCATATACGCTTTCTTTAGCAACATAATATTTCAGTTGTGTGTTATCAAACTCATTTTCAAAAACAAGATATTCCTCCTCAATCTCAAAATAAAAAGGCATCACCACCTTCTCTTTGTATTTTGGCATGAAAGAGCTTTCAAAACACCGATCTTGATAATGAAGACTAGAGGACTAAATTTGATCTTCTAAAACTTCAATGTTTTTCTCAATGTTCTTAGCAAATTAATCCAAAAATTGAATCTTATATTTTGACTTGCACTCAAATGGATTTAAATAAGAAGAAAAGGCCGGAGGAAAATTTTTATCCACTTCCTCATCAGTGTGCTCATCATTTTATTAATTAAAACCTTGAATGGAAAGAGAGTCTGCCGCAAACTCTTCTTTTTCCATCCATGTTTCTGTAATATTCCTAAATTAACTTTCAGCTAATTGGAATATTAAAATTTTGTTTTGTCACTTAGATAGGAGAATAAATGGGTAGGGAGACCCATAAATCTCTCTATGAAGAATAAAACCACTTCTCATGTGAAAGTGGATCATCTTTCCAGCTCAATAAATCACCCTAAGGTTTGAACAAGGGCTAAAACATGTGGACTGGGTCAACTTTGACCAAATCAATAGTGTTGTCATGGAGGAGTGGACATTAATGGAGGGACAACGTTGTTTTAGATGGAGACACATTTCATGGAAGTAATGTCATTAATGGATGGGGCTTAGGGTTTTGAAGCTCATATCTTATAAAAGGAAGAGGATGGCAGCCATATGATTCATCTTGGTATATTTTATATTTTGATATATGGTCTGTTTAGACATATATCTTTCTTCAGTTGTTTAGCTAATATTACATGTGTTGTTTAGCACTGGGTTTTCCTGATCGGGAATCCCACCTCTTCCATTGAGGAGCTCTTAGAGGATTTTTCACTATATTTCCACATTCAAGCATTTTTTCCAAGCTTCAATCTCATGTACAATGCATTTCTATTTAGAATTGGATTGTGTTGCAAGGGTGTAGCAGTGGAGGAGAAAAATCTCCAATTTCTGATCTAGTTTTCCATGGGATGGATCTCCCTTTCATCCAAAGGCTTATGAGGAAGACTTTAGGGCTTCAATACATATTTTGGCACCAGTCCAAGTAGCATCCATCATCTACAACATAGTTTTCTACAAGGACTACGGTATTTTGGAGAGCAGTTGCAGGAGTGGGTTTACTACCCTATTTGGAGTGTTTGGGTTTCCTGTGTGGGGATCAACCCTTCATTTAGGATATCTGTTGGAGGAGGATCAGCCATATTTTATATCATATCAGCCATCTCCCATCAATTATTTATCTGCAGAGATTATTCATCCCTAGCGCCAAATCTGCTATCTTTGTATAGTGTGTATTTTTGGAAACCTTTCTGGGTTGTCCTGGAATTTTGTTTTGGAGCATGGATCTTTAGCCTTAGAATTTTTGGAGCATTATATCAGTAGAAATATATTTTTACACCTTTCAGCTTCCATTCTCTCTTATACAGCGTGATTTTCTGGATTCCTGTATTTCATGCATTAACAGCATTGTAGATCTAGGTGTATGCTTTCATGGGAGGCTTGTTTTCCCAACTTGAGTGATATTTTCATCAATATATTGTATCTATTTTTCTGTTATAATCATAATGTAATGGATATACTATTGTATCATGCTTTGATCTATTATATTTCTACACATTTCCAATTTTATGCACTCTATTCCTACTTTTCCCATATGGGGATACTACAGTGGTCTTAGAGCATAATCTTGGCTCAGCCTATGTACTTCAGCCATTATGTCATCTAAGGAGGCTTCTCATAGAAAGGAGAATATCTGTAGAATAAATGAAGGAAAAACTTCATTATCAAGAGGGAAGGAATTCTCAAAAATTCTTCTTCAAACTATGCAGTGCATTAGCAGAGACATCAAAGAGATGAGAATGGAGAGATGGAGAGATTCTCCGAGAGGGATTGTACATGATGAAAACTCTATATTTTCACATTATGGGTGTGAGAATTCAACTACACCATCAGATATACAACATGGTACCATGCCTAGTGCCATGGCAAGAGATATGGAGGAAGGAGATGTACCAAAGGAGGAGACTCTTGATGACTATCTTCAAGAGTATGAATCTCAAACTCAGAGATTTAGAGATCATATAAAATTCGAAGGTTTTTGGAAGATCAACGAGGATAGAAGACCTAGCAACCATGATAGAAGCACAAGGTGAAAGTAGCATGATGTGGGTAAATTATTTCTATCTACTTTTGATGGATCACATGAATGTTCAGCTAGGGCTTGGGTGGAGGAACTAAACACCTTTTTGCATCAACACCAAGTTTCAGAAGATGAATCCCTTAGAGTAGCAGCGCTGCATATTAAATTTAAGGCTTATTCCTGGTGGTTTTATGAATCTCCTTCATTAAAATATGCAAATATGTCTACTTATGCAAGGTTCACTAGGATTTTAGTAAATAAATTTAATGTAAAACACTCTGAAACTTCCTTGGTTGAGCTAGTTAAGCATAAACAAAAAAAACCTTTGCATGAGTTGGAAGGATCTATAAATCCAACTCCATTTCAGAAAACTCTTTAGGGGATTAAAAGCTTGCATAATACCCTGTTAGAGGCAAGATCCCCATTTCAGAAAGAGCTCTCTTCTCGAAGGGAAGACATGGAGGAACTAAACAAAGATCCTCTTAATGATGATGAGGCAACCTCCTTTCATGATGCAAGGGAAGGGAAGAAACGAGGTAATAGCATTGTCACAACAGCAGCAGATATGGTACCTCATGAAGAGGAAGATGGAGCATTTTCTCCAAAGAGAGAAACTCTTGCACTCTGGCAAGGATTTCCAAAGAATCTCATATATGGAGATCAGGGCATAGTCCATGTGCAGCATGTGCCATCATTGACAGATTGTGAGATTTTGAAGATAGTAGTAGATATAGGGGAGGACAAGCATCATATGATGAGGAGCACACACCCCTCTATATTTCATAAAGTTGATGCACAGAAGAGGCAGGGGGATTTGCGCAGCAAGGACAAGGACAAATCAGTCCACTCACATAAACAACCTACTCTAGGCCTTGATGTTTCATTACATGTAGGCATTTCACCAGGGAGACCCCCTGATTGGAAGATAAATAAAGAGTTCTCTCAACGTGGTGAAGAATTGATATATTTTGCTAGAGAATGAGCCTTGGGAGGATCTAGCACAATGCAAAGAACCTTTGATGGGTTCAAAGTAGGAGTGAGAAATTTTCTGATATGGAAATTGCTATCTCCCACTCAACTATTTGCGCTGAAAGATGATTCAGAAATATATGATGACATGAGCATGGTGTCAAATGGCTACTCCATATAATTGTAACAAAAAATGATACTTCTACACATGAGGAAGATTTCTGAATATGAGAAGAGGTTATTAATAATCTTGCATGCATTGGAAAAAATATGGAAATTTTGTATGGGAAATGCCTTCCAAGAGGAGGTTGACCTCCATGTACTTCAATCTTGCCTTAGGGAAGATCAGCTGCAAGAGAGTTAGCAAAAGTGGGGTAATAGTACTCCAACATGTGGCTTTGGCATTAAGCATGTCAAATATGAGAGTTATGATGTGATAGGAGCTTCATTTCAGGCTTCTACAACGCTGTCATTGTTGGGAAGCCTAGATCCATATTGGGAGTCCCAAGTATTGGTGGAATATTCCAAGAACCTCTTCACATGTAAGGTTATTGATGGGAAAGTGATAGATGGGAGGTATAGAGTGGTTGATGGAGTCATTTATTTCCATGATCAAATCTATTTGACTAGAGACTCCAAGCTCAAGAAGGAGATTTTACATGCAGCATATGAGATTTTAAATTCTTACTTAGTCGATCATCATTGATACCAATTATTGTATCATCCTCTTTAGCTATTAGACATGCTTTGGTTGCTTCATCTAGAACATATATGTCATTTGGAGCTCGAATTTTTGTAGCCACAATTTCACCATACACGCCTTTCCTGATTTCACATTTCGTGGAGTTGAATAGTATTGTGTGTCCTTGATCACACATTTGTCCAACATTGGGCAGATTGCGATTCATGTTTTCAACCAATAGAACATTCTTGGCTAGAGCATCTTTGCTTCCAAGAGTGACAGTACCTAATCCTATAACATTTGAAGATCCATCATTTCCAAAGGACACGGTTCCATCCTTCTTCTCTTTTAGAGATACAAATTTATTTCTATCTCCAGTCATATGCGTTGAGCAACCGCTATCAACATACCACACATATTTGTTCTTTTAAGCCTTGAGAGCGAGAGCACAATTATCATTCTTCTTCTTCTTCCATGTTCGTTCATTCTGTGGCTTTGAAGATTCTTCTGGAGGATTTTCAAGTCTGCAGTCTTTGGCTATGTGTCCAAAGTTTCGACATTTGTAATATTCAATATTATTTCTTAAATGTTCAAATCTATTGATGTTTCGCTGAGCCCTGGGAGGCTCATATTTGACAGATCTCCTGGAATTGTATTCGTTCCTAGGGTACGTGCGACATTCTACAGCTTTATGACCAAATTTTCCACATGAATAACAGTAGCCATAAAAAATATGTTGGTACTTGGATGGAAATTTTCGTCGAGGAATTGTCTTCCAAGGCTGTTCTTGTGAATCTTGTCCAATGAAGTCTACATGCATGTTAGATCTCATAGGTTCATTGTATTTTGTTGTAGAAGGTCCTGCTTCTTCTTCTTTGTAACTGATGCCAGTTTTGTCGTTGTAAGATCGTTGATTGTTGATGAGTTCTTCCAATGCCCTTGAGCTGTTGGCATAGTTTTGGATAGTTTTTCCTTTCTTCACTTCCTCACGCAGCGAGACTACTTAGGCTTCTAATTCTTCCCTTTCTTGGTTGCTTTCTTCCAACTTCTTTTGAAGTGACTCTTCAATGCATTTGTGTTCTTCAACTTCAATTTTGAGACCTTGAACTTGTTCTTCAAGAGTTTTGGAACGGATCTTCTCTGCCTTGAGATATTTTATAAGCTTGATTGCTTCCTCATAAAATTCGTCTATGGTCCATCCTTCTTCTTCATTGTTTGATACCTCTTGCTTATTGTGCTTGGGTTTATTGTGCTTGGCCATAAACAATACTCTCTCATTGGTTTCTTCTTCACTATCATTGTCTTCATCGGATGATGAGCTATCTTCTTTAGAGAGAAAGTTCCTTTTGGATCCTTGCTTGTTGAATTTCTTAAAGCCTTTCTTTCTTTTTGAGTTGCCATTACTTTTGTTTGGACATTTTGCTGCAAAATGCCCAACCTCATTACAGTTGAAACATATCAATGGAATTTTACCTTTGAATTTTCCCTTACCAATTTGTAGTTTTCTCGTGAAGTAAGCATATTCTTCATCTGAAAGACCTTCTTCATCATCTCCCTTTTCTTCACACTTGCAGGTGCATGTCTTTTCAATTGAAGGTTGTTTATCCTTATTGGTTTTCTTAGATGCAACGAACGCATTTCTAGATGCGAAGTACCCTATTCTTCATAAAGTCTCATTTTATATGCTATGAGAAGTCCATGTAATTCCTCTTTGCTAATTTTGTCCAGATTTGCACTGTATTCTAATACCGATACCTTTGGGTTGAATCTCCCTGGTAACGTTCTAAGAATCTTCCGTATAATAGTCTT
Organism: Pinus albicaulis; assembly: GCA_034641835.2. Taxonomy (NCBI): domain Eukaryota; kingdom Viridiplantae; phylum Streptophyta; class Pinopsida; order Pinales; family Pinaceae; genus Pinus; species Pinus albicaulis. The sequence continues at coordinate 1,523,483,645 of CM076579.1, forward strand.
CTCGTCAACTGGCTCTCCCAATCCTTCCAGAGTATAGGTTATTTCATCAACGTATTGAAATTATGCAGCAATGTTGCAATCTTCTTTCATTCTGAGTTGCTCAAATGTTTCTCTATAGATTTGAAGTTTTCCTTCTTTGACATTTGAGTCACTTTCATATATATTCTCAAGCTTGTCCCATACATTTTTGGCAGTTTTACAACCCAACACCTTATGATAAGAAAATTCAATAAGTCCACTGATAATAATATTCTTTGCTTTTGCATCATTTACTAAATTATTCTTACCTTGTTCATCCGCGGTTGATGTAAATCCATTTTGAATAGTGTCCCATACTTCGTAACCTTGCGCCAAGAGATAGACCTCCATTCTTCCTTTTCAAATTGCATAATTATTTTCATTGAATAGAGGTACACCATTCTTGGTATGCTCCATGACCTCCTTCCAGCTGTTAAACTGCTATTGAAGGAACCAAGCTCTGATACCAATTATTGGAAATACTGAGGGGGGGGGGGGTGAATCAGTATTCCTTTCAATCAGAGCATTATTTAATATTCAATTATTATCAGTGTTTGTAAAATGATAGCAGCAAACAGGAGGAACACAAATGCACACAGTTTTTAAGGTGGAAACCCAGTCCAGGAAAAAAACCGCCTAATGCTTTTCTAATAATTCTTTAATATTCAACTCCAATTGAAAATAAAACTCCAACTTCCTAGAATATAGAAAATCATTCTTCTCCGGCTCCCACTGGATGGACGATCCAAGACCCGAGATTCTTCAGTAGTCAACTGAATGGATGCCCCAACAACCAATGAGCTACAACTCACCCTAGCACCACCCTACCACCCTATAGAAGAATAAAATAAGAATGGACTCCCGTACCAGGGAAAATGGTACACTTTACAATGATATAGAATGATGCAGAAGAAGAAGACATACTAGACCATAACCCAAAATTTTACACAACCACCTAATGATGATCCTAGACCTCCCAACACTACCTCTTCAACCCTTGGCAGATAGACACTAATACAATTTGTACAATAATGTATTTACAATAAGTACATGACACCTTTTATGCACTTATTGTACTTCATATGATGAACTTCTTGCTGATATTATGCACCTTGTTTTCTTCTCTTGTCATGCTACCCTCTGCTGCACCTTGCTTTGCTTTTCTGCCATAGAAATTTTGGTCCTTTGTAATCCTTGACAACACATGATCTAGATTTTTCTTGCCTTCTAGGAGCTCGATATTCAATCTGGTGTATCTTTGTTATTTCAGATCCTCAATATCTGATTTTTGGTCCTATAGTAGTCCTATGAGTCATCTTTCCAATGCCATAGGTTTGATCCGATTTTGATTCTTCAAGAGAGATTTATACCCAATTTTTCACAATGCCCTAATTATGGACTGTTTCAGAAGAGCGCACTTGTACGACATGCCACATGTCACTTTTTATTTGTTTGTCTCTGAACTTGATAAAGATAAAATTAAAGACTGTGCACTATTCACCAATTTTTACAGAATTCCAATCCGATACTCAGAGAGAGAGTTATGATGAATTTACCAAGGTCACTTCTTTGAGATGAATTTCAGGAGCCTTCAAAAACCCTGACCTCCAAAGATCATATCTCCAAAAATGTTTCGCACCTTGATCTAAAAGTTTTACTGCAGCTTCCTCAGGATTTCATCTTCTTCTCATAATAATTTCAGCTTCTGAACCTTCGTAGAAAAAAATTTAGAGAAAAAATTCCACAATGACCTGTTTCAGATAGCGAAATCCCTTGCAGAAGGAGGAAATGAAGATCACAATTTATATGAATGCTTAAGTTGAGAGGGGCTTCAACAAGTGAACGTGGGAAGGATTTTCGGAGCTTAAAAAATATTAATTATGAATTTTCAATGACCCATGCCCCAACCTCATGGGGGTTTTAGCCCACTAATTGGGGGTACAAACTTCAAACATGAATATCTCTCAAACCGTGAAGAATTACATGGCGTGCCATATATCAATGGAAACATCTCGACAAGTAGAAACCATCAAAAGAATTATTGACCCAAAATATATTAATTTGGTAGGTTAAAATTCCCATGCAATATTGGGTTAGCCCCTGGTGCTTCTTGGGTTGACATCAATGATAACCGCTGATCAACAATCTCCCCCTTTGGCATTGATGGAAACACAAGTACTCCCCCTGCGATCATGAAACCTCTTCCTACAACATTATCTCCCCCTCTTACATCAATGGCAAAGGGTAACTCCCCCTGAAGCACAACCATCCTACGGACTTGTACACACTTCCACTCGCACTGACACACAACCGTCCTGCAGGCCTGTACACACTTCCACTCCCCCTGACACACAGCTGTCCTGAAGACCTGTAATCTACTTCCACTCCCCCTTTATATTCTAAAAAAGGAAAATCTAATGAGAAATTGGGAGAATCCCAAGCTTCTGGTGAAGATATTCCAATGCTGGTGAATATTTAATATGTGATTCTTTCAGTGCTGCTTGGAATCTTACTACTTGTCCAACTGCTTGCATAACATCTGGTCAGGAGGTTGTTACATATAGAAGACTACTAATCATAGATCTGTACAACCTTTAATCCACATCCCTTGATGATTCATCTATGCTCAATTTGCAACCTGTTACCATTGGAGTAAGGATGGGTTTGCAATCTTCCATTTTAAATTTCTTGAGCATTTCCTTGATGTACTTGGCTTGACATATAAATATTCCTTTCTCTTGCTGAGATATTTGAAGCCCTAAGAAGTATGTCAACTCACCAAGTAAAGACATCTCGAAATCACTTTGCACCTTTGTAGCAAAATTCTTACTTAGTCGATCATCATTTCTACCAATTATTGTATCATCCTCTTTAGCTATTAGACATGCTTTGGTTGCTTCATCTAGAACATATATGTAGTTTGGAGCTCGACTTGCTATAGCCACAATTTCACCATACACGCTTTTCCTGATTTCACATTTCGTGGAGTTGAATAGTATTGTGTGTCCTTGATCACACATTTGTCCAACACTGAGCATATTGTGATTCATGTTTTCAACAAATAGAACATTCTTAGCTAGAGCATCTTTGCTTCCGAGAGTGACAGTACCTGATCCTATAACATTTGAAGATCCATCATTTCCAAAGGACACGGTTCCATCCTTCTTCTCTTTCAGAGATACAAATTTATTTCTATCTCTAGTCATATGAGTTGAGTAACCGCTATCAACATACCACACATCTTTGTTCTTTCGAGCTTTGAGAGTGAGAGCACAATTATCATTCTTCTTCTTCTTCCATGTTCGTTCATTCTGTGGCTTCGAAGATTCTTCTAGAGAATTTTCAAGTCTGCAGTATTTGGCTATGTGTCCAAAGTTTCTACATTTGTAACATTCAATATTATTTCTTAAATGTTCAAATCTATTGATGTTTCGCTGAGCCCTGGGAGGTTCATATTTGACAGATCTCCTGGAATTGTATTCGTTCCTAGGGTATGTGCGACATTCTATAGCTTTATGACCAAATTTTCCACATGAATAATAGTAGCCATAAAAAATATGTTGGTACTTGGATGGAAATTTTCGTTGAGGAATTGTCTTCCAAGGCTGTTCTTGCGAATCTTGTCCAATGAAGTCTACATGCATGTCAGATCTCATAGGTTCCTTGTATTTTTTTGTAGAAGGTCCTGCTTCTTCTTCTTTGTAACCGATGCCAGTTTTTTCATTGTAAGATCGTTGATTGTTGATGAGTTCTTCCAATGCCCTTGAGTTGTTGGAATAGTTTTGGATAGTTTTTCCTTTCTTCACTTCCTCACGTAGTGAGACTACTTTGGCTTCTAATTCTTCCCTTTCTTGGTTGCTTTCTTCCAACTTCTTTTGAAGTGAATCTTCAATGCATTTGTGTTCTTCAACTTCAATTTTGAGACCTTGAACTTGTTCTTTAAGAGTTTTGGAACAGATCTTCTCCACCTTGAGATATTTTATAATATTGATTGCTTCCTCATAAAATTCGTCTATGGTCCATCCTTCTTCTTCGTTGTTTGATACCTCTTGCTTATTGTGCTTGGGTTTATTGTGCTTTGCCATAAACAATACTCTCTCATTGGCTTCTTCTTCACTATCATTGTCTTCATCGGATGATGAGCTATCTTCTTTAGAGAGAAAGTTCCTTTTGGATCCTTGCTTGTTGAATTTATTAAAGCCTTTCTTTCTTTTTTAGTTGCCATTACTTTTTTTTAGACATTTTTCTGCAAAATGCCCAACCTCATTACAGCTGAAACATATCAATGGAAGTTTACCTTTTAATTGTCCCTGTTAGTATGAATATTTTGTCGTAAAAGATCACTTTAGCTACGCATAACAAATAGCCCTAACATCGATTATGGCTGCAAAATACCTTTAAGATTGCTACACAAATTCAAATCTAAGCACAAAAGATATTAAGCAGATAAAAAATAACATGGCTCCATAGATCCAATGAACAAGACAAGAAGAATGTATATGAAAGAATTTTGTATTATATTAAAGAATGGGGCACCTGAGAGGAAAACAAGAAAGGTGTTTTCCGGTTCTCCTCGGTGGGATGGGTTCTTGGAAGTCCTCAGTGTTTCAGATCTAGCATTTCTCTCTCTTATGGATGTGGAAAAGCAAACATAGAACTCAATGGGCGTTCACAAAGAAAAATGGAAAATGGTGACCAAGAGAAGATCCAGAGTGATCTAATGCAATGAAGGTGACTAATGAATGGGGAAAACCCCTATATTTATAACAAAATATTGGGGCGGTCTAGAACTTGGTGCATGAATACAATATTATTAATCGAATTCTAGAAGCACCTTTTAGGAATATTTTATTATATTTGTTGGAGGGAAAAGGATTCTTGACTTGGGTCAATTCCTTTATTTATAAATAATAAATAAATAAATGATTTATTTATCATTTTAGGGGAATGATGGGAATATAATTAAATAATGGTTTATTTGATTATTTATGGATGATTTAGTCAAATTTAACTAAGAATATTAAATAATGATTTAAATAACTTGTTCTTAGGAAATAATTATATAAACAAGGATTTATTTAATTAATTTCTTTGTTGTGGGTTAAATATGACCAAATAAGTTATTTTATGTGGTGAAAGCAATTTTACTTGGGGTAAAATTGGTCTTACATGGTGTACTTGGGTTCATCTAACAATAATAGGTTAGATGACCAAAAAAATGGTGTAACAGTCCCTTACCAATTTGTAGTTTTCTCGTGAAGTAAGCATATTATTCATCTGAAAGACCTTCTTCATCATCTCCCTTTTCTTCACACTTGCAAGTGCATGTCTTTTCAATTGAAGGTTTTTTATCCTTATTGGTTTTCTTTGATGCAACGCGTGTAGTTTCTAGATGCGAAGTACCCTCTTCTTCATCAAGTCTCATTTCATATGCTATGAGAACTCCATGTAATTCCTCTTTGCTGAGTTTGTCCAGATTTGCACTATATTCTAAGATCAATACCTTTGGGTTGAATCTCCCTGGTAACGTTCTAAGAATCTTCCGTATAATAGTCTTCTCGTCAACTGGCTCTCCCAATCCTTCCAGAGTATTGGTTATTTCATCAACGTATTGAAAGTATGCAACAATGTTGCAATCTTCTTTCATTCTGAGTTGCTCAAATTTTGCTCTATAGATTTGAAGCTTTGCTTCTTTGAAATTTGAGTCACCTGCATATATATTCTCAAGCTTGTCCCATACATTTTTGGCGGTTTTACAACCCAACAGCTTATGATAAGCAGATTCAATAAGTCCACTGATAATAATATTCTTTGATTTTGCATCATTTACCAAATTCTTCTTACCTTGTTCATCCGCGATTGATGTAAATCCATTTTGAACAGTGTCCCATACTTCGTAACCTTGCGCCAAGAGATAGACCTCCATTCTTCCTTTCCAATGTGCATAATTATTTTCATTGAATAGAGGTACACCATTCTTGGTATGCTCCATGACCTCCTTCTAGCCGTTAAACTGCTATTGAAGGAACCAAGCTCTGATACCAATTGTTGGAAATACTGAGAGGGGGGGGTGAATCAGTATTCCTTTCAATTATAGCATTAGTTAATCTTCAATTATTATCAGTGTTTGTACAATGATAGTAGAAAACATGAGGAACAAAAATGCACACAGTTTTTAAGGTGGAAACCCACTTCGGGACCAAAACCACCTAATTCTTTTCTAATAATTCTTTAATATTCAACTCCAATTGAAAATAAAGCACCAACTTCTTAGAATCTAGAAAAGCATTCTTCTCCAGCTCCCACTGGATGGACACTCCAACGCTCGAGATTCTTCAGTAATCAACTGAACGGATGCCTCAACACCCAATGAGCTACAACTCACCCTAGCACCACCCTACCACCCTATAGAAGAATAAAAGAAGAATGGACTCGTGTACCAGGGAAAATGGTCCACTTTACAATGATATAGATTGATGGGGAAGAAGAAGATATACTAGACCATAAACCCAACTTTGACACAACCACCTAATGATGATTCTAGACCTCCCAACACTGCCTCTTCAACACTTGGCAGATAGACACTAGTACAATTTGTACAATAATGTATTTACAATGACTAAGTACAATGACACCTTTACAATGATTGTATGCAATACTGCCCACTTGAAGACTTCATATGATGAAATTATTGTTATTGTTATGCACCTTTGTTGTTTCTCTTGTCATGCTACCCTCTGCTGCACCTTGCTTTGCTTTTCTGCCGTAGAAATTCTGGTCCTTTGCAATCCTTGACAACACATGATCTAGCTTTGTCTTTCCTTCTAGGAGCTCGATATTCAATATGGTGTATCTCTATTATTTCAGATCCTCAATATCTGATTTTTGGTCCTGTAGTAGTCCTCTGAGTCATCTTTCCAATGCCACAGGTCTGACCCAATTTGGATTCTTCAAGAGAGAGTTATACCCAATTTCTCACAATGCCCTAATTATGGACTGTTTCAGAAGAGCTCACTTGTACAGCATGCCACATGTCAAATTTTCTTCATTTGTCTTTGAAATTGATAGAGAAAAAATTACAGAGTATGAAATATCCACCACATTTTATGGAATTCCAATCCTATACTCAGAGAGAGAGTTATGATGAATTTACCAAGGTCACTTCTTTGAGATGAATTTTAGGAGTCTCTAAAAACCCTGACTTTCACAAATCATATCTCCAAAACTATTGCGTACCTTGATCTAAAATTTGTATTGCAGCTTCCTCAGGATTTCATCTTTGCCTCATAAAAATTTCAGCTTTTGAACCTTCGTAGAAAACAAGTTAGAGTGAAAATTCCACGATGACCTGTTTCAGATAGCGAAATCCCTTGCATAAGGAGGAAATGAAGTTCACAATTTATATGAAAGCTTAAGTTGAGAGGGGCTTCAACAAGTGAACGTGGGAGGGATTTTAGGAGCTTAAAAATTATTACTTATCACTTTTCAAAGACCCATGCCCCAACCCCATGGGGTTTTAGCCCACTAACTAGGGGTACAAACTTCAAACATGAATATCTCTCAAACCGTGAAGAATTACATGGCATGCCATATATCAACGGAAACATCTTGAAAAGTAGAGACCATCAAAGAATTATTGAACTAGAATATATTAATTTAGTACGTCAAAATTCCCATGCAATATTGGGTTAGCCCCTGGTGCTACTTCGGTTGACATCAATGACAACCGCTGATCAATAGATATGACAGGAAAAATTTCAATCCATTCTCTACATTTCCCTTGAAATGAATCATAGAACAATCTGATGAAAACATCTTCATGTCTGACTCTAAGAAGCTTGGTAAAGTGACAAAAATTTGATATCTGCTTCAAGGTCAAACTCAAATCTTCTCCATTAAATTTTGGCCCATTCCTTAAAAAATATGCATCCTTGGGAAAAGGATTTGGAAACCCATGAATTTTTAAAAAGTCCACACATGCATATCTTGAAGAAATTATCGCTGTGTCTAAGTCTCTCATTTCCCAGTAGTGTTACCATAAAGCTATGAATTTCTGAATTCTTCAAGAATGGAGTCACCAAGGTATAAGTACAGCCTTCGAATGCTTCTAAGATCCTACTACATTCAAGAGTTCACTATTTCTATTTGAGCACGAAATTTAGGGAAAATGTGTCTCCAGGCTCCTCACAGACACACAAAAATGTTATCACTAAATTGATATTGATGAGTTGCTTCAATAGTCAACCTAGAGTAACTATTTTAAACCTACTTTTAGTTGAAACTTAGCCTTTCTAGCCTCAGAGGGCTCTCTCAAGCATAAAGATGATATTATGTAAATGAAGCTCAATAGATGGCTAACTCTAAAATTGGGTTTTAAAATTATTTTTGAGCATGTGAAATATTTAGACAAATTACTACCATTGGGCATATGGAGTCAGCATAAACAACTCAGTGACATGTAAAACTCCTCTCATGGAAGCTGGGGCATATATATTTAGATGAAAACATAACATTTACAGTAGACTAAGTGTTTAAATGAATTTAGAGCATGTAAGACATGAATACTAAGTAATCAAACACTAGGATACTAAAGATAAAATTGTAGAACAAGAAATACGAATATTCATAAGAATATCAATGAATCTCAGGTAAAGAGAAGTATGTTGCCACTATATATTACTGATAAAAGGTTTTACAATAGTAGGATGTAGTAAAAACATCAATCAACCATTTATAACTCTAAAAATCTCTCATTTATAGAGTGAGGACTCATATAAATGATTTTCCACCTTTCTAGCTTCGAATTCCCACCTCAGAGACCTATTTCAAATAGGATTACATCACTTGGAGACTTCCTACGAATATTTTTGTTTTGCAGAGTTTGAATACAAAAAGGACTCTTCTTTCATTAAATAACCCAACAAATCCATTTAATAACCCTTATCAACTACAACCAACTAATTTTATAAGTGCACTAGAGTGTTGATGTGTCATTATGCCACGTGTATGCTGAGCTATACCTCCTCCAAGTCGAATTTTACAATTTTTTCATAAATTTGGTTAGTGAAAATTCTAAAAAATAGGCCCCATAGTTGAGTGCATAATGGCCAAACCCTGATGGCTTTGCAGAAACTGAGAGAAAATTTTGTAGAGGAGATTGTGTGGAAGAAAAAACTCTTTGATTTCCAAAATGAGTTTTCATTTGGTCAGAAATTAAACTTGAAGTTGACTGCTAAAACAATCGTGTACAGGAAATTTTAGGAGAGTTCATATCATTTTCCATTTGGAAATTCTTGCAACCATTTTGACTTCTCTGACCACTGGAGGGTCTTCCTTAGGTCTAATAAGCTTAATACATGCCTCTAGTACCCTCTTCCATGTATGTTTTGAAGGCGTTTTAGCTTAAGGAAACCTACAACAAGTTCATAACGAAAACTCAAGCTCAAGCCTGGAGCACTCTACGAACTCACCTAGCTTGGAAAAGTTTTTGTAATTTCTTCTTATTTTCATCTCAAAACACTAGTAAAGCTTGTACATGTCTGGTATGATAGTATTAAACATAATATTGTCCAAATACGTGTTTCCTTACCATATTTAAACATCCTCCTCTTGCATAATCATTTTAAGACACTTTTCTTCAATTATTCTTGTACCATCTCCATCGAACCAAACTAATCATGCTAAGGTTTTAGCCAACTGATAAATGTTGGCAATATGATGCAATGTGTTGTCCTTGATGGAAACCTACTTGATGAAGTTGATGGCAACCTACTTGATGAAGTTATCCTTGATGTTTTCCTTGATGGAAACTGACTTGTCCTATTTGTTAATGATGTAAATCTGATGTATTTACAGAAGTAGTTCAAATATAATGGAGAAAGGAATTCCTGTAAGGGCCAGAGAAATGATTAAAATGGTATGTCACAAAGCATACGTGGGTTTGTAAAGGCGAAGTAGCGTATGTACGCGGAAAAGTACGTACCAAGTAGCGTATGCCTATTTGTGCTCTAAATTTATAAAACCAGGGGACATTACCATGGTATTGGCCCATTGTATTGAGCGCTAGAATATTTATTTGATCCCGTCCAGGAATACCATCGGAAGTTGTGTGGTTTTGGCTCATGGTATTGACAAAGGCTAAATCTATATAAGGAGAAGAAGTTCATAAGTGAAAGGGTGTGCATAAGTCTGGGTTTTAATGAATACTTCACTTTGAAGTATATCTGCATGGAAGGGTAACAGTTTATTGATTGATCTGAATTAATAATGCACCTATGAAGAAAATGATGAAGAGGGATCTATAGATCTGAAATGACTATGCATTTTCTAGATCTGTTTATGGAATGTTTAGATCTGAGATGAGGCGAATATTTTCTAAAGTGAAGGGTAAGATCTGAGTTATTTATCTGTTCTGAAGAGTTGCGCAGCCCAACAAAGTTTGAATATTTATACGCAGGTTTGCTTCATAAAAAGTGCGTGCATACGCAGGTTGGCTTCTGTAAAAGCGTGTATGGAATGTGAGGTTGGTTCTGGAATATGTGCAGAAGTATACGCAGGTTTGTCTCTATGAAAGCACGTATATACGCAGGTTCAGTGAAGTAAAAGCGCGTATGGAATCTAGGGTTTTGCTGAAGTATGTGGAATGAAATGTCTGATCTGTTCTGCTGGTTTACTGTTATCTGTTAATAATGTATTCATACAGATCTGGGTTGTTTGAATGTTGAATATGCTGATGATTATGTTAATTGAAGATCAAGTTGTTGGTTGATTGGTTGATGATTCAATGAATGAATTGATGGGGTTATAAGTTTCAGTTTTATGTATGTTGAGCTTAAATGTGTGGAGTGGGTCCAATCTGAAAATCTGATGAAAAGTATCCTACAAGGTGTGTTGTATGGAAGTTGTTGGATCCAGTATGAAAATTGATGAAACATGGTCCGCAATGGTGCTGAGGGTCGAAACCTTCAGTGAGGGGGTTGTAGCTCCCTTCCAGTGGAGGCTGGTAAACGAGAGTAGGGGGTTGTAGCTCCCTTCTAGGAGAGGCTGGTAAACGAGAGCAGGGGGTTGTAGCTCCGTTCCAGGAGAGGCTGGAAAATGAGAGAAGGTTGTAGCCTTCTGCGGGTAGGTGCCTGCGTGTTGGTATGAGTCTGCGCCAGTACATGGTTGTAAGATGTTTTCTTTATAATAAATATTGAAGACAGAGACGACGGCAGCGGTGGTTTTCTCCCGAATTGGGTTTCCACCTTAAATCCTGGTGTTCATGTGTGTTGCTTATGTGTGATGGTTTATTCTATTATTATTGCACATGCTTACTGCTAACTAAAAATCTAATGAATGAATGATGCAAAGATCTAAGTAAAGAATTAAATGCATAATAAGATCTCTGGTAATACGCAAGTTTCATTAAGGATATCCACGTGTATACGCTACTTGGGTTCATTAAAGTAGTGTATGGGTTTTAGAGAAAGAAAAAGTAAAAAGTTTTCAGTCTGCACTAAATACTAATTCCCCCCCTCTCAGTATTTTTCCCAACAATAAAATGGAGCTAAGAGCTTGTAAACCTGAATTTAGATGGTGAGTTATTCAATGGTGAGGTGGAAAAAGTGATGTGTTGTTATGCTTGATGATGTGTCTACCATGATGAGTTAGCAACCTAATCTTCCTCTATGATGAATGTTCTCACTAAAAAAAGACTCCATTGATACTCTTTGACCATACCAGCTGATTTACATGCTTCAAGAAGACATTTAATGCTTGAAAAATTTTAAAATTGTCTCTCGCTTCAAAAACAGAGTTTTTAGGCAAGTTTGTAGTGAATTCTTACTGTTTTACACTGATTTCACTATGAACTTTGGTATTCTTGTCAAATTCAATGTAATGACCAGATTTTCTCATGCGTGAGATATTTTGGATTTTTCATATGACAAGGCTTTAATAACATGGCATAGGAACACTTTGAACTTTTAGGACTATAGACAAATTCATGAAATTTTATCTATTTTTATGAATTTATTTGATAAACACACTATACCTAATGAAAAATGAGCTCCGTAGCCAACCTAATTTTTATTTATGATAAAAAAGGTTAAGAAAAGTAAATATTGGAACTTAAGAACAACCTAAGGGTTGCAGGGTCCCTTACTCTTAATTGGAATGCCATCTCTGGATCGAAGGCATCTGGGTAGTGCAAGAGAGCCTATCGTGGCAGTGGCTTTATCTCAGTAGGTATTGAATGGTATACCTTATTAAACATGGCTGAAAAATGTTGCACTGCATCCCCTGGTTGTCTTTTTAAATGGTTATACTCTTCTATGATGAGAAAAAAATTTCCCACGACCACCCATCTATCTAGGAAAACTTGAGTGAATTGATGAAATTTCTAATTATTGCAGCTGGAAGATATTTAAACCAATTTTTAACTTTACCTTGCAATGACAGGGCAAACATTCTAATACGTACATCATCTTCTCCCACCTCAAACAGATCAAGGAAATCCTCAATATTTTGTATGTGCTTTTCGGTAGTGATATTTGCATTTTCTCCATCAAATCTGGGTAGATTATTGATAAAATTTGTAGGGAGGTCATGGAGGATAGGAGACAAAACTAGAGGCTTGTATCTGTCTAGGACTTTTACAGCTATAGGCAGTACAGCAGGAGGCTTATAACCATTTGGGAATTTAGCAAGAGAAGGAGATGTAGCCTGAGGCTCATGTTTCACTGGGTTTTCCACAAGTGCGTTCGGGATGTGCACAGGTGTATAAGTATGTACATGGTCTAAAATTTTGGGCTTAGCCTCTTGAGGCTCATCAATCTGCCAATGATCAATGTAGACCTCAACAACGTACTGTTGATCAGGCTTAAAGTAGGATGGAACATAGTTATAGATAAAAACAAAAATTTCCTGAATCCAATTTGGGCATGAGTACTTTCTCTTTCTAGGCTGATTGGTCATGTTTTAGGTCCTTCCTCCAATGGATTCTTTGAATGGAACTGATCTGAATTGGAGTTGTCGGGTGGAGGATTTCAACTTTCTTGTGTCTGGCTTGTTGACCACCATCAACAACCAGATACCAATTTTGGAAAATACTCAAATCATATAATGTTTTGACTAGGTTTACTGAGTTCTGATTGAATGATAAGATTTTCATCAGCTTTCACTAGTATGGTCACCATTATGTTATCACTCTATAATTTGTAATATTGGCCAAAAAAAATGATAGAGGACAACATCAAATGACTTTGGAGTCTAGGACCTAGCCTTCCTAGACTCAGAGAGGGCTCTCTCTGCTTTTTATGATTTAACATGATAATTATACATGCTGATATTAGGCTAGTTATAGAGATTATGAGGCTTGTTTGTTTTTATTGATTGTGTGGCCAGACATATAGAGATCTAATACTTAATCCATTGGACTATGGAGTCATAAAAGGATGAATTGTGCATCAATTTTTCAAGAGCATTCACAGGGCAAGCTGACTATGTAGAATGTATCTTACTGGCAATGTGAATATGAGATGAAAGAAAGTAGTGGGTTCAGAAATAGCTAAAGAAAATCTAAGAATTAATTAACTATACTTTAGAAGAAAACATTAGGATAACAAACACAAACAGAATTAAGGTGCTCTCTCAGCAAATCTTAATCTAAATTCTTTTTTTTGCAATCAGATAAATTCATGCACAACATGAAAAGACAGAGGAAAAAAATTAACACAGAGGAAATAACATCACCATTAACATAGCTCAAGAATCTTGTGAATGGTCTCTTGTTATTGATGCCTAGCTCAAACAGTTACAGTGTTCCAATACCTATTACAATGCACGTTTCAGTAGGGTCCAATTTTCCAACCCATGATACTGCTAAGGCATGCAGTATTTATCTAAAGACTAAGTTGGTTACCCTACCTTACTTGACAACCTTTCATTGATTACAAATTAGCAGAAAAAGGACAAGTGTGGCCATGTAAGCCTTCATCATATATCTCTTGCAAAAACACTGCATGTAGAATTAATTTTAGGCAGCTCTTCATGGATCGAAATGCTTCGATGGCTCTTTGTAAGATCAAACAATAAGCTTGGAGGTGTTTGTGATGGTCACAAAGAGGTAACCAATGGTGGCTCTGACATATGGCCCTGATTTTTAGAAAACTGGTGTTTGGTAATTAAATCTGGTGTAGTGCTTGCCACTTTTCATTGATTGATGATTGTGTCGATGATTTTACTTCATTTTCTACTTCTATTGGTATACTATAACAGTTCCGCATGAACATCCTTTGCCCAACTTGACCTCCTTTGTTTTCATTCCTTGTGTTAGCCACCTATAAAATTTGTCATATCAAATGGTGGCTAAATCATTTTTGAAGCCTTCAAGAAACAAGTTTTATTGCAAAAATTGTTAATTCTTGAAGTCTTGTGAAGACATCATATCCCTGAGTTAATCTTCACTGCTGTTTCCCTCTTGATTCTGAATTTTTTTTGTTTTCCTGAATAAAAGACTGCTGCAAAAAATCCATTTTTCCCTCATTTTACCTCCCCTTTTCACTAAAAAATTCCTTAATTTTTATCCCCTTTACTCCCATAAAATTCCTCTATCTCTCCTTTATTCCCTTCTTCCCTTCATAAAACCCCTTTATAAGGTTAAAAATTCCTTTTTTACCTTATCCAAAACCCTCAAAATCCATTGAAAAGTCTTGAAAAATCATGAAAAACAACCTTTTGTATTATAGGCCTAAGCCCCTTTGGGCTAAGCCCTAAACCACTTCCCAACCATATACCCATGCCCTGGAACCAAGCACTAATAGTCCTGAGCACTTATCGCATTGGAAAATTTTGATGGGTGTGTTTCTTTGTTTAAGAGAGAACCCCTGATGCAATTGACCCCTTTTATATAAAGCCTTGATCCTTTGTTTCCGTTGTAGAACCAAGAGCCTGCAATCGAGCACTAAAACATAAAAAGACTTAGCCAAAAACCAAATTCCCCTTTTTATTTTGTTAAAACCCACTTTCCTATGTTTTATATGAAAACCCGCCAGTTCAATGTTTTAAATGAAAAGGACCGTTGATCTGAAGCCGATCGATGATCAATGAAATCTTGCATCGGAGATTTTCATCGGGCGCATTTGAAAGGCCCTCACCTTTGTTTCGATTCCGATTGGATCTTTTATATATAAACCCTTGATCTCTCCGCTTTTCTTTATTTAACTCGAAGGCCCTGCAATCAGGCGCTAAGCATTATAATAAATCCTCCTTGAAGCCAAAAATCCTTTGTATTTCACAAAAAATTTCGATTTTCATATGTTTCAAATGGTTCCGCCGGTTCACTCTCTAAACCAATCCCAACCGTTGATCTTAAACCAATCAACGATCAGGAAAATCTCACATCGGAGATTTTGTTGGTTGCATTTAAATATTTTATTCGCCTCCCTCCCGATTGGCGATCCTCTGATGGCTTTTCAGGCATTGATCTTCCCTGCCAGATCTGATCCGACGGCCCACATCGCTCCATCCCTAAGCCCTTTTCCCCACCTGTGACCTCCTCTGATACATTCTCTGCTGTTGATTTGATCCTCAGATCAATGGTATATGTTCAATCGCATCGACACCTTGCTCCTTTTGCCCCCGCTGATCGCAAACCTCCGATTTCATTTGGGTCGTCCATGCCCTAAGATCTGACGGTCCAGATCGATCCTTCCGACCTTTGTTAAAAACATAAACCCCGCTTTATAATGTTTTTCGGTGGATCTCCACCGTTGATCTCTGTAGATCAACGACTTGCATTGGCCCTTTATCTACCCTATCCTAACTTATATATTATTTCATCATCCCCAAAAATCAATCTTGACCGTCCATATTGAAGATCCGACGACCCAAATTAATCCCAATAGGCCCAACTCCATGGGTCCTACCTTTCCTCCAGATCCATCTCCGTCATCCATCCCCTGATTGGATGGTCCAGATTAAAAACACCCTGCCTCTTATCACCCACGCAACTATCCTCCATCACGCTCTCTCCCCGACCGTCAGATCTAAGACCCCAAATCTGACGGCAGACGTTCCATATCACGTGATTTTTAGCCCGAACGATAATTCTCCAAAATCATGCGATATAGGCAGTTTTGAAATGCCACGTGTCGGCCTAAAACGTATATCGCATTTGAAAAGTGAAAACCATCCTTCCTCCATTTTCTTGCTTGAAACCCATGGTTTTCTCATCCGAAACTGTTTTCCCCTGTTTCCACTGCATGCCATTACGTTCGTTCTCTGTCGTTGATCTCTACAGATCAACGACTCACATTCAATTTGGCCATTAAATTATTTCCCTCCGCCATTTTCCAAGGGCCTTCATAGATTATTCTCCACTATTAATCTCAGGAGCCAATCTGATCCAACAACCCACGATCGTTCGGAAACACCGAATTTCCTCTCAACGCATATTTCCTCGGCCAAAAGGTTTTAAACCTATTTTCTTTGTAATTTCTTCGCATTTTCACCTATTTTATTATAATGTGACCCTTTCGCATTATATTATTATGTTTGCTCACGACCGTTGATCTCTGCAGATCAACGGCCCTAACTTATTCTCCCACCATTTGTTCGACCGCTTCCATTTTGAACCTCAACGATCAATCTCCATCGTTGGATGCTTTCATCCAACAGCTGCGCTCCAAACCTAAGCCTCCAAAGCAGTCTTACCCAAATACACAGGATTTTATTAATATTTCTTGGTTTATGTAGGTTTTTAAAGGTTTTTCAAAAGTTTTAAAAGAAATGGAAGGTCGGGGATGATGATCCCCCAGGTCTTTATTCATCACAGAGACCATTTTGTAGGTTTCGACGCCATGTTTCATCAGTCCCTCATGAGTACTGATGCCATTAGAAACCCTCTGCGCACCTACACATCAACAGGACACTGAACAATTTAATCAAATACAGAGTATCAATGTGAAAATACCCAACCACAGCAGAACCAAAGAATTGAAGACTGTTTTCATAGTTTTAATGGATTATGGCCTAAATTGAATTTCAAACGCCTAATTCATTCAATTAAACACAATTAAAGAACAGAATATAGGAAATTAGGCTGAATTAAGCCTAAAACACAGAGTTAAAGCAAATTAAGAGTGTTTAAAGAAAGACAATCAGATATATCAATCCGAGAAAGCCTCCACTGCCACATCAGAGGTTAATTGAATCCTCTCAGCTACCAAAAGCCACCTGTAGCCTTAAAGCATTCAACAGAGGCCGAGTTATGACCAGAATAGGAGATATTTGCCTCAATGCAGTCGAACAGTTATTCCAATCCAAAGAGACTTATTGCAAAAATATTAGCAGAGTTATTACAACGATGACAGAGCCTTAAAGTCAACAAAATCTCCCCAGCAAGCTTAATACTTAATGTAAGCCAATTAATACAAGCAAATATCTGTAATTCTTCTCCATTGAGCCCCTCAAAGGCCGAGAAGCATTAAAATGTATTAATTGAGCCTGTAGATATTTTCTCTCTTTCGACCTCCTCATTCTTTCTATAAAATCTTCTTGAGGAGCTCATTGTAAAGGTTTGGTTGCAGAACTTTGAAATATAATTTTGCTCGAAAATGATACATGTAAATAGTGTTCAGAGGCTCTTGAAGCTCTTCTTATAATCGAATACGTTAGGCTGAGAAGAGAAGATGATTTTTGAACTGAAACTTTGGACTTGAAGAATGTAACTACTGGATTGACATCAATATACAAGTTGATTCTTGGGATCCTGGTCTATATCACTGGTGAAGTGCTTCTTTCTGTGTTATTGTTTTCCTTTCATGTATGTCATTTTGTCCATTATTCTTTGATAAAGAATAGCAAGCATAGAGTTAGGATTTACTGTTTACAGTACCCTTCTCTGACTGATAAGCTTTATCTTAATGTTTTCCTCCAAATTGTGTATTTAAGAATGATTCAATACAGTTCAAGCAGTTAGGAATGTTGACGTTCCCTCGTCCTACTGTTTACTTTAAACATTGTTCTTGAATTTTATTTTCATTATTTGCTCAGTAAAGTTAGACTAGAAAAGTGATGGTTTGCCCTGTTTTCTAGCTTCTTTCTCCAAAGGTAGTTCTGAAAGTTTCCTTAAGATTATGCTGAAAGCAGTCTAGATTTAAAAGTATCTTATCTGATCTTAGGCTACACTTTGTTTTTCTTATCTGTTTTCATCCCTTCTGAAAGTAATTATGTGGATTACTGGATTGTTTGTCTATTGAGTTAGCTTTAATACGAACTTGTCCAAAGAAGTCTATGGTTAGCCCTATCCTTTAGTTGGTTTTAAACAGTTGCTTAAAAGGCTTTTCTTGTTTGGACAGACAGATAAATCCTAGTTGAAATTATTGTCTGTTTCCACCCCTTCAACACTTTTATTGTTCCATTCCATCATTTAATCTCAAAGATCTTGTGATATAGATGACTTGCCCCTTGGACCACTCTTGAAATTGTTGCACAATTAAACCCTTTTATGACTCCATAGCCCAATGGACTAAAAACCAGCATCATATCCATCTTATCAGCCAAATCTTGTTCTAATTGCTTGCAAATTCACACCTTTGAAACTCTTTCATTTTAGGACTTTCCACTCAACTAAAAATCATGCTCAACCATCCAAAAACAAACAAAAACTCTTGTTCTTAATAACTATCCTAATATCATACCCAAAAGCCTTCAAGATAATATCAATTTTTGCACTTATAGAGAGATCCCTCTCTGGATTTAGGAGGGCTAGATCCTAGAATCCCAAAGTGGTTCAAGTGTCCTCTCCACAACTCTGGTCTCACCAATCTGCTAGAATTATGGGGAGATAACATTTCTGGCGACTCCACTAGGGAGTGAGTCAAATTTTATCTTAGTTTCCCTTAAGACTCCATCGAAACCCCGTGAGTACAAGCAACCCTCTTCAAGCACTACCAAGAAAATGGTAATCAAGATAGAACTTATGTTGAATTAGTGACAAACTAAAGAAACCTTAGGATTCTCATAAGAGCTTATCAAACCTTGAAGGATCAGCTAGCTTAGCCATAAGAGTAGACTGTCTTTGTCTCATCACCATAACTAAGTGTTGAAAACAGATTTAGAACAATCTTATTGATGGAAATATGATGCAGAGTGTTGTCCTTGATGGCAACCTACTTGATAGAGTTGATGGCAACCTGCTTGATAAAGTTGTCCTTGATGGAAACTGACCTCATGAGTTTATTAATGATGTAAATCTGATGTGTCTACAGAGCAGTTCATATGTGACAGAGAAAGGAATTCCTGTAAGGGCCAAAGCAATGATGAAAATGATATGTCACAAAGCATACGCGGGTTTGTAAAGTCAAAGTAGCGTATGTACGCGGAAAAGTACGTACCAAGTAGCGTATGCCGATTTGTGCTCTAAATTTATAAAACTAGGGGACATTACCATGGTATTGGCCCACACGTATTGAGCGTTGGATTATCTATTTGATCCCGTCCAGGAATACCATCGGAAGTTGTGTGGTTTTGGCTCATGGTATTGACAAAGGCTAAATCTATTTAAGGAGAATAAGATCATAGTGCAAGGGGAGTAGAAGTCTGGGCTTTAATGAATACTTCACTCTGAAGTATATCTGCATGGAATGGGTAACAGTTTATTGATTGATTTGAATTAATGATGCACCTATGAAGAAAATGATGAAGAGGGATCTCTAGATCTGAAATGACTATGTATTTTCTAGATCTGTTTATGGAATGTTTAGATCTGTGATCTGGCGAATCTTTGCTGAAGTAAAGGATGAAATATGAGTTGTTTATCTAATCTGAAGAGCTGCATAGTCCTGAAAAGTTTCTGATCTATATGCAGGTTCGTCTCATTAAAAGCGCATGTATACGCGGGTTTGATTGAAGAAAAGCGTGTATGGAATATGAGGTTAGTCCTGAAATATGTGCAGATGTATACGCAGGTTTGTCTCTATGAAAGCGCGTATATACGCAGCTTCAGTGAAGTAAAAGCACGCATGGAATCTAGGGCTTTGCTGAAGTATGTAGAATGAAATGTCTGATCTGTTCTGCTATTTTACTGCTATCTGTCAATGATGTATTCATACAGATCGGGGTTGTTTGAATGTTGATTATTCTGTTGATTATGTTGATTAAAGGTCAATTTGTTGATGAATGAATTGATGGGGTTATAAGTTTCAGTTTGATATATGTTGAGCTTAAATGTGTGGAGTGGGTCCAATCTGAAAATTTGATGAAAAGATGCCTACAAGGTATGTTGTATGGAAGCTGATGGATCCAGTATGAAAATTGATGAAACTTGGTCCGCAATGGTGCTGAGGGTCGAAGCCTTCAGTGAGGGGGTTGTAGCTCCCTTCCAGTGGTAGCTGGTAAATGAGAGCAGGGGGCAGTAGCTCCCTTCAAGGAGAGGCTGGTAAACGAGAGCAGGGGGTAGTAGCTCCCTTCCAGGAGAGGCTGGTAAACGAGAGCAGGGGGTTGTAGCTCCCTTCCAGGAGAGGCTGGTAAACGAGAGAAGGTTGTAGCCTTCTGCAGGTGGGTGCCTATGTGCTGGTATGAGTCTGCGCCAGTACATGGTTGTAAGAAGTTTTCTTTATAATAAATATTGAAGACAGATACGACGACAGCGGTGGTTTTCTCCCGAATTGGGTTTCCACCTTAAATCCTGGTGTTCATGTGTGTTGCTTATGTGTGATGATTTATTCTGTTCTTACTGCACAAGTTTACTGCTTACTAAACATCTAATGAATGAATGATGCAATGATCTAAGTAAAGAATTATCTGCATAATGAGATCTCTGGTAATACGCAA
This sequence comes from Pinus albicaulis, assembly GCA_034641835.2. Lineage (NCBI taxonomy): Eukaryota > Viridiplantae > Streptophyta > Pinopsida > Pinales > Pinaceae > Pinus > Pinus albicaulis. The sequence goes on from CM076579.1 coordinate 1,523,504,477, forward strand.
GTTTTATTAAGGATATCCACGTGTATACGCGAGTTGGCTTCAGTAAAGTAGTGTATGGTTTTAGAGAAAGAAAAAGTAAAAAAATTTCAGTCAGCCCTAAATACTGATTCACCCCCCCCCCCCCTCTCAGTATTTTTCCCAACGCTTATAACCTATAGGACTGAAAATAACCCAAAAATATTTTAGATTGGTATTCAATAAACATGGTGGTGGACCATGTTAGTCATCGGTATTTTCACTTTTTGCTGATGACTAGTTGTAACAACGAAGTTTTCTAGCAACTGATCTAAAAATTTGTCAAATTTGCCAGCTGGAAAACACCCATAATTTTTTTTTTCCTTCTTACCTTTCAGCCCGCCCATGACGAGATGAAGCCTCATTATCAAGTCCTATCTAGCCTTAGCCATACTAGTCTGCCCAACAACTCTAAAGAAACAATCCATATCTGTCCAAAAAGTCTCCCCTAAGTTAGAAAGTGGTGCTTTAGGCATTTCTCCCTTGGTAAACTATCCTAAAAGCCAAAGAACCTCTACCCGCTATAGAACAGTCATAACAGACCTTCCCATTCTACAAATAAAGTTGGTTACAGCCCTAGGTCGCGCTACTAATACACCCTCAAGTCTCAGAAATTCATGTACCATAAGTCAAACTGATTCTAGGTGTTTTTCACAGTGTTTTAAATGGATCTTTCAAGGACAGAGGTCTGCCAGCATCTCAGAAGACAATATTTGGCTCCACATGAGAAGACAACTGCTTCTCAATGTGATCTTGAGCCTAGGATTCAGCCATAGAGCAGAGAGTTTCTCATTAAGCTCTTGCGATCACAGTCAAAGCCTAAAAGGATAGTGAAAGGAAAAATAACACTGTCAAAGAGCTTATGATATGACATGAAAGAAAAACCGCCTTCATCTATAAGCAAAGGGTTTGAAGAATGAAGAACCTCCTTCATTTCACAAGCAGAGGGTTAAGAGCGCCTCCTTCATCTATAAGCATAGGGCCAAAGGTAAAGTCTTTTTTTAAGTTTTTCACTAACTGTGAAGACAAACTTTGAAGTACAGTGAGACAGTGACTGAAGGTCTCTGCATGAAATTGATGATTGTTTTTCAGAAGATCCTATTCTTCTTGTTCATGTAAAATCTCTTTCAAAAATTACTTATCATAACGGACAGAAATCAATATGAGTTTAGTTTTCCAAAAAAAGACATTACAACCAAGCACCTATGTCCATAAATGTGCAAGAAGGTTTATGGCATATGTTTCAGATTTTGGAAAAACTTTCAAAGCCCATAAGGCATGTGACTATTACAAGTAATGGAATCTTCCATATGAAAAGGGTAAAAGTCAAAGGAGGAGCTTAAAAAGCACTTAACAGTTTGGATCAGCCTCACAGTGAGCATTATCACCTTTAAAAGCGACAGAAATGGGAAATATCAACCAAGTTTTAAGAGACAGGTCATCTCCTTGCAAATGAAAAAAGATGCTTCATTGATCATGGGTGTATTGTTGATTGGACTTTCCATGTTGAAATATCACTAAAGGGTCAGCAGTGGCAGAGGTTACTTTTCAAATATGTAAACACAGTAAACAGAGTTGTGACCCTCTGGGATGATTTTATTATGAGAGGAAAAGAGTCATAGCTATTACAACTGTTCAAATAGTATACACAGACCTTTTCACCAACGCTATTCAAAATGTGGGCCCTTCTTAACACATTAAAAATCATTTTGTTTCCTTTTCAAATGGACAAAGGCAGTGGTTTAAAGAAAGAAGTCTTCCAAACCCTCACAAATTCAATTCAAGGGTAGTTGGCTTCTTCATGTTCAAAGGAGTAAAGGGACCATTGTAAACCTCTTTAGATCTCTCCATACACAAAGCAACACTCCTATTGTTGTTCACGAGACCGGAGAAGAAGTGTTTAGGCAATTTCACAGAGATTTTCGGGCTTGGTGACTGCGCGGCGTTCCTGTAGAGTTGCGCGGCACGTTCAGACGCATTTTTACCAAAGGGCTACACTGCCATGCAACGCGCCTGTAAGCGCCGGTCACATCGGTCTGACAGTGACCCGACAGCACTCATTTGCACGACGCTTTCCTTTACAAACATTCCGCGCACATGTTTATGATCCAAATGCCTTCCAAAGGCCTTGAAAGTTGCTCAAACTTGTCAACAAAAGATGCCATCCAATTTTCAAGGTATTCATGTGCCTTATTGGTATATTTAAATTTCTAAAGGGTTATCATATGCTTCGTTTATAAAAGGACTAAGTAATTGTGAAAAAAATGAAACTCTTGGTGTAAGTCGAGGTGTATCGGTGTAAAAAGGTTTGAGGGCTGTTGTTACATTTGGTTGAAGGAAAGGTGGTCATTTTTGTCTCAAAGAACCTCAAGCTACCTTCTAAAAACAGGGATGAACCATGTACTCAGTCAGCCTTATGCAGTGAAGAAAATAGTGGAAAGGAGAGTTGTTTTTATGTTTAAAAAACTCGAAATTGCAGTGGCTATATTTGCTCAACATTGAACATAGTAAAAAGGGTAGGTTCTTATTGATGCTTAAAAGCCCAATAAAATGCCCTCAAGACAATAGGTGGAGGCATTTTTTAGAAGAAGAAACTCAGTATTTGAAAAATGAAACAGTGGTCCTAATTTCAACAACGGTAATCATGCATATATTACTTTGTCACTATCAAAGGTCTCTGTGTGGTGAAGAGAAAAATCAATGATGCCATTTCGTCCATGAAACAGACTTTAGTAAGGGGAGATGCCATTAAAATTCAAAGGTGTTTTTGGAAAAACGGTGTATGAGAAATAGTAAATACAAGGAGGTTGTTTTTGATTGGGAGGAGTTTTGTCTTGTGTTTGTCTTCTACAAAGTTGTATGTTCTCACACTAAAAAACACAGAGAGCTGGGTAACCTTACCCAAACACAGTGACCCTTTGACTGTGTGTATACATTTTAGTTGACTGTGTTCTTATTATTAAATTTACTTGTTGACTGGCATACTAAGGAGAAAGGCAGTGTTTTCGGAGGAGCAGGGGCATAATACCAAAGAAAACATGTTGCACAGCTTTGAGACAAATTTATATTGATCAAAACACTGATTTAGAAGGAACACAAAGTTGGTGTTGGAGGATTATTTCCAGTAACATTTGGAAATCAGTTTGCCTTGGTAAGCAAGTAAAGATTATCAGAAGCACAATTCCTCCAATGAAGGGCAAAGTGATGGGCAGTGAGGCAGTGATGAAAAGGAACATTATGGCAGCCAATACAGGGGAAGAGTATGACAGTCATGAAGAAAGCAGTAACGAAGACAAACAAAGCAACCCTCAAGCAAGCACTGATGAGGGCAAGAAAATACAAGACATGGATCATGAAGGGAATTCTCCAAAGCATGTGCTAATTGCCTCTCCTAGGCAAGGGGCCATGACTTCTTCACCAAAGCTAGAATGCCAAACAACAAAGAAGAAAACCAAGAAAAGCTCAAAACTGCCCAAAGAGAGCGCCCGGTTAAAAAAAAAAGAGAAAGACACCTCTAGGCTTGGAATTTTGGCCCGATCTTTTAGAAATGTTTCTAAAAAGCTTTGAGGGACTTGCTCACCAAAATTGAGCAAATTTTGATATGTTCTTGTTTTTTGACATTTTTGGGCCTAATTGCATAAAATCATAGGCGCCACCATTTTGGTTTGGAGCATCCTCAACTCTTGAGAGTGGTATCATTGGATGCCATAATTTCCGAGGCATATACTCAGTGATTTTCAAAGCATTTGAAGTTGTTTTGGTCCCCCAAAGATACAAAAAACACTCACTTTTTCGACATTCTACCCACATATCAGCAACGCTTATTTTCTAGTTTTTTACACACAGGCCTATTTTTGGAAAACTTCCAAGCATCAGATGAAGAACATTTCAGTTTCTCCAGAAAGTAGACACTAAGAGATTTCCAATGAGCTATCATGAGCCTGGTTTGGACATCGGGAAGGCTGCCAAACGTTGCCGACAAGTCAGGGGACCTTTTGCCGATGTATTTTTTGAGTATTTTTGTAAAACTTGAACCTTTCAAAACTGATCTTTCCTCATGTGCGTTTAGCTATTTTTGTACATGATAAGTTATGAAAAGTCAATATATTTCCCCTTTTTAGAAATTTTTGAGATATTTATTAGATATTTTGTGCCTTGGGCTTTGCAAAGCCTCATGGACAAGTTTAGATATTTATTTTGAACCAATGGCTAGCTAGTTGCCTTGGTTGGTTTTCCTCATCTTTGGCCTATATATTCCAAGAGGATTCATTGTAATAGAAGGCTGAACTTGATGATAGAAGAAATATATGGTCATATAAGCTTTGGAAGAAATACTTGTCTCATGCTCTTGGATAGTCTCTTGGATGTTCTTGGATGATGAAAGAGGATTGTTGTTGGATTCCATGACTTGGTAGAATGGTATAGTGTCTATTTATTTGTTTTGTTTTCTAGTTTTCATTCATGAATTCATGTTTCTTGCTTGCTATATATCATTAGAGAAAAAAATTGAGACATGCCCTTGGAGGCACCTCAAATTTCCTGTTTCTTCATAGCTTCCATGTTTTCTTCTTCCTTAGTCACATTAAAGAATTCTTGATTGCTCTTTAATAACTTAAGGATATTGTTGTTTATTTCATTCATGGTTTTATGCATGTTAATTATGATTTACGGTATGCCCTACTTACCAATGGATAGCCATAGCTCCATCCATGAAATTTCTCTTTGACTGATTATATTGTCATTTGTTGAACCAAGGAGGTCTTGTTCTGATCTTTCCCTTTGCCTAAGACTATGCAATCTTGTTTTCAAAGTGCCCAATAACTTGAATTACTATGTTTAGGCATTCCGGCATAGTGATTTGAGTTTTTTTTCTGTCTTAAGTGTATTTCCCCAAAGTCTGATAGCCATTTCCCAAAGTTAGAGAGTTACATATCTCTATGCATGGCTTGAATGTTTATTTCTATGTACTGATTAGCTTATAGTTACATTTCTCATGATTAATGGTTTGCCCTACCATGTTTATGTCAGCTATTAAAATAGTTATTCTTGAAATCCTTTGTTGTTCCCAAACTTGATGTCCATTTTATTCCATTTTTCCCAAAGATCCTTTCTACCTAGAATCAAATCGGCCCTTCAGCAGCCTTGTATCACTGTTTGATAGCTTTCTAGACCTTTTCGACCCCATAGCCCAGTTGATCTAACATATTTTTACCTATCTTATATCTCTGATCAGTTTCATCCCTCACAACCTAAAAAAAAAACAAAACCAAAAAACCTACTTCATAACTAGCCTAAAATCAGAATACCATAAGCAAACACACAAATATCCCTTACACATATAGAGAGAGCCCTCTCTGAGTCTAGGAAGGCTAGGTCCTTGGGCTCCAAATATTGGTTTGATGTTACACTGTCATTTGGCTTGCCAATCAGCCAAATCACGGGACCCTAACATAATGGCGATCACGATGGGACTTTGAGTCAAAACATCCTAGGTATCCCTTAGGAATTCTCAAAATCCCAGTCAAACTTAGAAGAGTAGAATTTGGTTGTCTCACCATCCTAGAAAAATGATGACTCAACTGTAGGACACTCTTACAAACCTTAGGACTACATAAAACTTAGAAAAACCACAAAAACCTCCCTTAGATTGGTTTTCGACAGTATTGGTGGTGGACCATACTCATATACCTCAAAACAACTAAAATCCACCTGGCGACTCCACTAGCCTCCAGTAGGCCTTACTACTTTACTAAACTCTAGGCTACTATTCGATCGAACCACCTCATCGCCACACTAACATAATGGCGATCATGGTGGGACTCTGAGTAACAAACAAACTTAGATTCCCTAAACAATATAGAAGCCTTAGGAATACTATCTGATTGACTTATCCCACCGCTCAGTAACATAATGGCGATCACGGTGGGACCTTCCAAGTTAGTGACAATCTAAGTACTCCTTAGTAACTCCCGAAGTCTCAATCAAACTTAGAAAAATTAAGTTTTGATTGAATAGTAGAAGCTAGCTCTTTCACCATCTTAACAAAATGATGATTCAGTTATAGGAAACTCTTCCAAACCTCATAGGCACATAAAAACTCAGAAAACCCCAAAAACATTCTCAGATTGGTTTTTCCCTAGTTACTGGTGGTGGACCATAGCTACATCTTTACAAAAACAACAAAGTTCCACCTGGCGACTCCACTAGCCTCCAGTAGGCCTATTACTCCATTAGTCCTTATAAAATCTTCTGGGAATGCATTAAGCAATCCCAATCATGCTGATGATGGACAACACATTTCAAATCCTCCACCTGGCGACTCCACAACCTTCATTAGACCAAAAGACTCCATTGGTAGAGAACCTTAGACTGGTTGAAGAGACACAGTGACCCTATCTGATTAACAAAGATGAATCCAAGGACACAAAGGAGATATGCTCCGATGAGCAGAGAACATATCCCTGGATTCCCACACAAAATGCCTAAAGAAGTAAATTGGATAGGAAACCTAACTATCTTTCAAGATGAAAAGGTTGATGACCCATTGTTACACCTCATCAATTTTCATATACATGTATGGAGGTTAAAGGTTGAATGGCATGAGGACTGCCTCATGAAAATATTCATGGGTACATTAGAAGGAAAGGCAAGAGAATGGTATGAAGGCCTAGAACCTGGCATCTTGTTTTCTTTGAAGGATTTCCACATAGTTTTTTGTAAACACTATATAGGGCATTATCCATCTCTATCATTGGCTGAAAATAGTTGTGATCAATCTGAAAACCTCATACAACACCTTGTAAGCATTGATGAAAACATAGGAAATTGGCATCCTGAGGATTTTTTAGAGGAGATCCATAATTTTATTACCCAAACTAACCATCAAGATGACCAAGAAGAGTTGATCCTAGATGAAATCCATCAAAAAATAAGAGAGGATCCACAAGATCTCTTTGAAAAGGTTGAAACAAATAACAATCCATCTGCCCTTCCTTGTGAAATACAAGAGGACATTCAGCCACAAGATCAACTTCCACAAAAAATGGAAAGAAATTGTCGCCCAATCCAAAGAAAATAGAAAATACCACCTCCTTTAACTGAAGAGGAAATAGATCAACTTATAAACATGCAAACAACCTCTGAAACTTTATATAACCAAAACTTCTCTGATCTTTCTCCTGTTAATCTTGCATATCATAAGTCAAAAAATAGATTTGTAAATCAATTTGAAGAAAACCAATCTAATGGTCCAATATGCATGGCTGGTGACATTACTTATGTTAATGATTCTCCAAGGTTTGATCAATATGTTGATGTTTATGATTTCCAAACAGAAGCTAACTTTGCAAAATACTCAGTTTTTGATTTTTGGGAGGAAGCTCAGTTTCATAAACTTGAGAAAAGTGAGCAGCCATTACCAGTCATCTATGACACTGATGAGGAGAGCCTTGACAGTTTATAAGTAAGTGAAGAGTCTCAGACTCTTTGCTCTACTTCACTTCAGTCTATCAAAGATAACATTCACATAATTGGAGATCAACAGTTTTTCAGCTTTGATGATGAGGTTGAGGAGGATGATGAAATTATCGAGTATGTTGTAAATGAGAAGCCTTTTCTTGAAATGGTTGAGGAAATCATTTTGGACATGGAATCTTCCTTAACTCTAGATTTGCAGCCACCAAGTTCCATTGAGTTACAAATTGCAGATGAAGAAATAGAGGTTGATAAACACATGAGAGTGGTCACACTATCCTTTCAAGATAATTTACTGTCAACGTGTATCCTTGCTCATCAACCTAATGACCTTCACACAGTTTTCAGTCCACTTAATCAAAACACATCAGCTTGGAAAGAAAACTACACTGCAATATATGATGAGCCTGACAGTTCAAGTAATCATGAGCAAGAGGAAGAGTTGCTTTACCAGGGGAGTCCCAAATATAGCCAAGTGGAAGAAAGAGTAGTCCTGAATGAAGCCTATATATCAAATCCTCTAGATCAGGTATTATTCCAAGATCCATTTGTTGTTTTCCTTAAGAAATATGAAGGATTAGTGGGTTCTATCATAAACAAGTTGCTACCAAGAATGAGAAAAAACTTAAGCACTACTGTCTGAAAAAAAACCAAATGGGAGTGACCTTTTCATTACTTCTGCATCATGAAAGAACTAAACCAAGATCAACCATGCAATCATCTACTTGACTGGATATATTGGAAAGAAGAGTTCACCTAATGAATGTATGTTGTGTATAGTTTAGGCTAGGATAGATAGATAGCTGTGAAAAAGAAGTTCAGCCTTGTGAGCATCTTTTCAGTTTTAGTTTGTTTGAAGAAAAAGTGAAAAAGTAGAAAATACAAAAACAGTAAAAAGTAGAAAAAGATGACAGTTTCTAAAAAGCATTGGCATAGCCCCATACCCAAAAATAGTCATGCTGAAAGTGAGCAAGTGTAAATTCCACTACTAGTGCTCAAATGTCTTGTTCAGTTATCTAGCCTAATCATAACTAAACATGTTTTAAATTTATTTGCTGATAAGTTAGTGAGTGGAAAAGATGGTCAAAATTGTGTAAGCTTGACTTATCAAAGAGAGTAGAGTAGGAAAATATACTGGTTCCACATGCTCAAAACAGAACCAAAGAGGGAAGCGAGGATGAAAAACAAATTGTGCATCCTAGCCCCGTTTTTTCCTAGTTTCCATTTTATGCAAAATAATATTTGTGTGTAGCTTGTATTTCATGCCGCAAGTACATGACAAATCAGAATGTCTAACCCTGATTTGATAATTTTAAATTTCATGTTTTAGATTAGAGAACAAAATCCTGTCAAATAGCTTAATCTTGAAAGTTAATCTAGCATAGGTAGAGTAATGAAGGAGTTCATCAGTTTAATCTGAACTCCCGGCAGATATAAGTGTATAATTAGATAGTTTCATTTTCCAAAAATAAAAATATATATTTTCAAAAAGGCTGCTAGTCCAAATGCGCCAAAAAGAAGAAAAAATGTTAGGAAAGATAGTGGGGTAGGTAGAGATATCATTGATGCTAATCACGTTGTCATTTTTCAGAAGTAGCATTAAGGAAGAATGAAATTTGCGCCAATGGGTAAGGCACTAGTATTCATAAGCCAAAGATCTGAAATTCTGGACACCTTTTGAAAAGGAGTTGCCCTCCCCAAATGGAGCCACTATTAGTCATCAGTATTTTCACTTGTTGCTGATGACTAGTTGTAATAGCGAAGTTTTCTAGCAGCTGATCTAAAAATTTGTCAAATTTGCTAGCTGGAAAACACCCATAAACGTTTTTTGCGTTCTTACCTTTCAGCCCGCCCATGACGAGATGAAGCCTCATTATCAAGTCCTTCCTAGCCTTAGCCATACTAGTATGCCCATCAACTCTAAAGAAACAATCCATATCTATCCAAAAAGTCTCCCCTAAGTTAGGAAGTGGCGCTTTAGGCATTTCTCCCTTGGAAAACTATCCTAAAAGCCAATGAACCTCTACCCGCTATAGACCAGTCATAATAGACCTTCCCATTCTACAAATAAAGTTGGTTATAGCCCTAGGTCGCGCTACTAATACACCCTCAAGTCTCAGCAATTCATGTACCATAAGTCAAACTGATTCTAGGTGTTTTTCACAGTGTTTTAAATGGATCTTTCAAGGACAGAGGCCTGCCAGCATCTCAGAAGACAATATTTGGCTCCACATGAGAAGACAACTACTTCTCAATTTGATCTTGAGCCTGGGATGCAGCCATAGAGCAGAGAGTTTTTCATTAAGCTCTTGCAATCACAGTCAAAGCCTAAAAGGATAGTGAAAGGAAATATAACACTATCAAAGAGCTGATGATATGACATGAAAGAAAAACCTCCTTCATCTATAAGCAGAGGGTTTGAAGACTGAAGAACCTCCTTCATTTCACAAGCAGAGGGCCAAAGGTAAAGTATGTTTTTAAGTTTTTCACTAACTGTGAAGACAAACTTTGAAGTACAGTGAGACAGTGACTGAAGGTCTCTGCATGAAAATGATGATTGTTTTTCAGAAGATCCTGTTCTTCCTGTTCATGTAAAATCTCTTTCAAAAATTACTTATCATAATGGAAAAAAATAAATCTAAGTTTAGTTTTCCAAAAAAAGACATTACAACCAAGCACCTATGTCTATAAATATGCAAGAAGGTTTATGGCATATGTTTCAGATTTTGGAAAAACTTTCAAAGCCCATAAGGCATGCCACCATTACAAGTAATGGCATCTTCCTTATGAAAAGGGTCAAAGTCAAAGGAGGAGCTTAAAAAGCACTTAATAGTTTGGATCAGCCTCACAGTGAGCATTATCACCTTTAAAATCAGCAGAAACAGGAAATATCAACCAAGTTTTAAGATACAGGTCATCTCCTTGCAAATGAAAAAATATGCTTCATTGATCATGGGTGTATTGTTGATCGAATTTTCCATGTTGAAATATCACTAAAGGGTCAGCAGTGGCAGAGGTTACTTTTCAAATATGTAAACACAATAAACAGAGTTATGACCCTTGGGATGATTTTATCATGAGAGGAAAAGAGTCATAGCTATTAAAACTGTTCAAATAGTATACACAGACCTTTTCACCAACGCTATTCAAAATGTGGGCCCTTCTTAACACATTCAAAATCATTTTGTTTCCTTTTCAAATGGACAAAGGCAGTGGTTTAAAGAAAGAAGTCTTCCAAACCCTCACAAATTCAATTCAAGGGTAGTTGGCTTCTTCATGTTCAAAGGAGTAAAGGGACCGCTGCAAACCTCTTTAGATCTCTCCATACACAAAGCAACACTCTTATTGTTGTTCACGAGACCGGAGAAGAAGTGTTTAGGCAATTTCACAGAGATTTTCGGGCTTGGTGACTGCACGACGTGCCCGTAGAGTTGCGCGGCGCATTCAGGCGCATTTTTACCAAAGGGATACACTGCCATGCGGTGCGCCTGTAGCGGCGCGTGGCGCGCCTGTAAGCACCGGTCACGTCGGCCCGACGGTGACCCGACAGCTCTCCTTTGCGCTGCGCTTTCCTTTACAAATGTTCCGCGCACATGTTTATGATCCAAACGCCTTCCAAAGGCCTTGAATGTTGCTCAAAATTGTCAACAAAAGCTGCCATCAAATTTTCAAGGTATTCATGTGCCTTATTGGTATATTTAAATTTCTAAAGGGTGATCATATGCTTCGTTTATCAAAGGACTGAGTAATGGTGAAAAAAATGAAACCCTTGGTGTAAGTCGAGGTGTATCGGTGTCAAAAGGTTTGAGGGTTGTTGTTACAGTTGGTTGAAGGAAAGGTGGTCATTTTTGTCTCAAAGAACCTCAAGCTACCTTCTAAAAACAGGGATGAACCATGTACTCTGTCAGCGTTATGCAGCAAAGAAAACAGTGGAAAGGAGAGTTGTTTTTATGTTTAAAAAACTCGAAATTGCAATGGCTATATTTTCTCAACAGTGAACATAGTAAAAAGGGTAGGTTCTTATTGATGCTTAAAAGCCCAATAAAATGCCATCGAAACAATAGGTGGAGGCACTGTTTAAAAGCAGAAACTTAGTATTTGAAAAATGAAATAGTGGTCCTAATTTCAACAACGGTAATCATGCATATATTACTTTGTCACTATCAAAGGTCTCTGTGTGGTGAAGAGAAAAATCAATGCTGCCTTTTTGTCCATGAAACATACTTTAGTAAGGGGAGCTACCATTACAATTCAAAGGTGTCTTTGGCAAAACTGTGTATGAGAAATAGTAAATACAAAGAGGTTGTTTTTGATTGGGAGGAGTTTTGTCTTGTGTTTTTCTGCTACAAAGCTATATGTTCTCACACCAAAAAACACAGAGAGCTGGGTAACCTTACCCAAACACAGTGACCCTTTGACTGTGTGTATACATTTTAGTTGACTGTGTTCTTATTATTAAATTTACTTGTTGACTGGCATACTAAGGAGAAAGGAAGTGTTTTGGGAGGAGCAGGGGCCTAATACCAAAGAAAACATGTTGCACAGCTTTGAGACAAATTTATATTGATCAAAACAGTGATTTAGAAGGAACACAAAGTTGGTGTTGGAGGATTATTTCCAGTAACATTTGGAAATCATTTTTTCTTGGTAAGCAAGTAAAGAGTATCAAAATCATAATTCCTCTAATGAAGGGAAAAGTGATGGGTAGTGAGGCAGTGATGAAAAGAAACATTATGGCAGCGAATATAGGGGAAGAGTATGACAATCATGAAGAAAGAAGTAACGGAGACAAACAAGGCAACCCTCAAGAAAGCACTAATGAGGGCAAGAAAATACAAGACATGGATCATGAAGGGAATTCTCCAAAGCATGTGCTAACTGCCTCTCCTAGGCAAGGGGCCATGACTTCTTCACCAAAGCTAGAATGCCAAACAACAAAGAAGAAAACCAAGAAAAGCTCAAAACTGGCCAAAGAGGGCGCCCGGTGATAAAAAGGAGAAAGACACCTCTAGGCTTGGAATTTTTGCTCGAGCTTATAGATATGTTTCTAAAAATCCTTGAGGGACTTTCTCACCAATATTGAGAAAATTTTGACATTTTCTTGTTTTTTGACATTTTTGGGCCTAATTGCATAAAATCATAGGCGCCGCCATTTTGGTTTGGAGCATCCTCAACTCTTGAGAGTGGTATCATTGGATGCCATAATTTTAGAGGCATATACTCAGTGATTTTCAAAGCATTTGAAGTTGTTTTGGTCCCCCAAAGATGCAAAAAACACTCACTTTTTCGACATTCTGCCCACATATCAGCAAGGCATATTTTCTGGTTTTTTACACACAAGCCTATTTTTGGAGGACTTTAAGGCATCATATTGAGAAAGTTTTAGTTGCTCCAGAAATTAGATACTCAAATATTTCCAACGAGCTATCATGAGCCTCGTTTTGACATCGGGAAGGCTGTCAAATGTTGCCGACAAGTTAGGGGACCTTTTGCTGATGTATTTTTTGAGTATTTTTGTAAAAATTGAACCTTTCAAAAATGATCTTTCCTCATGTGCGTTTAGCTATTTTTGTACATGATAAGTTATGAAAAGTCAATATATTTCCCTTTTTTAGCAATTTTTGAGATATTTATTAGATATTTTGTGCCTTGGGCTTTGCAAAGCCATAAGGACAAGTTTAGATATTTATTTTGAACCAATGGCTAGCTAGTTGCCTTGGTTGGTTTTCCTCCTCTTTGGCCTATATATTCCAAGAGGATTCATTGTAATAGAAGGCTGAACTTGATGATAGAAGAAATATATTATCATATAAGCTTTGGAAGAAATACTTGTCTCATGCTCTTGGATAGTCTCTTGGATGTTCTTGGATGATGAAAGAGGATTGTTGTTGGATTCCATGACTTGGTAGAATGGTATAGTGTTTCTTTATTTGTTTTGTTTTCTAGTTTTCATTCATGAATCCATGTTTCTTGCTTGCTATAGATCAGTAGAGAACAAATTTGAGACATGCCCTTGGAGGCACCTCAAATTTCTTGTTTCTTCATAGCTTCCATGTTTTCTTCTTCCTTAGTCACATTAAAGAATTCTTGATTGCTCTTTAATAACTTAAGGATATTGTTGCTTATTTCATTCATGGTTTTATGCATGTTAAGTATGATTTACGGTACGCCCTGCTTACCAATGGCTAGCCATTGCTCCATCCATGAAATTTCTCTTTGACTGATTAGATTGTCATTTTTTGAACCAAGGAGGTCTTGTTCCGATCTTTCCCTTTGCCTAAGACTATGCAATATTGTTTTCAAAGTGCCCAATAACTTGAACTACTATGTTTAGGCGTTCCGACATAGTGATTTGAGTTGTTTGTCTCTCTTAAGTGAATTTCCCCAAAGTCTGATAGTCATTTCTGAAAGTTAGAGAGTTATATATCTCTATGCATGGCTTGAATGTTTATTTCTATGTATTGATTAGCTTATAGTTACATTTCTCATGATTAATGGTTTTCCCTACCATGTTTATGTCAGCTATTAAACTAGTTATGCTTGAAATCCTTTGTTGTTCCCAAACTTGATGTCCATTTTATTCCATTTTTCCCAAAGATCTTTTCTACCTAGAATCAAATCGACCCTTCAACAGCCTTGTATCACCGTCTGATAGCTTTCTAGACATTTTCGACTCCATAGCCCAGTTGATCTGACATATTTTTACCTATCTTATATCTCTGATCAGTTTCATCCCTCACAACCTAAAAAAAAAAACAAAACCAAAAAACCTACTTCATAACTAGCCTAAAATCAGAATACCATAAGCAAACACACAAATATCCCTTACACATATAGAGAGAGCCCTCTCTAAGTCCAGGAAGGCTAGTTCCTTGGGCTCCAAATATTGGTTTGATGTTACACTGTCATTTGGCTTGCCAATCAGCCAAATCATGGGACCCTAACATACCATAAAACCTTTTACCTCCAAAAGAGCTAAAAATTTCCACCCGGTGACTCCAAAATCCTAAATAGACCTTAAGACTCCACTGGGAAGACCCATTATCATCATAACATCATATAAACTCAATTATGGGAATTTAGGATTAAGGTTTTCTTATTTAACAGATAAGTTAGCCTCTGAAAGATTGTCATATTTGGTTAAACTTTTCTTGTTTAGTTGGGTCTGAAAAGCATAGCATAGTGGCTCCTAGAAAGATTTATACCAGAGCCTATCCTGACCCAAACCCACTTGAGATAGTTGATAACCCTGAAAGAATTCTTAGGAAGTCTCCTGAGATTAAATCTTCAACTATTTTCAGATCACCCTTTAGAGCTAATTTAGTTCCTGAAAACCTTACAGCTCTACGATAATCACAAGTTGACTTAAGAAATCCATTCAGAACTAGGTCGCTTGATGATTTAGATCAGATAGATTTAGAGTCTTCACTTTCATCCCCATAACAAAGTGAACATCCTGGTAGTAGAGAAACTACACCACTTGACTTACATTTGCTTCACAATTTAGGTGTCTCTCATCCAAGGTTAGCTCAACAATCTATTACTGGTACATCAACATCTATTCTTCATACATCCACTGTTCAAACCACTCCACTCTAGCCCACTTTCCCTCCTGTTAATCCACCACTTGTAAACCCCCCACTGTTTCCACAACCCCCTATCATGGCAACATGGTATGCTCCCCTTGTCCTTCCTTTACCCTTAGTTAATCTTCCACAGGACTATCAGTTGAAGATACCATTGTATGATGCCAGTAATGCTACTACTATTTCACAACATGTGGATAAGATGAATGACTACTTTGATAGAAATGAAATTGATGATGAAACTGTCAAACTTAGACTATTTTCTCAGAGTTTAGGGGGAGAAGTAATAAAATGGTTCAAAGGCTTAACCACTCACAGTATTAATGATCTTCAAGCCTTCCATTATATATTCCTAAGAAAATGGGAATTAAGGAAAAACCCTCTTCAAATACTTTATGATTACAAGAATCTCCAAAGAAACATTGGGGAAAGTGTACAAGCTTACTGCACTAGATTTAATATTGTTTGCAATGCCCTTCCCCCAGACCTAAAACCTCCACAAGGCTCAGCTTTAAACAAGTTTCCTGAAGGATTTGATCCTGAAATGGCCTATCAGTTGAGAGAGAGAGAGAGAGATCCTTTAACCCTTGAAGATATGCAAAAAGGGGCTCTTGTTGTGGAAGTTAATTTACTGGAGAAAAGAGCAAGAATGAAGAATGAGAAGAGAGTGTCCTTTAGAGAGGAATCTACACCTTCCACATTCAGCTCAAAGATGGAAAGAATGATAGAGGAGATGATGAAAAAGATGAGCATACTTGAGAGAGCACAAGCAAGTCAAAACCAAACAACTCCTCAAAATAGAAATCAAAACCAAAATCAGAATTTTAGGAGGAACCAACCTCAAAATAGACCAAGGGAAGATGATCAGCAGATCACTCCTCCTTTTCATCAAAACTATGTGAGTGAGGTTGAGGACACGATAGAACAAACAGAGGAAGATGATATCAACATGTTGGGAGTAGATAATGATGACTTTGAAGTTCATTATAATAGAAAAAAAGGACTGTATACACCCTATTATGACAAGATACCAGAAGATGAATATTGCTATCAAGAAATGGAAAATGTCATCATAGAAACCACAAAGTAGTATGACCTTAGAAGTAAAATGAATCTGGAAACCCCCAACAACAAGACCTCTGAAGAATCTTCACAAAATAGCACTATAAATAAACCCAAGATTGTAAAACAGAAGGACAAAACAGTGGCTATAAATTCTTATAAAAATAAAGAGAAATACACTTAAAACAATAAAAAACAGAGTGTAGATCTTAGTAGTGTTAGCACATCAGCTAATACTCATGTTAAAATAATTTTGACAAATGTAAATAGAGGAAATCAGCAAACTGACTTTGCTGATAGAGTGGCAGTTAATAAGGCTGAAACAAGAACTTCAAAGAATCAGATTCCTTTTAGTTTGGAGCAGGAAATTTCCAGAATCAAAATCTTTGTTCCTCTCACTGAATTAGCTGCCCAGAATGTATATAGATCACAAATTTTTAAGGCTTTAAACATAGAAGAGAATAATGACACTGTCAATCTTAATGATGACCAACCAAAGCTCATTTTTGGTCCTAAGATTGAAGGTAGATATCAAGAGGGACAGGTTCCTCCTTTTTATGTTAGTTTAAATGTTCATGACAAAATTTTGCACAACGCTATGCATGATTCAGGGGCCTCTCACAATTTAATGCCCAAAGCTGTAATGGAGAGCCTAGGCCTTGAAATCACCAGACCTTACAAAGACCTTTACTCCTTTGACTCAAACAGAGTAAAATGTTTAGGTTTAATCAAAGACCTCAGTGTTAACTTAGCACAAATCCCAGCCAAATGTTTAGTAATGGATATTGTTGTGGCTGATGTACCCCCAAAGTATGGTATGCTGTTATCAAGATCTTGGGGGGCTAAGTTACAAGGAACTATGCAGATGGACATGACATATGCGACCATCCCTATTTTCAATCAGACTAGAAGACTTTACAGGGAGTCCCATATGCAATACATGGTGACTAGCCAAGAGAGACTACAAAACTCTCCTCTTTACTCTGTAAACATAGGCCTTGACTCAATTATCCTTTTCAACAATGAAACATTTAGTGAGCAATTGACCTTGACTGAATTAATGGTAGATAGAGAGGAGGAGGAAAATGTAACAGAAGTGTCAAAATAGTTTGCTGAGCCTGAAAACTATAGCAAACCAAACACAACTCTTGAGCTACAAATCATCCATCCTTCGCTTTTTAACCTTGAGAGTCAAGAAAGCAGTCCTCAACTCAATGAAAAACCTGAGGAGTCAAAATAAATTCAATAAAGTGCTGGTATTCAAGAACAATCCAAAAGCACACTGGTTGAAGAGGATAGTAATCAAATGGTTGAACCCAAAACTAGTCCTCTGTGGAGTATGAACTTCGACAGGTCTTGCCATAGGAGCAATGCTGGTGCAGGCATCTGGATACGTAACACTGAGAACAACCACATGGAAGGCCATTCCTACAGATTAAACTTTCAGTGTTCGAATAACATAGCGGAATACGAATCCATAATTTTAGGCTTACATTTGTTGAAGAAGTGTTACAGGTCAAAATACCTCCTCATCAGCTCAGAGGAGAAGATAAATATGGAAGGAATACAAAGACCTAAACTAAACCTATTTCTGCCAAGGTAACGCCTCACTATAACAACACAAGAGAATTATAACGCACCTGATCAGTGAATAGGCCGCATTAGTGGCTACTGAAATGCTCTGTTTACACTAGAGGGCAGCGTTACCCGTGTTTTGAGTTTGGAACGGGAAAAACCCGTGGAGAATGATTTGAATTTCCAGCTTTTTCTCACAAGAGAGTCAGTAAAAAAAGGAAACTGCAAAGCACTAATCTCTTATTGGTCCTTGCCATAAACAACTAAACTCTCAAGGAAGGAAAAATCATGGAAATTTAGGAAACATCTTGGTTTTTTCTATTCAGAACTGGTGGAAAGAGAAGGGCAATGATTTCTCTCTCCATCTCCTATAAAATGGAGTTGAAGGCTTTTGGTTCAAGGTGTAAGGATTGTCAAAGTTTTTGAATACTTGTGAAGTAGAGATCATTGTTGTAGTGTGAAGGTCAAAGGTTGAAGAGGTTCATTGAGAACTTGTTGATCAAGACATCACCACTTTGAGAGATAGAGAGATTGGAAGGCCGAGGAGGGCTTGGTACAACTGATGGTTGTAATCCTCCTTTTTATAAATCAATAGAAATGTATCTATTTTTTCCATTCTATGCGTTGATATTGTCATTGTTATTTAATCACTTATATAGCATGAGATGAATGGCTTAGATGTGCATAGTTTAAATGTTTATTATATATTGACTTAATTGATAGGAAATGTATGTTATGGTAGAGATTACATGGGTGCTTTGACTGATTGTAGGGTCAAGATTTGGGGTTGGTGAAGAAGAATCCATGCTTCATTGTTCAACACTCTCCAAAATACTTCAAGATCATTAAAGAGGTAATCTTCCATCTTATTCCATCCAGTTGTTTTAAGTTAATATGAATATGTATGCGCCATCTTTGTGAACTATACAGCTAATCTTACTGTCTACCTCTAGCACTGTTATTCATCAGTATTTTTCATCTATTGATGATGAATAGTTTTTTAAAGCCAAGTTTTCTAGCAGCTGATCTCCAATTTGTCAAATTTTCCAGCTAGAAAACACCCATAAACATTTTTGCCCTCCTAATTTTTAAAATATTCCCATGATGAGATAAAACCTAATTGTCAAGCCCTATCTAGTCTCAATCCTACAAACTTGTCCATTAGCTCCAAAGAGAATACTCCAAGTCCGTCCATAAAGTCTCCCCTAAGTTAGGTAGTGGTGCTCTAGGCGATCCTCCCTTGGAAAACTATCCTAAAGCCAAAATGACATCGGTCTAATATCAACCAGTCATAAATAACGTTCCTACTCTGCAAATAAAGCTTGATACAACCTTAAGTCATCCCACTAACAAACCTTGATGTCTCAGCAGTGCATATGACATAGGTCAAACTGATATTTGGTGGACTTACAGTGTTTCAATGTATTTTTCAAGAGTAGAAGTGTACCAGTGTTCTAGAACACATTATTAAACTTAACATGAGAAGACAGTTGCTTCTCATGTGGTTTTGAGCCTGGAATGCAAGTATAGGACAGAGAGTTATTTCAATAAGCTCCTGCAAACACAGTCAAAAGGTTAGTGACTTATGAATAACAAGTAATACTTTGCAGATACTAGTCAGGTTGCTTATGATGTCTAAAGATGCATAAAGGTATTTTAACAGCAGGATTACATGTCTCAGAGTAATGCCCCTCATGGCATATTGTCAATTTGTCACTTTTATTTGCTTAACTATGACTAGGCAGTGAAAGGAAAGATGAAACTGCTTGAAAGCAGATGAGATGGCATCACTGTGTAACACCTCCTCCAAGCATGAGAAGAGGGTTGAATTACTGTGTAAAACCTCATCCAAATATGAGAAAATGGTCAGGTCATTGGTTGAAAACCTCCTTCATTTTACAAGTAGAGGGTTCGGCAATGTGTTAAAGGCCTCCTTCATTTAACAAGCAGAGGGCCAGGAACAGAGATGTAACCTCATTTAAAAGCAGAAATTTAAGGTGTTTTTAGATGACTTCGGAAATGATGAGTCACCTTCCTTCCAAAGGATGAGAAAAAGATACATCAGCAGATTTCAAATGGTGTTTAAGCAAAAATATGGTCAATACAATGGTGCTAAAAACCTCGGTTCTTATGTTTATAAGAGTCTCCTTCAAAGAAGAATACGGAGGTGGAGTTTTGACTAAAGACAACCTCATCTAAATGGCCAAGGAAGTAAAACAATCTTGGTTTTCAACTAACTTCTGCTAATAAATAAAAAGATAACAACTAACAATTTGTTCATGTACATTCTTCATTTGGTTAAAATAGGGGTTGAAAAGAGCCCAGGTAGTTGTCAAACATAGGCCTCCTTCATGAACAAGTAGAAGGCTCACCATTATTTGAGGATGAAGAGCATTTATTTCAATGTGGCAGAGATTTCAAAATGGAATGCTGTCAAAAATGGTAAAATGAATGAAAATTATCTATTCTTACAGACCTCTTTCACATAGGAACAAAGGGATAGCTTTCCAATGTTTACAATTCAACTTCATCTCATCATCCCCTGCTATATCTTCGTAAAAGTTGAAGACTAGATTACTTTGGCTATCCAAGGTTAGTCATTTGCCTTGATGTTGGAGACTATTTATAGCAGATCTTTTCACTTGGAGATTCAAATGGGGTTTCAAATAAAAGAGATTAATTACCCATTCTAAATACCAGCCTTGCAAGTTATTGATCTGGACCAAGAATAGTTTTATTGCTGCACTTGTGAAGTTCAGGATGGGCAGGTTCTTAAGATTGAAATTTGTGTAGTTGGCACACATAAGCCTATATGGATGTTTTTGTTTTTTGATGCTTGAAGATAAATTTTATAAACCCTTGCTGTTGAGCCTATACAATGGGCATGACCAACCATCGAACACCATAACAGTTGGTTTGTCAACTTGAAAATGGCCTCCCTCACAAAAGGCAGAGGGTCAGTTCTCCTGAGGTTTTCACCATACAAATCACTTCATACAAATGGTTAAAGAGATGCTCGAACAAGTTTTATATTCATATCAAAGGGCCTTCATTAGCTGATAAAGATAAAGATCTCATAATATGTCTGAAGGGTTGTTTTGAAGGAGCTGCAAGGTTGTTTTGTTAATAGACTCCTCTATAAACAACAATCCAAGTTTGAAGTTTTAACACTCCTTCCATTTCATGTGAACAGAGTTTTTACAAATATTTTCAAAGGTTAAGCAACAACCTTATGTTAATGAGTATCCTCAGGTGAAAGGTCTTTTATGAGGTTTCAAAGGAATTTTTTGTTTTAAAAGAGAAAAATGATCTTCACAAGCATAAAGACAATGATTTATGTTGTTTTAAGACAAAAAGGGCCTTCGTAGCATCCAAAACCCTCATAAATTAGTTTCAAAAGGTGGTTGGATTTTTCAAATTTAAAGGGAGTAATTGACCGTTGCAAATTCTCACTTGCGAAATTCAAAGCAACCAAACAACAATGCCCTGGCTTCCCAATGGAGAAACGAGGAGCTTCGAGCAATTTTCAGAGTTTTTAAGTCTTAAAGCTTGCGCGGCGTGCCTGGGAGAGAAAATAAATAGGCTTTCTATTGTTGCGCAGCGCACTTGTAGTGGTGCACGGCGTGCCTATAGCGCCGGTCACAAACTACCCGAAGGCCAACCCAACACCCCTCCACTCTACAACGTTTTTCCCTATGAACGTGTCGCGCCTATTTAGGCAGCCAAAACGCCTTCAAAAAGTCTTGGGACCTACTCAATTCATCAAACAAGGGCCATAAGCCATCTTCAAGGTATTTTTCATTGCCCCTTGGTGCATTTGAAATTCTAAAGGGGTATTGATACTGTGTTTTTCCAAGATTAAAACAGTGATTGGAGAGTGGAGTTCTTGGTAAAAAAATCAAGGTTGTTTGTTACTGTGGTTGCCAAATATTGTTACAGTAATAGGTAGGGTGTGTTTTTATTAGTTTTAAAGGGCCTAAAATACCTTCAAGAAAAGTGATAAACCATATACTAACTACTAGACAATTGAGCAAAGTTGTAGAAGTTTTCAAGTTGCTGTAAGGTGTTCTAACAGTGGTAAAACAAAAACAACCGCTGTCTGCAAAATCAAAGGTGAAAATAGTGTTACAAGGTGAAATCTTGTCATTTTAAAGGTGACCTCTCTGTATGATGAAACAGTGAAACCTAGTGCAGCCTCCATAATTCAAAAAGAAAAGTGTGCTAAAAGATTTTTCAAAGTCATTTGAGGGTGTTTTTGTCTACCTTTGTGAAGAACAATGAATAACAAAAAGAGCCTTGTTTGAAGAGAAAGATGTTCTTATCAAAAAAAAGGAGATCCTTCTTCACCAATAACCACAAACATATATTTTCAGAGTTATTTTCCCAAGCACAGTGATCAGATTGAGTTTTTTTCATTTAAAAAATACTTTTTGTTTGGCATAAAGGAGGACAAATAGTGATTTATCAGGAGGACAGAGGTGTTCTTGAGAAGCCATTTCAAGAACAATTTGAGACAATTTGTTTTTTTCATTCAACAAAGAATATTAAAAACAAAATGTCTCCCAGGCAAGACAGTAGAAGTGGCCTTCACAGGAGGTTTGAGGCTATTTCAACTAAAGAGGTAAATGCTCATCCATCAGTCCTATTTAACTTTCATGAGGTTGGATGTCTAGAGTTTTGTCAAAGGGTGCTAGAGGTGAAAATATATTCCCCTTTAACACATCTTTGTGCTTTGAGATTTCAAGGGAAACCCTTTCAGCTGGCAAGCTTGGATTTCAAGTTCTCTCCAAGGTCCATTTCCAAGGCCACCAAAATCCCTTATGTCGGAGAGAAGTGGTTTAAAAAAAGCCACCTAGACTCAGAACAGTACAAACCTTTTCTGAAGCCTGAGCATAGAGATACATGTCCATTCATCTTTCCCTTCTCATATCTGTTGAATAGTTATGCCCCCCTCATGAAGATAATCATGAAATACTTCACTTGCGAGGGAAGATTGTCCCGAGTCTATGATTACCATGTCTGATTGCTCATGCATTTCACAAGAGCCAAATTGTTAAATATCCCTTTCTTCCTCCATAAAAGTATTGAGAAAATGGCCTCCACTATTCAGAAAAAACCTCCTTCTCAGTAGTTAGCTTGAGTCTTCCATCATTCCCTCATCAAGGTTATCATTCTTCATTAGCTTGAGAAGAAGGAAATATCTTGGGATACTTTCATTTCACATCCGGAATTCGCCACTGTTCCTTCATTTCATACATCTCCTTCACCTTCCACTCACCATCCTTCGCCTTCTTCAACCAAGCCCATTCCCAAGAAACTCAAATTTCCCATTGAACAAGAAGAAAATCATGATGAGGAAGAAGAGCATGAGCAAGGGGAGGAAGAGCAAGATGAACAACAGCATGATGAAGAGGAGGAACAACATAATGAAGAAGGGCAGCAGAGTGAAAAAGAGCAATAGGATGATAAAAAACAACAAGATAAGGAAGGGAAGCATGATGAACAGGTGGAACATAGTGAGGAAAGGCAGCCTCATGAAGAAGAATAGCAACATGATGAAGAGGTGCAGCACAACGAGGAAAGACAACAGCATGATGAAGAGGTGCAACATAGTGAGGAAAGGTAGCCTCGTGAAGAAAAACGCAGTGATGATATACAACACAGTGATGCGGAGCAGCGCCATGAACAAACTCAAAACAGTGGCCAAAATGATGAGGAAAGTAACGAGAGAAAAGAGCCAATAGAGCATGTGCTAGCTGCCTTTCCTAGGCAAGGGTCCATGCTTTCTTCTCCAAAAGTGGCCAAGCCCCAGACATCAAGGAAAAGGGTGCCTAAAACTATAACTCCAAATGTTACTAGGGCCCTCTGAAGCAAGGGGAAATTTCCCAAGTAGCCCATTGTCGAATTACCCAAGAGGAGGAACACTAAGAAGGCCACCCAAAGCAAGGGAAAGGAGAAAGAAGAAAGCAACCATGAAAAGGAGAGGGACTTCGACATAATTCAAATCCAAAGTGATGATAGTGACAATGAGGCCCGAATCCTAGAGACTCTCTTGATCAATAGAGAAATCCAAATTGATGCTTTCAGGGAAGATCTAGAGAGGGCTAGAAACTTCATTCACTTTTTTCAAATTCAAAATAGACAAATGATTGTACACATGGTGGTGCATGAGACACGAGCCATCAAATACAAAAAAGAGGCATCCAAGGCGCAAATTAGATTGGAAGAACTCATGGATGATTTCAAGGATAGCGAAGATGAAGATAAGACTAGAAGAAAGAGGCCAAGAACCATGGGACTCAAAAGAGCCCTTGAGAAAGAAAAGGAAGAAGAAGTTGCCCTTCTCCAATCTATTCCTCTCACTACTTTGTTCACCCAAGAGATAGAGAACAGTCGAGAAGCATGGCTCGAGAGGGTGAATGATCACTTGGAGAAGAAGTTGGAGAAGGCCAATAGAGATTTGGAACTTAAAAGGAGGATGACTGGGCACTATAAAAAGCTCAATCAGTTCGCCCGACGGAAATTTAAGGCCACACAGAAAAAACTCAAGGAAGCTCAAAGGAGGCGCCCGGCACCAAAATTGAAGAAAGACACCTCAAAGCTCCAAATTTTTGCCTCAGCTTCATAGCATGTTTCTGAAGACCCTTGAGGGTCATGCTTGCCAAAATTGGGCGAAAGTCAACAAGTTTTGGTTTTTTGTCATTTTTGGGTTTTTGGCTAAAACTCATGGGCATCACCATTTCTTTTTGGGGTATCCTCAAAGGATGAAAATGGTATCATTGGATGCCATAATTTCAGGGGCATTTACTCAGCAATTTTCAGATCAATTGAAGAATATTTTCTCCCCCAAAATGGCGAAAAACACTCACTTTTTCCACACTCTGCCCCATTTATCAGCAAGGTCTATTTTTTTGGTTTTTTACACACAGGTCAGTTTTTGATGAACTTCTAGTGGTCAGTTTGGAGAAAAATAAGAATTTTAAGAAAATAGACATTCAGAGCTTTCCAAAGAGCCAACATGGGCCTTGTTTCAACATTCGGAAGGCATCAAAAAGTTGCTCGCAAGACAGAGGATTTTCTGCTGACGTATTTCTTAAGTATTTTTGTGAGAAATGCACTTTTCAAAAGTGACTTTTCCTAATGTGCGTTTAGCTATTTTTGGTCATGGCTAGTTAGGAAAAGTCAATTTATTTTCATTTTTTAGCATTTTTGAGATATTTTATTAGATATTTTGTGCCTTGGGTTTTACAAAGCCTCAAGGACAAAATCAGATATTTTGGATAGGCCAATGAGATTGCAAGTTGAACTAGGAGATTTTCCTCACTCCTGGCCTATATATTCCAAAGGCATTCATTATAAACAGGGCTGAAATTGATGAATAGAAACAATATATGTTTATACAAGCTTGGAAGAAACACTTGCCTCATGCATTGGATAGTTTCTTGAATGTTTTTGGATGATGAAGGAGGCTGTTGTTGGATTCCTTGACTTGGTAAAATGGTATAGTGTCCCTATCTTTTATGCTTCTTAGTTTTCATTCATATTTCCATGTTCTTGCTTGCTATAAGACAGTAGAGAATAGATTTGAGACATTCCCTTGGAGGCACCTCAAATTTCCTATTTCTTTATAGCTTCTATGTTTTCTTCCTTCTTAGTCATATCAAAGAATCCTTGATTGCTCTTTGATAACTGAAGAAATTGTTTGCTTGTTTCATTTATGGTTTTATGCATGCTAAGTATGATTCACGGTATGCCCTGCTTACTCATGGCTAGTCATATCTCCACCTTTGAAACTTTTCTTTGATTGTTTGATTGTCATTTGTTGAACCAAGGAGGTCTTGTATTGATCTTTCCCTTTGCCTAAAACTATGAAATCTTGCTTCAAAGTGCCCAATAGCTTGAAATACTATGCTTAGGTGTTTCCTCATAGTGATTTGAGTTGTTTGTTTGTCCTAACTATATTTCCCCAAAGTCTGATAGCCATTTCCTAAAGTTAGAGAGTCATATCTCTCTATGCATGGCTTGAATGTTTATTTCTATGCATTGATCAGTTTATAGTTACATTTCTCATGATTAATGGTTAGCCCTACCATGTTTATGTCAGCTATTAAATTATTTATGTTTGAAATCCTTTTTTCTTCACAATTTTAATTTCCATCTCACTCCATTTTACCTCGAATCAAATCGGCCCTTCAATAACCTTGTTTCACCACCTGAAAGCTTTCTTGACCTTTTCGACCCCATAACCTAGTTGATCTGACATATTTTTACCTATCTTTGTCTTTGATCAGTTCATCCCTCACAACCTAAAAACCAAAACCAAAAACCTACTTCATAACTAGCCTAAAATCAAGAACACAATAAGCAAACACACAGATATCCCTTACATGAATAGAGAGATCCCTCTCTGAGTCCAGGAAGGCTAGGTCCTTGGGCTCCAAATATTGGTTTTATGTTACACTATCATTTTTCTTGCCAATCAGCCAAATCACAGGACCCTAACATAATGGTGATCATGGTGGGACTCTCAGTAACAAACAAACTTAGACTCCCTAAAACATTTCAGAAGCCTTAAGAATACTATCTGATTGACTTATCCCACCACTCCCTAACACAATGGTGATCACGGTGGGACCTTGAGTGAAAACATCCTCGGTATCCCTTAGGATCTCTCAAAATCTTAGTCAAAATTAGAAAACTTAGGTATTGTCTAAAGAGTAGAAACTAGCTCCTTCACCATCTTAGCAAAATGATGATTCAACTATAGGAAACTCTTCCAAACCTCAAGGCTACATATAGGAAACTCAGAAAACCCAAAAATATCTCTAGATTGGTGTTTATCAATATTGGTGGTGGACCATACACATATACTCTCAAAACAACTAAAAATCCACCTGGCGACTCCACTAGCCTCCAGTAGGCCTTACTACTTTGCTAAATTTTAGAATACTATCTGATCAGCCATGTCATCGCCACCCTAAAATAATGGCGATCATGGTGGGACTCTGAGTGATAAACAAACTTAGATTCCCCAAAACATTCTAGCAGCCTTAAGTATACTATCTGATTGACTTATCCCACCGCTCCCTAACATAGTGGCGATCACGGTGGGACCTTCCGAGTTAGTGATAATCTAAGTACTCCTTAGTAACTCCCGAAGTCTCAATCAGACTTAGAAAACTTAAGTGTTGTTTGAAGAGTAGAAGTTAGCTCTTTCACCATCTTAGCAAAGTGATGATTCAGTTATAGGAAACTCTTCCAAACCTCATAGGCTACATGAAACTCAGAAAACCCCAAAATACATCCCTAGATTGGATTTTTATCAGTATTGGTGGTGGACCATACACATATCTCTAAAAACAACTAAAAACATCCACCTGGCGACTCCACTAGCCTCCATTAGGCCTATTACTCCACTAGTTCTTATAAAATCTCATGGGAATGCATTAAGCAATCCCAATCATGCTGATGGTGGACATCACAGTTCAAATCCTCCACCTGGCGACTCCACAACCTTCATTAGACCAAAAGACTCCACTAGTAGAGAAATTTATACTGATTGAAAAGACACAGTTACCCTATCTGATTGACAAATATGGATCCAAGAACACAAAGGAGATATTCTTCGATGAGCAGAGAACATATCCCTGGATTCCCACACAAAATGCCTAAAGACGTAAATTGGATAGAAAACCTACCTATCTTTTGAGATGAAAAGTTTGATGACCCATTGCTGCATCTCATCAATTTTCATATACATGTATGGAGGTTAAAGGTTGAATGGCATGAGGACTGCCTCATGAAAATGTTCGTGGGTACATTAGAAGGAAAGGCAAGAGAATGGTATGAAGGCCTAGAACCTGGCATTTTGTTTTCTTTGAAGGATTTCCACAAAGTATTTTGTAAACACTATATAGGGCATTGTCCATCTCTACCATTGGCTGAAAATTGTTGTGATCAATCTGAAGACCTCATACAACACCTTGTAAGCATTGATGAAAAATTAGGAGATTGGCATCCTGAGGATTTTTAAGAGGATATCCATAATTTTCTTACCCAAACTAACCATGAACATGACCAAGAAGAGTTGATCCCAGATGAAATCCATCAAAAAATAAGAGAGGATACACAAGAGCTCTTTGAAAAGATTGAAACAAATAACAATCCATCTGCCCTTCCTTGTAAAATACAAGAGGACATTCAGCCACAAGATCAACTTCCACAAAAAATGGAAATCAATTGTTCCCCAATCCAAAGAAAACAGAAAATACCTCCTCCTTTAACTGAATAGGAAATAGATCAGATGTCATCCACTACTGCCTTACCTACTAAAGAAATTGCTCATAAAGAAACAATAGAACAAATTGTTGTTGAGGTTGAAATACTTCCTCAAAAAGACATTCATCCTTGTGAGCATTCAAAAAAGGAAGAGAGACATCATAGTTCCACCTAGAATAAGAGAAAGACACCACCCCTTTCAAAAATAGAAGAAACCAATGAAATCCTAAGCATATAGCCAACATCCAAACCTTTTTGTAAAGAATATATGTATATGTGTTCTACTACTGATTTATCTACTAATGCATTTTCTCATACTAAAAGTACAGAATAGACTGATGCTGATACTAAATTTTCTTCTCAAGAAGACCTGGTGCTAAAGAATAGTCCTACTCATCAGGATAATGGCTCACAAATAGGAATCATCTCACTAAATCAGGGTGTACCAAGATTGCTTGAAGGTAGCATAACATTACTTTCTGGAGTTGCCAAATTAGATAATCATAAAGAGGGAGAAGGGATTATTTCTCAAAAGAATCCCAAGGTTAGTCAAGTAAAGGAGTGAGTAATCAGGGATAATTTTAAGGATGGAAAATTATCTTGTAGTTTAAAAAATTGGAGAATCTCACCAGTCCCAAATATGCAAAATATAAAATGTTTATTGATGTATCTGTAAAATTATTCAAATTTATAATGATATTATATATATTTTCTATATAATTTTGGCGATTTTTAACGTAAAATAATTTTATATTGTAAAATTTGGGCGAATCATTTTTATAAAAAAATGGAAATTAGTGAATCTTTTTTTTGGAAAAACCATGGAAAATTAGCCCACCTGCGAATATTAGCCCCTAAAATTTTGCATGGGAGTAATCCTAAATGAGGTTTATTGTTCAAATCCTCTAGGCCAGCTATTATTCAAAGACCCCTTTTGTTAGAAAATTAAATATTATGGAGCAATGCAACACATAAAATATGCAGAAAATACAAGCACAAAAAACACATAAAACCAGAGAGACACAGATATACATGGTTCACCTAGTTTGGGTTACGTCCACCCCAAACAGCCAGTCCTTCCTTTCTATTATCCAACAAAATGAAGAGAGAAAACCTACAGCAGATCCGCTGTAACATCCTATGTTCTCTCTCACAGTCTCCCTCTCTGTTTCTCGCTCTGAGAATACACACACAATACATAGCCAGAATACAATACCCTCATAAAAGCGTGGGGTTGCCTTCTACGGAAAAAAACCCTGAACTAAACATAACTTCTATTGTCAGATCATTTGACTAATGAACGGCCCAGATTGACTAGAAATTACTATACTCTTACAAGGCAATTTTACATCTATTTTTAGCTTCAGGGGCGCTGCCCCCGAAACCCCCCACTAGGGGGGGCTCCGAAAAGTGCTGTCGCCCCCCCTTGGACCCCCCATGGCAGCGATTAATTACGGATGACATTTCCACCCCTTTTAAGGTACAGGGGTCCAATGCTATGATACAAAGTAAACAAGATAATCAGGCTCCACACCCAACAATCTCCCACTTGGAGACTGATTGTAGCAACTCCACCACTGCTTCATTTGCTGGAAAATGACTCCTCTTTGGACCTGGCTATTCCTCATCTTCATCATCATGCTTGAAGACCAATTGAAACTAAGCACATTCTTAGTTTCTCCCTGGTTACAACTTTTGTTAGCATATCTGTAGGATTTTGGCTAGTGTGTATCTTTTCCAGCTTCAACTCTCCATCTTCCAATACTGACCGTATGAAATGGTACTTGAGATGTATGTGTTTAGTCCTGGAATGAAATGTTGAGTTCTTTACAAGATGAATGGCACTTTGGCTATCACTGTATAACGTGCCCATATCATGCTTCTTACCCAATTCACCCATAAACCTTTGTAACCAAATCATTTCTTTACTAGCCTCTGTAGCAACAACATACTCTGCTTTTGTTGTTGAAAGTGCAACAACACTTTGGATTTTTGAAACCCAACTGACAGTTGTTCCACCTACAGTAAATACATATCCTGTAGTGCTCCTCTTGTTATCTCTGTCACCTGCCATATCTGCATCAACATATCCCTGTAGAGCAATGTTTGAACCACGAAAGCATAATGCTTGATTTGTGGTACCTCTCAAATATCTGAGAATCCATTTTACTGCCATCCAATGTTCTTTTCCTGGATTGTTCATATACCTGCTTACAACTCCCACTGCATGTGCAATATCAGGCCTTGTGCAGACCATTGCATACATTAAACTTCCAACTGCTGATGCATATGGAACTTTAGACATATAATCCATGTTTTCTTGGGTCTTTGGGCACATCTCCTTACTAAGTTTGAAATGGCTAGCAAAAGGTGTACTAACTGGTTTTTCATTCTGCATATTAAATCTTTTCAACACCTTTTCTATGTACTCATTCTGAGACAGTGTTAATTTGCGATTTTTCCTATCTCTAGCTATCCTCATACCAAGGATTTGTTTTGCAACTCCCAAATCCTTCATTGCAAATGAATTTGCCAATTTTCTTTTGAGCACATTTATTTCCTGCATGTTAGACCCTGCAAAAAGCATGTCATCTACATACAATAACAATATAATATAGCTGCCATCATTTTTCCTTTTTAGATAAACACAATGATTAGAGTGACATCTAGTATAACCTTGTTCATACATAAACTTGTCAAATTTTAGATACCACTGCCTTGGAGCCTATTTTAATCCATACAAGCTCTTCTTTAACCTGCACACCAATTTTTATTTCCCTTTTACCTCATATCCTTCTGGTTGCTGCATGTATATCTATTCCTCCAAATATCCATGGAGAAATGTTGTCTTTACATCTAACTGTTCAAGATGTAAATCTTCTGCTGCTACAAGACTTAAAATAGTTCTGATTGAAGTAATTTTAACAACAGGAGAAAATATTTCATCAAAATCAATACCTTTCTTCTGTGCAAACCCCTTCACCACAAGTCTAGATTTGTACCTTTGTTTTCCTCTATCTTCTTCCTTCAGCCTGTAAACCCATTTATTTTGCACTGTAGTTTTACCTGCAGGCAACCTGACTAAGTCCCAAGTCTGGTTATGCATTAAGGAGTCTATCTTTTCATCCATGGCTAGCTCCCACTTCTTCCTACTTTCAACCTGCATTACTTCTTCATAACATCCGGGTTCACCAGAATCAGTCAACAATAAATAATATAATGAAGGAGAGTATCGTTCAGGGGGTCTACTTATCCTGGTAGATCTTCTAACACCACTTTCAGGTGTTTGAGGTGCCTGTTGTTGTTGTGGTGGTTTTTGCTGTTGTGGTTGTTGATTATTATTATTTTCGGGCACCTTTACTTTTTCAGTTATCTCATCAAGAACTATGTATTCCTTGCTTTATTTTTCCTGTTTCTTTTTCTGCAACTAATTCTTATACAAGACCTTTTTATTGAATAGTACATCTCTGCTCCTAATTATTTTTTGATTTTCATAATCATATAAGCGATAACCAAAATCATTAACACCATATCCAATAAAGGTACATTTCTTTGATTTTGCCTCAAGCTTTGTTCTATTTTCTTTATTAATATGGACAAAGGCCTCACAACCAAAATTCTTTAAAAAGAGTAGTTTACCTTTTTACCGTCCATGCTTCTCCTGAATACCACCATCCAAGGAACTTGAAGGCCCTCTATTTATTAGATAAACAAGAGTATCTACGCATCTACCCAAAATTGCAAAGGCAACTCGCATGCACCGATGCACCTTGCACGCTCCATGATTGTTCTCGTCATCCTTTTCTAACACACTGTATTTTCTCTTTTGTGGTGTTCTTGGAACTATCTTCTCTCTGCGAATTCCATGCTCTGAACAGTACCTATCAAACTCTTTGCTGCAATATTCACCTCCATTGTCTAATATGAGACACTTCAAATTCTTTCCTGTCTCAATCTCAACCAAAGCTTTCCATTTCTTGAAAGTATCAAATACATCAGAGTTATTTTGAATACAATAAATCCAAGTTTTTCTAGTTGCATCATCAGTAAAAGTAACATAATAACGAGAGCCACTGAGAGATGATACCTGAGTAGGACCCTATACTTTTGTATGCACAAGCTCTAATTTTTTTCTCTTCTTTTCTTTCCCAACTCTGATAAATCTGACTCTCTTATGTTTTCCATAAATAAAATTCTCACAGAAATCCAAATAAACATTCTTCAAACTTGACAAAAAATTTCTTGAGTGAAGAATCTTCATCCCCTTCTCACTCATGTATCTGAGCCTGTGATGCCATAATTCCACATCTACTCCTTTGGAAGTTAAAGCATTAACAGAGTTAGAAATACATTGCATAAATGCAATGTACCAACCTTTTTGCCTTTTGCTATTACTAGGGCTCCTTTGGTGACCTTCCAAGTTTTATATGTGAAAGTTGTCACACAACCTTCACCGCCTAACTGCCCTGTTGAAATCATATTTTTCTTCAGATTTGGGACATGCCTTACCTCCTTTAATAGCCATTGGTTTCCATTCTGATTTTTTACAAGAAATTTACCCATTCCAACAATTTTACAGGGTTTATCATCACCCAAATGAAATTGTCCAAAATCTCCTTGAACATAGTCATGAAAATATTTCTTATCAAGTGTGGCATTGAATGAAGCCCCTGAATCTACAACCCAAGAATCAGTAACATTTTCGAAATAAAGAATCAAAGCATCTTGTAACACATCACCTGTCACATTTTCTTCATGATTGTTTTCTTTTTGTGTGTCTCCTTCTTTTCCCTTCCGAGATCTACAATATTTCTTTAGGTGTCCTCTCTTTCCGCATTTCCAATGCACTATCCCCGATCTGGACTTGGATCTGTCTTTCCTTGATTTACTGCGATAACCCGAGCTCTTTTTCTTTCCTTATTCCCCCGTTAGTCCCCATATTACCAAAAGATAGTCCCTTATTGTTGGTTTGGTAACCCCCTTATCACATATTGCATCCTTTGCAACCCCCCATTTTGTTATTATTGTGCCCCCAAATTATTATTGTTAGGTCGGCTAGGATTACATTATGGCCCCACTAGGATTACATTGTGGCCTCATGGACTCCTATATATAGAAAGGAGGTTTTGTCATTTGTATCATTTAGGAATTGTTCATTCATGTAATGTATTGGAGGTTTCCCTCTCAAAGTGGCTTATTTCTAAGGCGTTGATATCTCTTTTCTTCTATTTTTGGAGCTAGTTTCACAACATTTGGTATCGTAGCTTTGGATTCTAGGGTTTCGCTACACCAAACAGGTCATCATGGAATTTTCGCTATAAAAAATTTTCTACGAAGCTCGTGTTTAAATTTTTAAGGGTACGAAGCCGACCATGGAGTGGAAGCTTGTATAAAAATTTCAGAGTTTGGTTCGTAATAATTTCGGAGATATGATCTGTGGAAGTCAGGTATTGTTTCAGGCTCCTAAACAGGTCATCGTGGAATTTGCGCTATAAATTTCTTTCTACGAAGGTTCAGAATCTGAAATTTGTATGGTACGAAGCTGAAATCCTGAGGAAATTCGTACAAAAATTTCAGAGCTTGGTTCACAACATTTTTGGAGATATGATCTGTGGAAGGTAGTGCTTTTTCAGGCTCCTGAATTTCATCGCAAAGAGGTGATCGTGGGAAAAGTTCAATAACTCTCTCTCTGAAGATTGGATTGGAGTGCCGTCAAAATTGTCATAATCATACGTACTTGCTACCGCTATCAACGAAACAAAGGATGAAACTATGACACGTGCAAAGTCGCATGTTCACTTACCGAACTAGTCCACAATTAGGTCATTGTGGGAGATTGGACACAACTTTGTCTTGGAGAATCCAAATCAGGTCAGACCTATGGCATTCGAAAGATAATTCAGAGGGCTACGTTGATACTGAAATTAAAATATTGAAGTGCTGCAAGCATAGAGATTATCCAATTTCAATATTGAGCTCCTCAAAAGCAAGAAAAAGGTGTGTATATTTTTTCTTTCTTTCCAAATTGCATAAATCTTCTTTGAAGAATCAATTTGAATTGATTCCAAGGGCATATTGTAGAATATATAGCAGTATTGGGTTCTAAAAGATGCCCCGTAAAAATAATTCAACACCCATTAAGCCTTTAGAAGGTTCTACTATGACTCATGAAGATGAAGAATTGCAACATGATCTATCAAAATTACAAGAGCAAGTGCAACAAATTTCACTCTCGCAAAGAGAAACAAAAAATGAAATGGAAGTTTTGAAGAAAGGTGTAAGTGAAGATGACTCGCTTGAAGAAAGGCATGAAGCAGATGGATGGTGTAGTTTCAAGATGGATGGCATGGAAGCTGGCATGGAAGCTAAGATGGATGATATGAAAGACAACATGGAAAACATGAAGAATGATCTAAAAGCAGACATAGAAGGTTTGACAAAGTTGATACAAGAAATGTTTCCTAATGGTGAAAAGATAGAAGAAGAACCTCATGATGAGAACAAAATAAATGTTAATCGTGATTTCATAAACTCTAATGTTGGCGGGAAGAACCACCATATTCCAAAAATGGATATGAGAAAGTTTGATGGAAATGATCTTGTAACATGGATACTACAGATGGAGCAATATTTTGATCTCCATAATGTGCAAAACACACAAAAGGTACGCATTGCAACTTTACATTTAGAAGAAAATACATTTGTATGGTATCGATGGCTTTGCTCCCGTAAAAAAATTGTCACTTGGTCAATTTTTACGGAGGAAATGATAGCACATTATGAGGATACAAAGAGCAACACCTTCTTTAGCCAATTGATAAATCTCAAACACAAGGGTTTAGTGGGGCAGCACATTGAGGACTTCCAAAAATTGAATATAAGGGTAACTGATATTCCAGAGGAACACAGGATCGATCTCTTCATAGGCACTTTAAAGGATAACATCCAACATGAAGTTTGTGTTTTGGAACCGGATTCATTGGAGAAGGCATTCAGGTTGGTAAGAAAAGTTGAATGTGAAATAATGGCGACAAGGAAGACTACCACTCAATTCTATAAAGAAGGAAGTGTTTCTATGCCTATATTTCCACAACCTGCGAGGTTGACACCACAACAATTGGAAGAAAAAAGAGCAAAAGGGCTTTGCTATAGCTGTGATAGAAAATACACTAAATGTCATAAGTGTGCTGAGAAGAAATTATTTTACATAGATTGTGAAGAGGAAGAAGAAAATGAACAAGAAGAGGATATACACTAGGAACCAGCACTAGAAGAGGAAGAAATGAATCCGACCATATCGTGTAATGCACTGGCAGGAATTACCACTCCTCAAACACTCAAGATAGAAGGACAAACCAAGAAGAAAAAGGTAATAGTGTTGATTGATTCAGGTAGCACCCATAATTTTATTCATTGTAAGGTAGCCAAGGAATTAAATTGTTTCCTATACCCAGCACTAGAATTTCAAGAGATGGTTGCAAATGGAGGAACTATAAATTGCGCTAGAAAATTCCATAATATCAAGCTAACCATGAGGGAATATGTATTGACTAGTCCAATGCTTTCCATTCCTATGGGAGGTGCTGATGTTGTACTAGGAGTACAATGGTTACAATCTTTGGGGACGGTAGCTTTTAATTTTCAAGAACTTTTCTTGAAATTTTTTTCAGAAGGAAAGGAATTCGAATTACGGGGTATTGCAGGGAAGCCGGGAAAGATAATAAGATCTAATGTCATGACAAATCTTCTAAAGAAAGAAAAACGAGGCGTAATTGCACAATTATGCTCACTAGAAGTTCCAACATCAAAATCATCTATTTCTGCAGATCTCCAACAAGTCTTGGATAATCATTCCAAGATGTTTGAAAATCCCAAAGGACTCCCACCTATTCGTGATCATGATCATGCTATTCATTTGATTCCAGGAAGTGTTACTCCAAAAATCAGGCCTTATAGATATCCTTACGTCCAAAAGAGCGAAATTGAGCGTATGATTGCAAAAATGTTAGAGGCAGGTATAATTAAGCCTAGTCAAAGTTCTTTCTCTGCTCCTGTAGTATTGGTACACAAGAAGGATGGATCATGGTGAATGTGTCCGAATTATAGGGAGCTCAATAAGCTCACCATTAAAGATAAATTTCCCATTCCTGTGATTGATGAATTATTGGATGAATTACATGGAGCAATTTATTTTACCAAGTTGGATCTTCGTTCAGGATATCATCAAATTAGAATGAATATTGAAGATATTCCAAAAACAAAATTTCAAACTCATGAGGGTCATTATGAATTTTTGGTCATGCCTTTTGGCCTTACCAATGCACCTTCTACATTTCAAGGGTTGATGAATTCCATTTTCAAACCCTTCCTTAGAAAATTTGTTCTCGTATTTTTTGATGATATACTAATCTATAGCAGGTCTTGGAAGGATCATGTTGAACATGTTGACAGGGTGCTCAAAATATTGCAGGAGAAATAATTATATGCAAAAACATCCAAATATTTTTTTGGAGTACAAGAGGTGGAATATCTGGGTCATATTGTATCTCACGAGGGTGTTAAAGTAGACCCTAACAAAATTAAAGCCATTAAGGAGTGGAAAGTCCCGACAACCATAAAGCAGTTGCGAGGATTTATTGGGTTAACAGGATATTATCGCAAGTTTGTTAAGAATTATGGGAGAATAGCAGCACCTCTAACAACATTATTGAAGAAATATGCATTTCCATGGACTCCTGAAGCAACTAAGGAATTTGAACATCTTAAAGAGGCAATGTGCCTAGCACTGGTCTTAGCTATGCCAGACTTCACAAAAACCTTTATTGTGGAATGTGATGCCTCGG
Source organism: Pinus albicaulis (assembly GCA_034641835.2). Classification (NCBI taxonomy): domain Eukaryota; kingdom Viridiplantae; phylum Streptophyta; class Pinopsida; order Pinales; family Pinaceae; genus Pinus; species Pinus albicaulis. Next base: position 1,523,541,309 of record CM076579.1, read on the forward strand.
GAAATGGAATTGGTGTTGTTTTAATGCAGGAAGGTAGACCCGTTGCTTTTGAAAGTCATCCAATCAAAGGAAAGTATTTACAGAAACCTATTTATGAGAAGGAAATGTTAGCAATATTTCATGCACTAAAGAAATGAAGAACTTACCTAATGGGAAGACGCTTCAAGGTAAAAACTGATCATGATAGTCTTAAACACTTTTTGGAACAAAGACTATCTTCAGAAGAGCAACAAAAATGGGTCACAAAGATGTTGGGTTATGACTTTGAAATAATCTACAAAAAGGAAAGCTTAATGTTGTTGCAGATGCACTCTCAAGAAAGAATGAAGAGGTGGAAGCATTGCTTTGTGCCATTTCTATTATCCAACCGGATTGGATAACCGAAGCAAGAGATGAATGGAAGAAGGACAAAGATGTATGTACACTCATTCAAAAGTTGCAGCAAGATCCTAGTACATCTGATACATTTAGTTGGAAAAATGATTCCTTATGGTACAAAGATCGCTTATATCTTTGTAAGAATTCCCAACTAAAACAAAATATTCTTCCGGAATTGCACACTTCTCCTTTAGGAGGACACTCAGGATTTTTAAAAACTTACCACAGGGTGAAGAAAGAATTTTTTTGGGATGGCCTTAAATCTGATATTCGAAAGTTTGTGGCGTAATGTTTGGTTTGCCAGCAGAATAAAGTGGAAACAATTAAGACCCCAGGACTTCTACAACCTTTATCCATTCCAAGTCAACGTTGGGAGGAGATTTCAATGGATTTTATCACAGGTTTACCTAAGTCCGAAGGAAAGAGTGTGATCATGGTGGTAGTTGATAGACTTACCAAGTATGCACACTTTTGTGCATTATCTCATCCATTTAAAGCAAGTACAGTTGCTACTACATTTATGGAGACAATTCAAAAGCTACATGGAAACCCAAGGGTTATTGTGAGCGACAGAGATCCCATTTTTACTAGAAATTTTTGGACGGAGTTATTTTCTTGTTTGGGTACTCAATTAGCTCATAGCTCATCTTATCATCCTCAATCTGATGGTCAAACCGAGATAGTAAATAAATGTTTGGAAGGATATCTTCATTGCTTTGTATCTGATAAACAAACACAATGGGTCAAGTGGTTACCTCTCGCTGAATGGTGGTATAACACTTCCTTCCATACTGCAGCAAAAATGACCCCATTTATGGCACTTTATGGATATCATCCACCATCCATTACATCATCTTTAAGGGAAAATTAGAAGGTTCAAGCAGTGGAAGATCACATCGAGCATCAGCAAGAAGTTCTCCAACTCTTAAAGGATAACCCGAATTTGGCACAAAATCGAATGAAACAACAGGCAGATCAACATCGTAGCGAGAGAAGTTTTGATGTAGGAGATTGGGTATTTTTACGGCTACAACAATACAAACAAATGTCCCTCAAGCAAGCAAAGAAGGATAATAAATTATCGCCAAAGTACTATGGTCCTTACAAGGTGTTGCAAAATATTGGTACTATGGCATACAAATTGGAGCTTCCTGCTTCTTCGCGAGTACATCCAGTTTTCCATGTTTCATGCTTAAAGAAGGTTATAGGTGAAAATATTCCAATTCAAACAATATTTCCAGAACTTGATGAGGAAGGAAAAATCATATTGGAACCTGAAGCAGTCATGGAAACAAGAACTCGACAGCTACGGAATCGATCAATTTCAGAGTATCTCATCAAGTGGAAGAACTAACCCACTGAAGATTCTACATGGGAGGATGAGAATTTTATACAGAAGCACCCAGAGCTACTCAAGCATTGAGGACAACACTTTTTTGAAGGAGAGGGGCATGTTAGGTCCCTATATTACTAGTATAGTCCCTTATTGTTATTAGTGTAACCCCTTATTGTTATTATTGTACCCTTGTAACCCCAATTTTGTTAGTATTGTGCCCCTAAATTATTATTGTTAGGTCGGCTAGGATTACATTGTGGCCCACTAGGATTACATTATGGCCACATAGACTCCTATATATAGAAAGGAGGTTTTGTAAATTGTATCATCCACGAATTGTTCATTTATGTAATGTATTGGAGGCTTCCCCCTCGAAGTGGCTTATTTCTAAGGCGTTGATATCTTTTTTCTTCTATTTTTGGAGCTGGTTACACAACACATTCTCCTTCCCCTAGACTCTGCACTCAAATCATTACCCAATGTCTCACCAGAGCTTTTCCGTCGCATTTCCTCGCTAAGGATAGCACCGACAACATCATCAAACTTTAAAGTACTAGATCCAGAGACAAAGTTACTAATGGCCATAACTAAACCATTCCAACTCTATGGCAATGAGCACAAGAATAAAAGAGCTCTAACTTCATCATCGAAGTTTACCCCTACAGAACTTAACTGACTGGTAACTGTATTGAAATCATTTAAATGGTCTACAACAGATCCACCTTCCGACATCTTCATATTAAATAGTCATTTTATAATAAATACCTTGTTTGAGGCTGAGGGTTTTTCATATAGTTTCGCCAACATCTGCATCAAACCCTCTGTTGTTTTTTCCTTCGAAATATTGAAGGCAACTAATGCCGCAAGGCACAACCATATTGTTCCGTGTGCCTTTCTATCGAGAATGTTCCATTCTGCGTCTGTCATGGCCGTCGGCTTTTTTTTTTTTCCGCTCAATGGTAGGTACAGATCTTTTTGATACAGATAATCTTCCATCTGCATCTTCCACAGCGGGAAGTTTTGGCCGTTAAATTTATCGACCCTAAACTTACCATCTTCCGCCATTGCTCCCACTCGAACCAAGAACCCTTCTTTCATGCAAGTTTATCAAGCAAATATACCTTCGGCTCTGATACCAGTTGTTAGCAAATTAAATATTATGGAGAAATGCAACACATAAAATATGCTGAAAATACAAGCACACAAAACACATAAAACCAGAGAGACACAGATATACGTGGTTCACCTAGTTTGGGCTACATCCACCCCGAATAGCCAGTCCTTCCTTTCTATTATCCAACAAAATGAAGAGACAAAACCTACAGCAGATCCGTTGTAATATCCTCTATTCTCTCTCACAGTCTCCCTCTCTATTTCTCGCTCCGAGAATACACACACAATACACAGCCGCAATACAATACGCTCATAAAAGCTAGGGGTTTCCTTCTAGGGCAAAAAACTCTAAACTAAACATAACTTCTACCACCAGATCATTTGCCTAATGAACGGCCCAGATTGACTAGAAATTACTATACTTTTACAAGGCAATTTTACATCTGTTTTTAGCTTCGGGGGCACTTCCCCTGAAACCCCCCACCAGGGGGGGGCTCCAAAAAGCACTGCCACCCCCCGTTGGACCCCCCACGGTAGCAATTAATTACGGATGGCGTTGCCACCCCTTTTAAGGTACAGGGGTCCAATTCTGTGATACAAAGTAAACAAGGTAATTACGCTCCACACCCAACACCTTTGTTGTTCCCCTAGAGACCTTTAAAGAAGGAGTAGTGTGTCCTACCATGAAAATTTTTCTGCAAATTAAGTGGAAAAATTTAAGCACTATTGTCCGAAAACAAATGAAGTGGAAGTGGCCTTTTGATTTCTTCAGCATCATGAAAGAACTGAAACAAAGTCCCTCATGGAATCATCTGCTTGATTGGCTTTGTTGGAAAAGAGATTTCACTAAATGAATGTATATTGTGTATAGGTTAGATTAGGATAGATAGATAGCTATGGAAAATAAGCTCAGCCTTGTGAGCATCTTTTCAGTTCTATATTGTTAAAAAAAAGAAGTGAAAAAGCAGAAAATACAAAAACAGTAAAAAGTAGAAAAAGAGGGCAGTTTCTAAAAGAAATGGTACATCCCCATACCCAAAAAATAGTCATTCTGAAAGCGCGCAAGTCTAAATGCCACTACTAGTGCTCAAATATCTTGTTCAGTTATCTAGCCTAATCATAACTGAACATGTTTTAAATTTATTTGCTGATAAGTGAGTGAGAGGAAAAGATAGTCAACATTGTGTAAGCTTGACTTATCAAAGAAAATAGATTAGGAAAAGATGTTGGTTCCACATGCTCAAAACAAAACCAAAGAGGAAAGCAGGGATGAAAAACAAACTGTGTATCCTAGCCCTAATTTTCTAGATTTCATTTTATGAAAAATAACATTTGTGTGCAGCTTGTCTTTATTGCCACAAGAACATGACAAATCAGACTGTCTAATCCTGATTTGGTCATTTTTCAATTTCATGTTGTAGATTAGAGAATAAAATCCTGTCAAACAGCTTAACCTTGACAGTCGATCTAGCATAGGTAGAGAAACGAAGGAGTTCATCAGCTTAATCTGAACACCCGACAGATATAAGTGTAGAGTTAGATAGTATCATTTTTCAAAAATATTATGTCAAAGGGTTGCTAGTCGAAACTCACCCAAAAGAAGAAAAAATGTTAGGAAATATAGTGGGGTAGGTAGAAATATCGTTGATGCTAATCATGCAATCAATTTTCAGAAATAACATCAAGGAAGAAAGAAATTTGCGCCAATGGATAAAGGCACTGGTCTTGAAAGAACCGAGATCTGAAATTCTGGACACCTCCTGAAAAAAAGCTGCCCTCCCCAAATGGAGCCACTGTTAGACATCAATATTTTTCACCTATTGATGATGACCAGTTTTTTATAGCCAAGTTTTCTAGCAACTGATCTCGAATTTGTCAAATTTGCCCGCTAGAAAACACCCATAAACATTTTTTCCCTCCTACCTTTTAAAATCTGCCCATGATGAGGTAAAACATAATTTTCAAGCCATATCTAGTCTCAGTCATACAAACTTGTCCATTAGCTCCAAAGAGAATACTCCAAGTCTATCCAAAAATTCTCCCCTAAGTTAGGTAGTGACGCTTTAGGCGATCCTCCCTTGGAAAACTATCCTAAAGCCAAAAGAACCTCAGTCTAATATCAACCAGTCATAGATAACCTTCCTACTCTACAAATAAAGCTTGATACACCCTTAAGTCGCGCCACTAACAAACCTTGATGTCTCAGTAGTGCATATGCCACAGGTCAAACTGATATTAGGTGGAATTACAATGTTTCAATGTCTTTTTCAAGAGTATAAGTGTACCAGTGTTCCAGAAGACATTATTAAACTTAACATGAGAAGACAACTACTTCTCATGTGGTTTTGAGCCTGGAATGCAAGTACAGGACAGAGATTTATTTCAATAAGCTCCTGCAAACACAGTCAAAAGGTTAGTGACTTATGAATAACAAGTAATACTCTGTAGATACTGGTCAGGTTGCTTCTGATGTCTAAAGATGCATAAAGGTATTTTAATAGTAGGATTACATGTCTTAGAGTAGTGCCCCTCATGGAATATTGTCAAATTGTCACTTTTATTTGCTTAACTATGAATAGGTTGTGAAAGGAAAGATGGCACTACTTGAAAGCAGATGAGATGGAATCACTGTGTAAAACCTCCTCCAAGCATGAGCAGAGGTTTGAATGATTGTGTAAAACCTCCTCCAAATATGAGCAGATGGTCATGTCATTGCTTGAAAATCTCCTTCATTTTACAAGTAGAGGGTTCGGCAATGTGATAAAGGCCTCCTTTATTTAACAAGCAGAGGGCCAGGAATAGAGATGTAACCTCATTTAAAAGCATAAATTTAGGGTGTTTTTAGATGACTTTGGAAATGATGAGTCACCTTCCTTCCAAAGGATGAGCAAAAAGACATCAGCAAATTTCAAATGGTGTTTAAGCAAAAATATGGCCAATACAAGGGTGCTAAAAACCTCGGTTCTTATGTTTATAAGAGTCTCCTTCAAAGAAGAATCTGAATGTGGAGTTTTGACTAAAGACAACCTCATCTAAATGGCCAAGGAAGTAAAAAAAATCTTGGTTTTAAACTGACTTCTGCTAATAAATACAAGGAGAACCACTAACAGTTTGTTCATGGACATTCTTCATTCGGTTAAAACAGGGGTTGAAAAGAGCCTAGGTAGTTTTCAAACAAAGGCCTTCTTCATGAACAAGTAGAAGGCTCACCATTGTTTGAGGATGAAGAGCATTTATTTCAATGTGGTAGAGATTTCAAAAGGGACTGGTGTCAAAAATGGTAAAATTAATTAAAATTCACTATTATTACAAACCTCCTTCAAAGAGGAACAAAGGGATAGCTTTCCAATGTTTACAATTCAACTTCAGCTCATCATCCCCTTCTATATCTTCGTAAACGTTGAAGACTAGATTACTTTGGCAATCCAATTTTAGTCATTTGCCTTGATGTTGGAGACTATTTATCGCAGAGCTTTTCACTTGGAGTTTCAAATGGGGATTCAAATAAAATAGATTAATTACCCATTCTAAATACCAGCCTTGCAAGTTATTGATATGGACCAAGAATAGTTTTATTGCTGCACTTGTGAAGTTCAGGATGGGCAGGTCCTTAAGATTGAAATTTGTGTAGTTGGCACACATAAGCCTCTGTGGATTTTTTTTTTTTTGATGCCTGAAGAGAAATTTTATAAACCCTTGCTGTTGAGCCTGTACAATGGGCATTATCAACCATCGAACACCATAACAGTTGGTTTGTCAACTTGAAAATGGCCTCCCTCACAAAAGGCAGAGGGTTAGTTCTCCTGAGGTGTTCACCATACAAATCACTTCAGACAAATGGTTAAAGAGATGCTTGAACAAGTTTTATATTCATATCAAAGGGCCTTCATCAGCAGATAAAGATAAAGATCTCATAATATGTCTAAAGGGTTGTTTTGAAGGAGTTGCAAGGTTGTTTTGTTAATAGACTCCTCTATAAACAACAGTCAAAGTTTGAAGTTTTAACACTCCTTCCATTTCATGTGAACAGAGTTTTTACAAATAGTTTCAAAGTTTAAGCAATAGCCTTATGTTAATGAGTATCCATAGGTGAAAGGTCTTTTATGAATTTTCAAAGGAATTTTTCGTTTTAAAAGAGAAAAAATATCTTCACAAGCATAGAGATAGTGATTTATGTTGTTTTAAGACAAAAAGGGCCTTCGTAGCATCCAAAACCCTCATAAATTAGTTTCAAAAGGTGGTTGGATTTTTCGACTTTAAAGGGAGTAATTGACCGTTGCAAAGTCTCACTTGCAAAATTCAAAGCAACCAAACAACAATCCCCTGGCTGCCGACTGGAGAAACGAGGAGCTTCGAGCAATTTTCAGATTTTTTAAGGCTTAATTCTTGCGCGGCGCTCCTGGAAAATCCTGCGACGCGCCTGAGAGAGAAAATACACAGGCTTTCTATTGTTGCGCAGCACGCCTGTAGTGGCACACAGCGCGCTTGTAGCGTCGGTCACCAACTGCCCGAAGGCCGACTCGACACCCCTCCACTACGCGGCATTTTTGCCTATGAACGTGTTGCGCCTGTTGAAACATCCAAAACTCCTTCAAAAAGTCTTGGGACCTGCTCAATTCATCAAAAAAGGGCCATAAGCCATCTTCAAGGTATGTTTCATTGCCCCTTGGTGCATTTGAAATTCTAAAGGGGTATTGATACCATGTTTTTCCAAGATTAAAACAGTGATTGGAGAGTGGAGTTCTTGGTAAAAAAATCAACGTTGTTTGTTACTGTGGTTGCCAAAGATTGTTATAGTAATAGGTAGGGTGTGTTTTTATCAGTTTCAAAGGGCCTAAACTACCTTCAAGAAAAGTGATAAACCATATACTAACTACTAGATAGTTGAGCAGAGTTGTAGAAGTTTTCAAGTTGCTGTAAGGTGTTCTAACAATGGTAAAACAAAAACAACCCCTGTCTGCAAAATCAAAGGTGAAAGCTTGTCATTTTAAAGGTGCCCTCTCTGTATGATGAAACAGTGAAACCTAGTGCAGCCTCCATAATTCAAAATGCAGAGTGTGTTGAAAGATTTTTCAAAGTCAGTTGAGGGTGTTTTTATCTACCTTTGTGAAGAACAATGAATAACAAAAAGAGCCTTGTTTGAAGAGAAAGATTTTCTTATCAAAACAAAGGAGATCCTTCTTCACCAATAACCACAAATATATCTTTTCAGATTTATTTTCCCTAGCACAGTGATCAGATTGAGTTTGTTTCATTTAAAAAATACTTGTTTTTTGGCATAAAGGAGGACAAATAGTGATTTATCAGGAGGACAGAGGTGTTCTTGAGAAGCCATTTCAACAAACATTTGAGACAACTTGTTTTTGTTAGTCAGCAAAGAATATTCAAAACAAAATGCCTCCCAGGCAAGACAGTAGAAGTGGCCTTCACAGGAAGTTTGAGCCTGTTTCAACTGAAGAGGTAAATTCTCATCCATCAGTCCTATTTAACTTTCATGAGGTTGGATGTTTAGAGTTTTTTCAAAGGGTGTTGGAGGGGAAAAACTATTCCCCTTTGACACATCTTTGTGCTTTGATATTTCAAGGGAAACACTTTCAGCTGGCAGGCTTGGATTTCAAGTTCTCTCCAAGGTCCATTTCCAAGGCCACCAAAATCCCTTATGTCGGAGAGAAGTGGTTTAAACAAAGCCACCTAGACTCATAATAGTAGAAACCTTTTTTGAAGCCTGAGCATAGAGATACATGTCCATCCATCTTTCCATTCTCATATTTGTTTAATAGTCATGCCCCCTTCATGAAGATAATCATGAAATACTTCACTTGCGAGGGAAGATTGTCCCGATTCTATGCTTACAATGTCCGATTGCTCATGCATTTCACAAGAGCCAAATTTTTAAATCTCCCTTTCTTCCTCCATAAAATTATTGAGAAAATGGCCTCCACTGTTCAGAAAAAAACTCCTTCTCAGCAGTCAACGTGCCTCTTCCATCATTCCCTCATCAAGGTTATCATTCTTCATCAGCTTGAGAAGAAGGAAATCTCTTGGGATACTTTCATTTCACATCCAGATTTCGCCACTGTTCCTTCATTCCATACATCTCCTTCACCTTCCACTCACCATCCTTCGCCTTCTTCAAGCAAGCCCATTCCCAAGAAACTCAAATTTCCCATTGAACAAGAAGAAGAGCATGATCAGGAAGAAGAGCATGAGTAAGGAGAGGAAGAGCAAGATGAACAGCAGCATGATGAAGAGGAGGAACAACATGATGAAGAATAGCAACAGAGTGAAAAAGAGCAACAAGATGATGAACATCAGCAAGATAAGGAAGGTCAGCATGATGAACAGGTGCAGCATAGTGAGGAAAGGCAGCCTCATGAAGAAGAACAGCAGCATGATGAAGAGGTGCAGCACAGCGAGGAAAGACGGAAGCATGATGAAGAGGTGAAACACAGTTAGGAAAGGTAGCCTCATGAAGAAAAACACAGTGATGAAGAGCAGTGCCATGAAAAAACTCAAAATAGTGGCCAGAATGATGAGGAAAGTAACAAGGGCAAAGAGCCAATAGAGCATGTGCTAGCTGCCTCTCCTAGGTAAGGGGCCATGATTTCTTCTCCAAAAGTGGCCAAGCCCCAAACATCAAGGAAAAGAGTGCCTAAAACTATAACTCCAAATGTTACTAGGGCCCTCCAAAGAAAGGGGAAATTTCCCAAGAAGTCGATTGTCGAATTACCCAAGAGGAGGAAGACTAAGAAGGCCACCCAAAGCAAGGGAAAGGAGAAAGAAGAAAGAAGCCATGAAAAGGAGAGGGACTTCGACATAATTCAAATACAAAGTGATGATAGCGATAATGAAGGCCGAATCCTAGAGACTCTCTTGATCAATAGAGAAAGCAAAATTGATGCTTTGAGGGTTGATCTAGAGAGGGCTAGAAACTTCAATCACTTTTTTCAAATTCAAAATAGACAAATGAGTGTCCACATGGCGGTGCATGAGACACAGGCCATCAAATACAAAAAGAGGCCTCCAAGGTGCAAGTTAGATTGGAAGAACTCATGGGTGAGTTCAAGGATAGAGAAGATGAGGATCAGCCCAGAAGAAAGAGGCCAAGAACCATGGGACTCAAAAGAGCCTTTGAGAAACAAAAGGAAGAAGAAGTTGCCCTTCTCCAATCTATTCCTCTCACTACTTTGTTCACCCAAGAGATAGAGAACAATCGAGAAGCATGGCTTGAGAGGGTGAATGATCACTTGGAGAAGAAGTTGGAGAAGGCCAATAGAGATTTGGACCTTCAAAGGAGGATGATTGGGCACTATAAAAAGCTCAATTAGTTCACCCGGTGGAAATTGAAGGCCACACAGGAAAAACTCAAGGAAGCTCAAAGGAGGCGCCCGGAACCAAAATTGAAGAAAGACACCTCAAAGCTCCAAATTTTGGCCTCAACTTCACAGCATGTTTCTAAAGACCCTTGAGGGTCATGCTCACCAAAATTGGGCAAAATTCAACAAGTTTTGGTTTTTTGTCATTTTTGGGTTTTTGGCTAAAACACATTTTTGGGGAATTCTCAAAGGATGAAAATGGTATCATTGGATGCCATAATTTCAAGGGCATCTACTCAGAAATTTTCATATCAATTGAAGAAGATTTTCTCCCCCAAAATGGTGAAAAACACTCATTTTTTCTACACTCTGCCCCGTTTATCAGCAAGGTCTATTTTTTTGGTTTTTTACACACAGGTCAGTTTTTGATGACCTTCTGGTGGTCATTTTGGAGAAAACTAAGCATTTTCAGAAAAACGACATTTAGAGATTTCCAACGGGCTATCACAAGCTTCATTTCGACATCGGGAAGGCATCCAAAAGTTGCCCGCAAGACAGAGGAATTTCTGTTGATGTATTTATTAAGTATTTTTGTGAAAAATGCACTTTTCAAAAGTGACTTTTCCTCATGTGCGTTTAGCTATTTTTGGGCATGGTTAGTTAGAAAAAGTCAATTGATTTTCCTTTTTTAGCATTTTTGAGATATTTTATTAGATATTTTGTGCCTTGGGATTTGCAAAGCCTCAAGGACAAAATTAGATATTTTGGATAGGCCAATGAGATTGCAAGTTGAACTAGAAGGTTTTCCTCACTCTTGGCCCATATATTCCAAAGGCTTTCATTGTAAACAAGGTTGAACTTAATGAATAGAAGCAATATATGGTTATACAAGCTTGGAAGAAACACTTGTATCATGCATTGGACAGTTTCTTGAATGTTTTTGGATGATGAAGGAGGTCTATTGTTGGATTCGTTGACTTGGTAAAATGGTATAGTGTCCCTCTCTGTTATGCTTCTTAGTCTTCATTCATATTTCCATGTTATTGCTTGCTATAAGATAGTAGAGAATAGATTTGAGACATGCCATTGGAGGCACCTCAAATTTCCTGTTTCTTTATAGCTTCTATGTTTTCTTCCTTCTTAGTCATATCAAAGAATCCTTGATTGCTCTTTGATAACTGAAGAAATTGTTTTCTTGTTTCATTTATGGTTTTATGCATGCTAAGTATGATTCACGGTATGCCCTGCTTACTCATGGCTAGTCATAGTGTTAGTATGAATCCTTTGTCGAAGTGTACGAAAAAAGACCACTTTAGCTACGCATAACTAATAGTCCTAACATCAAAAGTGGCTGCCAATATCTTCAGATCTGCAGTTAGTTGATCAAGACAAGAGCTGCAAAAAACCAGATCTATGCATAGAAAGACATTAAGCAGTAAAAAGAAGGGTTTGCTCCATATATCCAATAGACAAGACAAGAACAATTTTTAAAAGAATTTTTTGTATTAAGGGCACCTGGGAGGAAAACAAGAAGATGTTTCCAATTCTCCTCAATGGGATGGGTTCTTGGAAGTCCTCAGCACTTCAGATCTAGCATTTCTCTCTCTTGTTGGTGTAGAAAACCCATACAAAGATAGAACTCAAAGGGAGCTCACACAGCAAATAATGGAAAATATGACAATGATAATGGCTCAAAGTCAGACCAAGAGTTTAGATCCAAAGTGATCTAATAGGCAACAAAAGGTGAAGAATGGTAGGAAAAACCCTCCTATTTATAACAAAATATTGGGTCATTCTAGATCTTGGTGCATGATTAAAATAATGTTAACCAAATCTATATCCACCTTTTATGGAATATTTTATTATATTTGTTGGAGGGAAAAAGTATTTGACTTGGGTCAAATCCCTTTATTTGTTAATAATAAATAAATAAATGATTTATTTATCTTTTTAAGGAAGTGGTTGAAGGATAATTAAATAAATAATGATTTATTTAATTATTTGTGGGTGATTTGGTTATATTTAACAAGGAATATTATCTAAATAAGATTTAAATAATTATTCCTAGAAAATAATAAGATAAATAAAGGTTTATCTAATTAATTTCTTTGTTTTGGGTTAAATATGATTAGGAATAATAATTAAATTATGGTTTAATTAATTATTCCATGAGGAAAATCAAACAAATATAGGTTTGTTTAATATTTCCTTTTGGGGTTTCTTGTTTAGACCATAAACAACCTAATAAATGTGGTTTATTAAGTTATTTTACATAGTGAAAGCAATTTTACTTAGGGTAAAATTGGTCTTACATGGTGTGCTTGGGTCCATCTAATGATGATAGGTTAGATGACCAAAAAATGGTGTAACAGATTGCCCCCCAGCGTTTGAGTGTTAGGAGCAAATCGTATGATCGAAGTACGTTGTAAGAACTCAATCACCAAACATCAAGAGGGGAGTCAGAGAGAGAAATGTGAGGTAGACTAAGGTGCTGAAGAACTAGACCCTGGGGAGACAAGACTTACAGGCGCAACAAGTCTCTTTTTATGAGAGGGTACCTGTGCTAAAGGCGGCGAGGGAGGCATACTTATGCCCACCGAGACAAAGTACAAAAGAATAGTGTGTCCAGTAAACAAGGGACCGAACCATAAAGTACAAACGGCATAATCATGAGCCAGATAAAAGTACAATGAAGAATCCCACATACATGTTGTGCCTGGGATAACAACCAGGACTTATACAATAATATCTGAGTACATGAGATACAAATACAACCCAAATGCCCCCTCTAAATGGGGAAGGGCTCGCAAAATATGACTGATACATGAAAATCAAAGAGGCGCTGCAAGCGGCTAAGGCTGACATCATCAAATATATGGAGCTACATCAAGGGCTGCAATGAAGAGGTCATCCGAGCATGTGGGGGGCTACCTGCAGGGCCACCCCCTCATGAGGGCTGAGACATCTCACACACACCCGGGAATCACCAAGAGCTGCTGCTGCATCACTGAACCATCGAGTATATGGATCTTGATCATGCTGAAAGGAGCTGGAGTGGAGAAAAAATAAAGTCAAAGTGAAATGAGAGATCTCTTTGCCTGATTCGAGGCACCGAATAAGAGTGGAAGCTGGAACCAAGGTACACCGCCCTCTAGACCTATCTTCTGGAATGCAAGAGCTGATGTTGACAGAAAGAGGTCCGTCATAGGTGAGGCAATGAGAGATCCTCAACTAAGACACGAGGGAAAATAGTAGAGCAGCGGACATACTGACACCAATGATGATGGTGAAATGGAAGGGATTGAGTAGCGAATGGACAACTTCCCTTGTTAGAGCATAAAGGGCATGAATGACATGGCAGCGACTGACGCAATATCATAAGGGATAGGGGACAGTGGGACTGAAGGCCATAATGTGCGACACAAGAGAGAGACCAAGCAATGAAGGATGGAGGGCTATAGTGGGGTACAAAGGGACTTGAGATAGACTCCATGAATGCAATGATGACTCAACTTGGATGCTCTAAACAAGGGCGACTCGATGGTGCTGCCACACAGTAAAGGCCCAATGGAGGACCATGAAAACATGTGTACAAGATGGTAAATCATGAAGAAAATCGACACGAACAAAGACAAGTAAGGAGGCAAAATGGTGCCCCAAGTACAAGTTTCGTAAGTGAAGAAATGCGATTTTAAGGAGAGGTGAAGTGACCCTTCTTGGAAAAAATGTGTCCTGGTGAAGTATCAAATCACAAAAAACTAACAAATACCCATTTGAGGGCTCGGTGAGAGATTTCCAACGATGCAAACGGTTTGTCAAACGGGGCTACGGTATGGTCGCAGCAGGCAAAAGAAGAAACAAGGGTTCTCTTTTAATAAGGCAGTTTTCCCTCCAAATTCACTCATTTTCTAGTGTTGTTGTGGTGAATGTAGCGAGGAGAGAAGGCCCTAAATCTTGCGGCGAGCGTAGCGGACAAGCTGACCGTTGGAATCGAGATCCGTCAGTGGCAGGTAAGAGGCCTAACCTTACTCTTTCATTTTGATGGATTGAAAGTTCAGTTTAGGGCCCAAAATCTCAGTAACAGACCCTCCTTCATCTCTACGGCCGGGTCGCAATTTTTGGGCCAAAAAGTGTGACATGGGAAGCAGGTTTCAGGGCAAAAACTGCGACCTGTCCCAGAATTGGGCAGAAAAGTGCGACCTGGAAGATGAGGGGGTTTTAGTGTTGTTTTATGGCTGAGAGTTGGGTTTTTGTGTTTGGTTATGGTATTCCCGATCTGTATGCTAAAAAAGATTATGTTTTTGTGCAGGTATGGCAGATATACGGGTTAACTGGAGAGAGAGAGACCTGGGTACATTACGGGCAGAGATCCAGGCAGATCAGGGTGTTCGTCGTGTGTTGGCCAGGTTTGGGGTTCTAAAGTTTTTGGAGAACCCTTTGATGAGAGCGGGAGAGCCTTTGTTGGCCTGGATTATCAGTATTTGGGATCCAGAGCATGAGGTATTTTTAGTTCAGGGGCACAGGATCGAACTGACAGTCCAGGATGTGTATTTCTTGATGGGTCTCTCGCCACTGGGGATGGTGGGAAACACGCAGCCAGTATTACCGTGGGGGCGGCATATCATGGAATTTGTGGAGCGACATTGTCGACTGGGTTGCCAAGTCAAGGGGACTCGGATACCGATCGGGGATCTAGAGAGATTAGAGACCCGTGCAGTGGGCGCAGCGGTGCTGCGTATCCTGGGCAACCAGGTGCTCCATCACATCACTGGGGGGCAGATGATGATTGTGTTGAGTGGGACCTACTATGGGTGGCCCAAATGATGCTGGTGTCGCTAAAACGACAGTTGTCACTCTGCAAGCGGCAAGTGAACCACGATTGCTCATATGGGACTTTATTGTGTGCCTTCTTCTTTGAGAAGATCTCGACCTTACGACCTCGTATACAACTCCTAGATGGGGGCCCGAGAGAGCCCAGGATGCACCGGTGGGGGCGGCTACTGTGCAGAGGAGGAGGAGGGGCAGTCGGACGAGTGTTTCGACCTGAGTTCTTTGCCCATTGGGATCAGATGCCGTTATACATAGACGACTATCCCTATAGTGGGATGAGTTATTGTGGGGATCCGGACCTACCACTTCCGCCTGGTCGAGTATGGGGACCTGATGGTAAGTAGAAAGTAACTACTCTTTTTTGGGCATGTTAAAGTTATTGAATAGTAGATATGATACTAATTCATGGACTTTTGGTATGCAGATATAGCTCCGGTAAAACTGGCCGGATATATGGGACGACCGGCAGCATTGGGAGCTGCAGGGCTGAGTGGGTCGAGAGCAGCGTGCAATGAGGATGCAGCCGTCCTTCTGGAGGACATCCGCCATAGATGCGAGAGGTTGCTGACCGGAGTTTCAGAGCGCGGGTGGCAAGATTTAGACAACCAGTACGTGGAGCCATGTATTGGTCTACCCTCGGAATGGCGAGGTGTCATGCGGCGCATGGCGATGGCTGATCAAGGCATACGTGATCTACGAGCTGCAGGAGCAGAGCCATTGGCTTGGGATCTGCCGGATAGTGAGTAGGTGGGGGGCATGTGGTGCCCCCTAGTGTGTATGTAGGGGCAGGTGGTGCCCCCAGTTTTGAGTTTTTGTTAACATGCGATGGGCATGTCATATGTATCAGAGTAGATGGACTCTAAACACATGTTTTGCGACACATATTATGGATATGCATCTTTTTTAATGAGTATGAATGTTATTGTCTTGTATGAAATGCGTGTGATAAATGCCAATCTAGAACATGGTTTGCAATACTATCTACATAGTGATTCTGTTCTCGAGGTATATGGTTGAAAGTTATGGTTTCAAATTCATGTATGAAGATTTTCACTCGTAAATATCGTCTAAACAGCACAGGGTTATGCACACGATAAACACCATTTAGTTGCATGACAAGAAGTAGGGAATCCAAACGAACATGCAGATGGAGGATGCGATGAAAGAGGGCATCAACTAAGAGCCCACGCACTGCATCATATTTGGCCTGATTATTGGTGGCAGTACCAATGCAGACCCCGTTTGAGAGAACAAGGGCATGCAAGGGGGTGAAAATGGCCCATCCTGCCGAGGCTAGATTCCGGGAGTAACGACATGCACCATCGGCATAACCAATATAGGGTGGGGACGGGAGGTCCTGCGGAATGGTGTTACAAGACATCAAATGGGGGGAGGAGATGCAATGACGGCAGCGTGAGTGTACAGAAGACATGGAGCGGCAACTGCAGGAGGGAGTGCGATGAGCAGGATGGCTATGAATCATATACAAACTAGAGGGTGATATATGAGGGCTGTAAGAGGCATGGCAGGGACTCGGGCTGTGGAGGTCAATAGAGATAGGGGTGGAGTGATCTCGTGTATGGGCAGAAAAGAGGGGAGAAAACATTCAAATAAAGATTTCTCAGCCAGAGAAGGTTACTGATATACAGCAGGTCCTAACCCTGTTTAAACTGTTCTTTACAGTGGAGAATGAAACAACATGAAAACAGAAATAAAACAACAAGTTACAAATGAGAATAAGATCACCGTCAATATAGATCAGGATCCCATGAAACAGCTTTTATATTGATGTCAAACCAGCTACAAACTTCAAGTCCAATGTTTCAGTTCAGCAATCATCTTCACTATTCAACCTAACTACTCTAGCACAAATAGAGCTTCAAGGGCCAGTGAACACTATGTACAAATAGAAGTCTCGGGCTCAAGTGTATTTCAAAGTTCTGCAACCAACAATTTCTCCTCTTCTGTAGAAGTATTTATAGGAAGATGAGGAGGTGAGATTTTAACAAAATATCTCAAGGACAGTTAATGCAGAGTGAAGACTTCTCGGCCCTTTGAGAGGCATCGATTGGAGAAATTACAGGTGGAAGTATTGCATTAACTTTTACATTTATGATTTAAAACTCGAAGTGAGTTTTATTTGACTTTGAGGCTCATATGCTGCGTTTTGGAGTAACTCTGCAGATATTTATTCATTGGTTTCCTTGCAGAAGTAACTCCCTGGCTGTGCTGGAGGCAGATATCTGATTTTCTTCAATAACTCAGCCTTTGGTTTGAATGGTTTGAGGCACCAGGCGGCTCGGTGCTAGCTGAGGAATCAATTTGCCTTTAGTTGAAACGGTGGAAGCCTCCTGTCTGATGAAACACTTTAGGTTTTTCCTTTAAACTGTGTTTTAGATTGGGGATTAGGATTTTGATAACGGTCTTAGCCGTAATCCCCATAAAAACTGTCTTCAATCTTCATCTGCTCTGCTTTATTCTCAAAACTGATACTCTTCAACTGTGTTTGATTAAAACAGTGTCTTGTCGATGTGCAGACCCGCACTTGGCTTTACGGCATCAATACTCATAGAGTACTGACGAGACATGGAATAGAGCCCCGTGAATGGCCTCTTTAAGATAGCCATAAGGCACAGGAAACGTCTTTCCCATCCCTCGGCTTTCCTTCATTCTATAATGGAAAACCATTAAAACACCTGCAAAACACAACAACAGTTAAGAAATCCTGCGGGAATAGGTTAAAACTGCTTCGGATGGTGGGGGAGGAGCGTAGCCGTCGGATGAGGGCAACCAACGGTGGAGATCTGCATAGAAAGGCAAAAAGGATAGCGGGAGAAGAATAAGGAGGAGCAGTTTTGGATCGTCCGATCTGGACACGTGGACGGTCTAGATCTAATCGGAGGGTCTCAATCGGGGGTGGCACAAAAGGGGATGCGATTGAACTTCCAGTGCGATTAAGCGCTGGCCGTTGATCTGCAGATCAGATCGACGACGGAAAACGAATCGGCGGGTTTTGAAATGGCGGTAGGACTTGCGATCGGAGGGAATAAGGGCCGTTGGATAGGCGGGAAATGGACGGCCCAGATTTAATCGGAGGATCGCAATCGGGGAGGTCACAAAACAACATGCGATTTGAAACTTTGCGATTGAGCGCTGGCCGTTGATTTGAGGACCAGATCAACGGCGGGGAAAGAATCGGAGGTATGGACTGCGATTGATCGGAGGGCACATTTGAAGCATTGCGATTGCGATTGGGCGGGGGCTGCGATTAGCGCTCCATCGTCAGATCTCCGCGGAAGATCAACGGTGCGGAACGCATCGCCAGACTTATTGTTATAAATAAATCGCATCGGAGTTTTGACTTTTTACAAAGGATTTGTGCACCTGCCCGACTTCCGATTGCGATTAGCGCTTGGGACTTAAGCGCTTGGTCCCAGCGCCGGGGCATGTGCGGGGAAGTGGTTTGAAATATTGACATAAGGAAATCAGTTTCTAGAAAACTCAGCTGTAGATATAGTCATCACTAACATGTAAAAATACTGATGGCTAACAAGTGGGATGAGTTATTGTGGGGATCTGGACCTGCCACTTCCGCCTGGTCGAGTATGGGGACCCGATGGTAAGTGATAGATTACTATTCTTGTATGGGCATGTTAAAGTTATTGAATAGTAGATATGGTACTGATTCATGTACTTTTGGTATGCAGATATAGCTCCGGTAAAACTGGCCGGATATATGGGACGCCCGACAGCCTCTGCAGCTGCAGGGTCGAGTGGGTCGAGAGAAACGTGCAATGAGGAAGCGGCCGCCCTTCTGGAGGACATCCGCTGTAGATGCGAGAGGCTGCTGACCGGAGTTTCAGAGCGCGGGTGGCAAGACTTAGACGACCAGTATGTGGAGGCATGCATTGGTCTTCCCTCGGAATGGCGAGGTGTCATGCGGTGCATGGCGATGGCCGGTCAAGGCATACGTGATCTACGGGCTGCAGGGGCAGAGCCATTGGCTCAGGATCCGCCAGATAGTGAGTAGGTTTGGGGCATGTGGTGCCCCCTAGTGTGTATGTAGGGGCAGGTGGTGCCCCCAGTTTTGAGTTTTTGTAACATGCTATGGGCATGTCATATGTATCAGAGTAGATGGACTCTAAACACATGTTTTGCGACACATATTATGGATATGCATCGTTTTTAATGATTATGAATGTTATTGTCTTGTATGAAATGCGTGTGATAAATGCCAATCTAGAACATGGTTTGCAATACTATCTACATAGTGATTTTGTTCTTGAGGTACATGGTTGAAAGTTATGGTTTCAAATTCATGTATCAAGAGTTTCACTCATAAATATCGTCTAAACAGCACAGGGTTATGCACACGATAAACACCATTTAGTTGCATGACAAGAAGTAGGGAATCCAAACGAACATGTAGGTGGAGGATGCGATGAAAGACGACATCGGCTAAGAGACCACGCACTGCATCATATTCAGCCTGATTGTTGCTGGCAGTAACAATGCAGACCCCGTTTGAGAGAACAAGGGCATGCAAGGGGGTGAAAATGGCCCAAACTGCCGAGGCTAGATTCCAGGAGTAACGACTTGCACCATCGGCGTAACTGATAAAGGGTGGGGACGGGAGGTCCTGCGGAATGGTGTTACAAGACAACAAATGGGGGGAGGAGATACAATGACGGCAGCGTGAGTGTACAGAAGACATCGAGCGGCAACTGCGGGAGGGAGTGGAATGAGCAGGATGGCTATGACTCATATACAAACTATAGGGTGGTATATGAGGGCTATAGGAGGTATGGCGAGGACTCGGGCTGCAGAGGTCACCAGAGATATGGGTGGAGTGATATCGTGCATGGGTAGAAACGAGGGGGTCAAGGGTGGTCGCTGAAAGGGGGTCAAGCGAGGCAACAGGGGAGGATGCAAGGGGAATGGGCTCTAAAGGTTGCACAGAGGAGGATAGGTAAAGAATGGTCGTAGTAGACTCCGTCATCTGAACATTAGGGGGGGGGAATGTCGATGGGAGCAGGGGGATCCTCAAGCTGGCCCGAAGCATACTGCGCAAGTATGGAAGAGGTGGATTGATTTTGTTCAACCTCATACTCTCGGACTACTTCTAAAGAGGCGCGGTAATGCGTCAGGTGAGGAAAATGGTGGGAGTAATGGCCATGGATACCACACAAAGCGCAGGGTTTGCTAGTGTGAATAGTTTTTGGGTTCTTGGTTACGGACGAGGATGGAAGAGAAGGGTCAGAGACCGTAGACTCAGGGAACACGACTTTAACCATGGGTTGAATGCGAGGCAACTCGGGACAAGTATGGGTGGCGTGACCGACGACATCACACAAGGCACAAGGCTTTGCGGGCGGGGGAGGAGCAGGGTCAGTCAGGGTGGCCTTGTCTTTGGATGCCCCCTTGCGAGCTTTGCCTTTCTTTCCTGGAGCTGTCACCACAGGGGTAGGGTCCTGGGGAGGTGCAGGGGGCATGGTAGCAACGGAGGAAGCAAGGGGGACCGGTTGAACCGGTGTCAAAGCAAGATAGGGTTTGGGGTGACCAGGAGGGGTAGCAGCTGGAGGGTCAAGGTACCAGACGGGGATACCCAGGGTCAGGTTAGGGAGAGAGAGGGTGGCCATGACGGGGACCGAATAGACTCCGGGAGGGGGAGCTAGGAATGGTATCTAACCAGCGGGATAATGACCAGGAGGGATGGCTCCGAGGTGGTTAAGGCTTGGGGGAACCGATCCAGGGGGATAAAGGGGTTCAGGGATACCAGCTGTAGGAAAAGGGCCAGAAGGAGGAGGTCCGGCTGGCGGATATGAAGGGCTAGGAGCGGGTTGCGGTGGGTGAGGTTGAGTCTGAGGTTGCTGACTAGCCGAAGCGGGTCGCTTAAGGGCAGCCCAAGATGATTGCATCATGCAAACATTCGATAAGCTGGGATCAGAGACGTGAGGAGGGGGGAGACCAGGAAAAGTTCCAAGCAGGGAGGAATCCTTGTAGACGCTGGGGGAGACACTGGTCAAGGAATCGACGGTTTGCTTATTGGCTACAGAAGAGATGGTCATCTCCGGAGAGGTCTGAGATGGCGGCTCATGGTAAGACAGCTGGTCAATGGTGACTATCTTTCCATTGTGAGGGAAAGACATCTTGCGAAAAACTGCGGATGGGACAGCAGACATGGCATAGGTGTAGCTTCACCCCAATAGAATGTTGTAGTCTAGAGGGGCGTCAATGACTTTGACGTCAACGCAAACGGTCTTACCGGCAAGGGTGATAGGAAAATTACGAAAAAGGCCAATGGGCTGGGAGGCGTGGCCGTCCCATGCTCGAAAGGTGATCGTGGAAGGGGCTAGCTCAGAAGATCTGAGTTGTTTCCAAATCGAAGCGGACATCACACAGGTAGATGCCCCCTCATCAATTATACACCGAGAAACGTTGGCGTTCTGGATTTTGAATGGGATTTGGAAGGCGACGGAAGTAGGAAGAGGAGGATGGTCCGATTGATGGGCGTCAAACACAATAATTTGGTCATCAGAAGGATCTACAATGCCCACGACAGATAGTAGAGCCTTCTTATGGGAAGGGCACGATTGGAGGAGTTCCAGTGTGGAAATGGCAGCAGGAGATTGCGCCAAATCATCTACTATGCTATACGAATGAGCAGCTCAACCAGAAGCAGCATTTCGACGTAACGGTCCTTTAGGAATCTTGGTATAGGCCTCAACTTTGGATTGAGGGATATGTAAGGGACCATTGGTTGTTGAAAGAGGCTATGTAGAAGCGGAAGAAGGGGACTCGAGGGCAGACTGAGTGGGAGGCTTGGGGTACTGGCGAGACCAAGTTTGAAGGTGAAGGTCGACGGTTGGGGAAGGATCAGAGTTCATCATAAGGATCTGGTAATCGGAGGAACCAGAAAGGGAAGGTGGAGTGGCGACCTGGCTGTCAGGCGGTTGGGTAGCCACGAATCCTTGCTGAGGGAAAGGATCGGTAAAAACAGCTGGTTGGGTAGTGTCCACATTAGGAGGAGCATGAGGGGAGGCGTGTTGTCCGCGCAATGTGGCTTGAGACTCCCACATCTGCCGCATATGGGGTAAGAGGGGACAATCGTGGGTGTAATGACCATAAACACCGCAACACGAACAAGGCTTATTTGTGCGAAGCGGCCTGTCCGGCTTGGGCTGAGTGCCCTGTTGCTGGTTGGCAGTGTTAGGGTCAACACCTTGAGGATTGGGTCCACGAGTACCAGGGGCAGATTGGTTTGGATTGCCTCTCCACCTTCTTTGAGAAGAAGGGGGATTAGTCGCGCCCTGCTGTGCAAATACTTGCCCTGGAGGGGGCTGTAAGTGCTGTTGCGGGTTTGGAGGAGGCAAGGGAGATGGAAGCGCATATGCTGGAGGAGCTGGCGCACCAGGCTGCGGATAAAGGTAATGGTTAGGTTGGGCAACATTGAGGTAAGCAAGAGGTTGGGAAAAAGGAGGAGGCATGCCGTATCCTGGATACATGCTACCGGGAGGGGGAAGAGTGCTAGAGGTGCTGGCCCCTCCCTGAGGGAGACCATAGCCCATAGGAGGTTGAGCATACGGATGAGAAAGGGCTCCAACGATACCATCGGCGGAATGAGATGCCCCTGGGGCGTTAGCGCCACCGGGCCTGGGGAGGTCAGGGAGGACGGTATAAACATAACCAGACTGAGCATAGATCAGGTCATATTTCAAGGCTATTTGGAGGGCGGCTTCTTCGGTTTGAGGGAAATGGGAGGCAACATCTTTGCCAATGGGAGCTAAGAGAGAGCGAAGGAACCAGTCCATATAGATCCGATCTTCGAAGGGGGGAGCTCGACATAAGCTTCGTCTTCGTCGCCATTCTTGGACATGAGTGGAAAGGCGGGTCGAAGAGGTTTGCTTAAAAGAGGTCAAAAGCTCCGTACCAGTATCGTATCAGAGAGGGAGCTGGAAGTAAGATAAAAAGGCTTGGGCAATGGTCGCAAAGGTGGTATGGGAAGAGGGGGCTTGGTCAACATACCATTTAGAAGCTTCGCCGGTAAGCGTGCGTTGGAACAACCGAAGACGGATGGAATCATCGGTAATGGAGTTGGAGGAACACCACATGTGGAAATATCGGACATGGTTGGTTGGATCTTCTCCAGCAAGGCCTTCGAACTTAGGGATTTCGGAGGGGAGCTTGGTTGGCATAGCAGGCCAACCAACATCGTGGCGGATAGGGTCATTGATCAACTGATTGAAATCGGGGAGGCTGAGGCCTGCGATGTACGGCAGCAAGGGTGTGGCCGAGGCAGTTCCTGTGGTGGTTCCACTAGTAGTAGTTCCGGCATTAGGGCCGGGAGCACTGCTAGCGTTAGGCCTTGGACCAGACATAGTGAAGGTGGCAGGGGGAGAACCAGAAGGAAAAGGAGAACCCAAAGAATCAGAAGAGGAGTCGGAGTGCGGACTCAGAGGAGGAATGGCTCGACGACGGCGGGACGGAGCGGGTCGATCGACCGGAAACTAAGGGTGAAGGCCAAGAAGTCTCCGGGAAGTGCGCCTTAGGGGCGTAATGATGACAACACAATCACGGCACAAGGGGAAGAAGAATGACCACAAGGGCAAGGAGGTGCAGAATCAATGTCAAAACAAGGGCAGATAGGTGCAATGTCAATTGATTTTAAAGTCTTTGCCTGGTGGTGTAAACCAGGCCCTTCTTCGCTTAGGGTGAGTGTGTGGCGTGCGTTAATTTTAATTTTTAAACCCTTTTCATTTTTAGAGCAAGAGAAAAAGTGTGCTGCGTAACTGAAAATAAATCTGCAGAGAATAGTATATAATGCTGAAATAACAGAAAATTAACAGCTACTATTGCATCGATTCAACCCAAAAAGGCAGGTCTCTCAAAACTAATCTAACAGAGGGAAAAAATCTAGTCAAAACGCATTAAAAAGAGGCCAATAGATCTAGGGTCGAAAGGGACAGGGATCTAAAGGGAAAAGCTGCTGAAAAGAGGTGCAGATCACAGCCAAGAGGTAGAGGCAAGGTGGTGGAAAAAGGGAGGAATCGACAAAAACGAGAAGGGGCAGAGAGGTCCTAAGGGAGGTCCAAAAAATTCGGGAAGGTGATTTGAAAGGGAAGAATTTGATTAAAAGAATTAGAAAGGAGGTATCGAGATACGCGGAAGAAATTTGAAACTGCGAAAAACGACCTGAAACGGATAAAAACTCTTCCTGAAGTGGAGATACCCGAAGCCCCTGGGGGGGCTATGTTCCCATAGATGAGAAAAAATAGATTAGAACCGAGTCAAAATGGTGAGACGGGAGAACAGAAAACCCTGACAGAAGCTTCAGCAAAACCCAGAAAAATTGCAGAAAAATCACTGAAAAATTGGCAGGTCGCAGGTTCTGACCTGTTTTCAGTGCAGGTCGCAGAAAAGGGGCAGAAAAGTGCAACCTGGAGGTCCAGGTCACAGGTTATGGGCCAAAAAGTGCGACCCCCCATTCCGGTTGTCTCGGCGGCAGATTTTCAGAAAAGTTGCCGTCTCAGTTGCGGCTGGTGTCGCTTACCTGCGCAATAGGGCCAGAAACACACGGAAGTTAGAAATTTTAATGTTTTAGGGTTTTATGTGAAAAAAATGACATAAAAAGAGGAAAACTAAGCAGCTGAAAAGAAGCCCTAGGGCCTGAAGTAGCTGGATATGCAGGAATATGAAAAACGACAGCGGTCGTAATTTAAAACCCGTGTTGAGTCGCCATTTGTTAGTATGAATCCTTTGTCGAAGTGTACGAAAAAATACCACTTTAGCTACGCATAACTAATAGCCCTAACATAAGAGTAGCTGTAATATCTTATAATGCGGATTAGTTGATCAAGATCGAGGCTGCAAAAAGCAGATCTATGCATAGAAAGACATTAAGCAATAAAAAAGAAGGGTTTGCTCCATATATCCAAGAGGCAAAGAGGCAAGAACAATATGTTTTGAAAGAATTTTTGTATTAAGGGCACCTGGGAGGAAAACAAGAAGGTGTTTCCAATTCTCCTCAATGGGATGGGTTCTTGGAAGCCCTTAGCACTTCAGATCTAGTATTTCTCTCTCTTGTTGGTGTAGAAAACCCAGAAAAAGATAGAACTCAAAGGGAGCTCACACAGCAAATAATGGAAAATATGACAATGATAATGGCTCAAAGTTAGACCAAGAGTTTAGATCCAGATTGATCTAATAGGCAACAAAAGGTGAAGAATGGTAGGAAAAACCCTCCTATTTATAGCAAAATATTGGGTCATTCTAAATCTTGGTGCATGATTAAAATAACATTAACCAAATCTAGATCCACTTTTTATGGAATATTTTATTATATTTGTTGGAGGGAAAAAGTATTTGACTTGGGTCAAATCCCTTTATTTCTTAATAATAAATAAATAAATGATTTATTTATCTTTTAAGGAAGTGGTTGAAGGATAATTAAATAAATAATGATTTATTTAATTATTTGTGGGTGATTTGGTCATATTTAACAAGGAATATTATCTAAATAAGATTTAAATAATTATTCCTAGAAAATAATAAGATAAATAAAGGTTTATCCTAATTAATTTCTTTGTTTAGGTTAAACATATTTAGGAATAATAATTAAATTTATATTATTCCATGAGGAAAATCAAACAAAATAGGTTTGTTTAATATTTCCTTTTGGGGTTTCCTATTTAGACCATAAACAACCTAATAAATGTGGTTTATTAAGTTATTTTACATAGTGAAAGCAATTTTATGTAGGGTAAAATTGGTCTTACATGGTGTACTTGGGTCCATCTAATGATAATAGGTTAGATGACCAAAAAATGGTGTAACAAGGTTTGTTGATAGCCTGGGCAGAGTGTAGAAAAAGCGAGCATTTTTCGCCATTTCGGGGGAGAAAATGATCTTCAAATGTCCTGAAAATCGTTGAGTATGTGCTCCTAAAATTATGGCATCCAATGATACCATTCTAATCCTTTGATGATTCTCCAAACTGAAATGGCGAAGCCCATGAGTTTTGGCCAAAAACCCAAAAATGACGAAAAACAAGAACATGTCAAAATTTGCTCACTTTTGGTGAGCAAGTCCCTCAAGGACTTTTAGAAACATGACTAGAAACTCGGGCCAAAATTCCAAGCCTAAAGGTGTCTTTCTCCTTTTTTCTCACCTGGCGCCCTCTTTGGGCAGTTTTGAGCTTTTCTTGGTTTTCTTCTTTGTTGTTTGGCATTCTAGCTTTGGTGAAGAATTCATGGCCCCTTGCCTAGGAGAGGCAGATAACACATGCTTTGGAGGATGCCCTTCATGATCCATGTTTTGTATTTTCTTGCCCTCATCATTGCTTGCTTGAGGGCTGCTTTGTTTGTCTTTGTCACTACCTTCTTTATGACTGTCATGCTCTTTCCCTTCACTGTTTTGTGCTTCATCACCCTTATGTTTATTGTTGTTTTGGCTGCCATAATGTTCCCTTTCAATGTGGAAAACCACCACCAAGCTCTGCAAAAAGACTTGAATAGCGTACAGTCCTTGATCCTGTT
The DNA here is from genome assembly GCA_034641835.2 of Pinus albicaulis. Lineage (NCBI taxonomy): Eukaryota > Viridiplantae > Streptophyta > Pinopsida > Pinales > Pinaceae > Pinus > Pinus albicaulis. Next base: position 1,523,567,816 of record CM076579.1, read on the forward strand.
CCACCACAGGAACTGCTTCAAAACCCTACCAGCACATGTGCTACTTTGTTGTGATTAAGTCTTCATTAGCAGGAAACTCCCTGGAGTAAACAATTTGGGGCATGTTGATCATACACGTCCAGTGAATGCATATCCATTGCATACATTCTATCAAGCCACAGGTTATTTGAATAACCAACTTTATAGGATGAAGCATCAACCATTTTTTCATGCCAAGTAAATGCTCCATTCACAATTATTTACATCCCAGTTGGAATTGTGCTATGAAGAGGATGGTCATCAAAAACACTTGTTACCAAAGAGTTCTTAGAATGAGAACAATCCAATAAAGAAAGTGATGCTACTCTGTGCCACACTTCAACCAGAGATTTGATGTCTCTACCTGCTGTAGTTCCAGAGGAGTGCAATCCCTTTACAATTTTAAAAACCTCTTGGATGAGGTTCCTCTCTTTTAGTTTTATGGCTGCCAAAGGTCTTCCATCACATTTTATGCTCCTCTGTCCATTTTGACTCTCAAACTCAGCTGATTTTTTAGTAGCCCTTTCAAGAATGGTGTCTGGCATTCCTGCGAGTCGGGCAACATTCACACCATAACTCTTCGGGCATGTACCCTGAGCCAGTTTATAAAGAAATTTCACCTCCTCCAAACCTCCAATTTGTGTACCAACCTTAGTTGTCTCATAGCACAGAAGGATTTTCAAATTTTCACATTAATCATCCTTTCTTTCACTATGTCTCTCTTTTATTTTGACAAAGTCCTCATCCTCTAATCACCGTTTCTCACTGTTGATTTAGAAAACAAGGGGTGCTTTGAAACCACTGTTAAGATATCTTTTCAAACTGTTTTGAAGGATCTTTACAAACTCTGTTTTTCTTCTAGAGGTTTGTGCAAATCCTTGACTATTTCATATCACAAAAAGACCTATTTTTAAACTGACAGAACCCTCATCTCTTATTCACTGTTTTGAGTTTCTTCATGGCGCTGCTCTTCATCACTGTGCTGCATATCATCAATGTGTTCTTCTTCACCTTGTTCTTTTTGGGTTGAATTGATGCAATAGAAGCTATTAATTTTTTGTTATTTCAGCATTATATACTGTTCTCTGCAGATTTATTTTCAGTTACGTAGCACACTTTTTCTCTTGCTCTCAAAACGAAAAGGGTTTAAAAATTAAAATTAACGCACGCCACACACTCACCATAAGTGAAGAAGAGCCTGGTTTACAACGCCAGGAAAAGACTTTAAAATCAATTGACACTGCACCTATCTGCCCTTGTTTCGACATTGATTCTGCACCTCCTTGCCCTTGTGGTCGTTCTTCTTCCCCTTGTGCCGTGATTGTGTTGTCATCATTGCGCCCCCAAGGCGCACTTCCCGGAGACTTCGTGGCCTTCACCCTTAGTTTCCGGTCAATCGACCTGCTCCATCCCGCTGTCGTCGAGCCAGTCCTCCTCTGAGTCCACACTCCGACTCCTCTTCTGATTCTTTGGTTCTTAAAAAATTGGTTCTCCCAACACTGGTCAAAACTGGTGAATCCTGGTGCAGAAATGCATAGAGCTGTCTGTAGGCCACTTTTGAATGCCTTCCCGGTGTCGGAATGGGGCCCGAGATGGCTCGTTGGAAAGATATGGAAGTCTACTTTCCAAATATTCTTGAGTTGTTTCATTTGGTGTCCATTTTGATATTCAAAAATTGACTTTCCCAACACTGGTAAAAAATGGTGAATGCTGGTGCAGAAAAACATAGTGATTATTGCAGGCTACTTTTGGATGCCTTCCTGTTGTTGGAATCTGGCCTGAGATAGCTCGTCGGAAAGATATGGAAGTATAATTTCTAGAAAAACTTGAATTTTTTTATTTTGAGTCCATTTCATTGTTCAAAATTTGATTTTCCAAACACTGGTCAAAATAGTAAATCCTGGTGCAGAACTTCTCCCGTGACATCTGTATGTTTCACATTTCTCACAAACCATGATACCTGTGTAGAAATTGAAGGAGGTTTTTCTTCTTGAACCTATGAGGAACAAAATCCTCTCTCACTTTTGTAAATTTAATCTCTGTTTGGTCAGAAACACATTTTGAAACAAAATGCCCGGGCGCTCCTTAACCTCTGTCCTTTGCATTTTTCATTTGCTCTCACTGTAGAAAGACACATTGTGTTATGTGAGGTTTTCTTTGACATTTGAAGGAGGTAGCTTCACCCTTTTGAAACTTTAACTGACAGTGTCTGCTCCTTATGATTATATCTACTTGTGAGAGGGAAAAAGGCTAAAATCCATATAGGAATTGTAGATATATCCTCCAAAAGATGTTTTTCTTTAACTGTGATTGAGGCCTAGTTGTATTCACTTAAGTTTTACAATCACCTTTCCATCAAGAGGGAATTTCTTCTGAAAACTTCTTCTCTACTTAAACTGCATCAGAAAGGTACCTTTGACCTATTTTCATAAGGAGAATGCCTTCATTTGTGACAGTGGCCTGCATTATTGGCTTTGAATGTTGTTCCAGAATCTTTGAAACTCATGCCATAATATTTCTTACATATTTGTGAGCTTGTGTATTTATTTGCAATGCCTTTTTGGGAGAATTAAACTCAAATTTCCTTCTGTCCACTATGATGAGTGATTTTGAAAGAAATTTTTCTATGAATAGGAAGGATAGTACCTTTTGAAAAGCAGTCATCACTCTTAGGCCTGTGTCATGACTCATCTCTCAACCACTTATCAACTCTATTTTGTTTAAAGGAATAGAGACTAAATGTTAAGCCTGTTCATCAAGGAGATGAGTTTTTGTAACTTTTGAGGAATTTATACCCCTCAGCTAGGTTTGTTCATTTCTTGGCTTCATACTGTCTTTGAAAGAGAATCCATAATAGGAGATGAGTCAGATTCTTTGACATTTTATAGTGCTCATGCTTTACCTTTGTTTTTTGACATGATTGCTTTCAAATGTCTTCTGCTGCTCTTACCATTTGTCTCTTAATCAGTCAAACCCTGAAATCAATCACTCCTTTGGCCCTCTGCTTGTAGATGAAGGAGGCGCTCTTAACGCTCTAATTATAAGATGAAGGAGGTTCTTCAGTCTTCAAACCCTCTTCTTATATATGAAGGAGGTTTTTTCAGTCATGTCACATCATCAACCTTTTGACAGTGTTATTTTTCCTTTTACTGTCCGTTCATGCTTTGAATATGATCGCAAGAGCTTAATGAAAAAATCTCTGCTCTATAGCTGCATCCCAGGTTCAAAATCACATTGAGAAGCAACTGTCTTCTCATGTGGAGCCAAATATTGTCTTCTGGGATGCTAGTATGCCTCTGTCCTTGAAAGATCCATTAAAACACTGTAAAAACACCTAGAATCAGTTTGACTTATGGTCTATATATCAATGAGACTTGAGGGTGTATAAGTGGCGCGACCTAGGGCTGTAACCAACTTTATTTGCAGAATGGGAAGGTCTGTTATGACTAGTCTATAGCAGATGTAGGTTCTTTGACTTTAGGATAGTTTTCCAAGGGAGAAATGCCTAAAGTGCCACTTCCTAACTTAGAGGAGACTTTTTGGACAGATTTGGATTGTTTCTTTAGAGTTAATGGGCATAATAGTATGGCTGAGGCTAGGTAGGATTTGATAATGAGGTTTCATCTTGTCATGGGCGGACTGAAAGGTAAGATGGAAAAAAAGTTTATGGGTGTTTTCTAGCTGGCAAAGTTGAAATTTTTTTAGATCAGCTACTAGAAAACTTGGCTGTTACAACCAATCATCACCAAAAAGTGAAAAATACTTATGAATAACAAGTTCATTGTCGATAATGGGAGCCAAAAGAACCTCATTTCAGCAGATTCCGTGAAGCATTTGGGCTTATCGACCATAGCTCACTGTTGGCAATATGATGCAATGTGTTGTCCTTGATGGCAACCTACTTGATGAAGTTGTCTTTGGATAGCAACCTATGTGTTAAAGATGTAAGAAAGATGTATCTACAGATGTGACAGAGAAAATAATTCCAGTAAGTGCTGGAGAAATGATAAATATAATATGTCACAATGTATACGCGAGTTTATAAAGGCCAAGTCGCGTATGCCCTTTTGCGATCCAAATTTATAATACCAAGGGGCATTACCATGGTTTTGGCACACAATATTAAGTGTTGTATGGTTTATTTGATTCTGTCCAAGAATACCATCGAAATTTGTGTGGTTTTGGCTCATGGTATTGGTAAAAGCTAAATCTATTTAAGGAGAAGAAATTCATAGTGCAAGGTGTGCATGTGTAAGGTTTGTTGATGAATAAATTCCTCTAAGGAATATCTGCATGGTTGAACTCTGTTCTTAATTGATAGATCTAAATCTATGATGCACCTATGGATATGATGAAGGGTCATGATATTTAGATCTAGAAATGATGAATCTCTAGGATGATTTGCAAAATAAATGATGAAGACCTAGCGCAAGTCTGATGAAGAAATTGAAGAAATCTGGGTAAGTTTATAGATCTGGTCTGTTCTGCAAAATTTATCTTTTACAGATCTATACGCTAGTTTGTCTCGGTAAAAGCACGTATATACGCGGCTTTGCTTCATTAAAAGCGCGTATGGAAGTTAGGGTTTCTGAAGCTTATTTACATATATTACTTCTGTGATTTCTGTTTTCTCTCTACAAGTCTACTAGAAGTTCTGGGTTGATTGCATATGGAGTATGCTGCTGATTTGATAATGAAAAAATCTAATCAATGAGTGAGAAAACATGGTTAAATATGACTGACTGTCTAAAGGTCCTGCATTTTTGAGAAGCTTTCTGAATGAAAGCCTCAGATCTGAATCTGAGATTGATCACATTCTGAAAAATCAGTATTCTCAGAAGTATACGCAGGTTGATACGAAGAAAAGCGCGTATACACGCAAGCTTCGGTGAAGAAAAGTTGCGTATGCATTTCATGTTATGAAAAATAGTATGCACAGAGGCATACACAGGTTGGTGAGCAGGAAAGCACGTATACACACGGCTTCAGTGAATAAAAGTAGAGTATGATATTTGAATTAATGAATGTTCAAGGTTGAGTTTGTATCTGCATATCTATTCTGAAAACTAGTTTACTTCTGATATTCTGGTTACAGTGGTCTCACTGTTCTGTTTGAAGGTTTGGGAAAAATATGTTTGTTGATGTTAAGTGAAGGGTTGTGTTGAAGCTGTTTGATCCAGTTTGAAAATTGATGAAACGTGGTTTGCAGTGGATCTGAGGGTTGAAGCCTTCAGTATGAAAGTAGAAGCTTTCAGCCAGTAGAAGCTGGTGTTGAAATCAGGAGGTCGAAGCTCCCTTCCAAGAGAGGCTGGTAAACGAGATCAGGGGGTCGAAGCTCCCTTCTAGTTGTAGCTGGAAAACGAGAGAAGGTTGCAGCCTTCTGCAGGTAGAAGCCTACGTACTGGTATAAGTCTGCATCAGTACAATGTTGTAAAAAGGTTTTCTATATAATAAAGATTGAAGACAGAGACGATATCAGCAGTGGTTTTCTCCTGATTTGGGTTTCCACCTTAAATCTTAGTGTTCATGTGTGTGATGCTTTATACTGTTGCTTACTGCTCATTACTTTTGATTATCTAGCCTTATTCATAACTGATAAATCTGTTTAAAAGACTGATTCCCTAAATCTGAAAGATAAATTAGTATACGCTAGTTTCCTTCTATATTTCCACGTGCATACGCTAGTTCATTTCATAAAAAACACGTATGGAAATCTGCTCAAAGAAAAAGTAAAAAGTTTTCAGTCAGCAAAAAATATTGATTCACCCCCCCCTCTCAGTATTTTTCCAACAATTGGTATCAGAGGAGGTCCTTCTGAAAAAGCTTAGCTGCTAGAAGGAAGATCAATCAAGATGAAAAATTAAGATGGAACAACATCTATCAGGCCTCCGCTCTTCAACGGAAACAATTTAATCTTCTGGAAAAAAAGGATGAGATCCTATCTTCAGTATTTGGGAGCAGATGTATGGGCTATTGTTGAAGGAGGATATCAATATCCAGCCGCAGTACCAACGGATCCAATGGAAAGAAAGAATTAAGAAACAAATGCAAAAGCGGTCAATGCTCTATTGGGAAGTCTAACTGAATCAGAATTTGTCAAAGTCATGTAGCTGGATACAACAAAGGCAATATGGGACAAAATCATTCTAAGTTATGAAGGTGATGCAAAGGTAAAAAGTGCTAAACTCCAAACTCTCAAAATTCAATATGAAAATCTAAAAATGCATAATGAGAAGAGCATTGCCAGTTTCTTTTTACGTCTTGATGATATTGTAAACCGTATGGGAAATCTGGGAGAAACAATAACCGAATCTACTTTGGTTGAGAAAGTTTTAAGATCACTAACGGCAAAATTTGAGTCAAAAGTTTCTGCTCTTGAAGAAAAGCAGGATCTTCAAAATCTTACTGTGGTGCAACTTCATGGCATACTAATTGCATGTGAAATGAGAAGAGGAGGACCATCTGAAGTCAAAGAATCCGTATTTAGAGCTTCTACAAAAGGGAAAGAAGTACAAGAGACAGAAGGATCAGGGTATATCTCAGAAGAAGATGAGGTAAATTTTGTAAAGAAACTCCAACTTGGCACAGGACGGTTCAGAGGTAAGCTTCCTTTCAAATGTTTTACTTGTGGAAAAGTTGGTCATTATGATGCTAAGTGTCCTTACAAAGAAACACATGAAAAAGGGAAGGAAGTAGCAAGAAGAAATAAGAATCGGTTTAGCACTAGAAAAAGTTACTATACTCATGAAGATAGTGATAGGTTATCTGATAGTGAGGAAGAATGTGAACAAGATCTCAGACTTCTCATGGCATTTGAAAAAGAATCTAGAGAAGAAAAAGATACGTTTATGGATGCTTTAGAGGACAATTATTTTCTTGATGAAATCAATCAACTCAAAATATGCTTAGAAGAAAGTAAAATATCCATAGAAACTCTGAAAAATCAGCTTGAAGAAAAGGAGAAACACAATGAGAAATTAGAATGTGAAATAGTAAGTCTAAGAAAATAAATTGAAAAATTGAAGACTTTGAACCTTAGATTTGCTAAAGGATCTGAAACCTTAGATGAGATTATCAAGGTACAAAGTTCTCCTCTTATAAAGACAGGTCTTAGATATATCGGAAAATCTTCTCAGGCTTCAGCACCAAATTATCTAAAAGAAGCTACAACTAGTATACAACACTCTGCCACTCAGCAAGGGAATAAAGAATATTTATAGGTAAAGCATGACCATCTAAATTCAAAGAACACTAACAAGAATACCTTTCAAAGAAACACCAATCAACAGGTAAATTCAAGTAGAAGATTTCATGATCGCAGAAATTTCTTCTTCAATGGACAATGTTTCTCATGTCACAATTTTGGTCATAAAGCTATTCAATGTGTTGCATATAAAACCATCATGACAAGAGAAGCAAGAAAGAAAATGATTGATATTGGAACAAAGAAGAATACCTATAACAAATTTTCTCCTCTTCAAAATGAAGTTGAATGTGCTTATTGCAATAACTTTGGCCATGAAGAATCTGAATGTAGGAGAAAAGTCCAGCCAAAAGAGCAGTTTCCTTCAAGCTCCAAAGTGTGGAAAAAGAAGGAATTGCAGGTTGAAAATTGTGGTATAGATTTATTTGCACAAGATGAAGAAAATCAATGGTACATTGATAGTGGATGCTCAAAACATATGACAGGTGACAAAAAAAAACTTCTTGCATATAGTGCACTAGAAAAGGAAAAGAATGTTACATTTGGAAATGATACTCCTGCTGTCATTAAGGGAAAAGGGTCTATTTTTCTAAAAGAAAAGGTGAAAGCTAATAATGTCATGTATGTGGATGGATTAAAGCATAACCTGTTAAGTGTAAGTCAAATGTGTGATCAAGGAACTGAAGTTGTTTTTAGTTCAAAAGAATGTGTGGTACGTGATCGTGATACAGGTAAAACAATTATAAAAGGAAAAAGAACTCCAAGCAACCTGTATGTATTGAAGAACTGTAAAGAACAATGTTACTTGAGTAAATCTTCAGAAAACTGGCTATGGCATAGAATGTTGGGGCATATGAGCTTCTCTCAAATCAACAAGACAAGCAGACTTAAAGCTGTTCGTGATCTTCCCAATATTACTCTACCTGAAAGTATCATATGCAAATCCTGCCAATTCGGTAAGCAAACTAGAGTGCAATTTAATGCCAAGGAAGGATCATCAAGTAAGCCTCTTGAACTCATTCATATTGACATATGTGGACCTGTGAGGAAAAAGTCACCACGTGGTGAACAATACTGTATCTTATTTATTGATGATTTCTCTAGAATGTGTTGGATTGGGTTGCTTAAACACAAAGATGAAGCATTTGAGAAATTTCAGATCTTCAAAGCACTGGTTGAAAATGAATTAGATCTAAAAATCAAATGTATTAGATCTGATCGAGGAGGAGAATATACATCAGATGAATTCCTTGAATTTTGTGAACAACATGGCATAAAAAGACAGTTTTCTGTAGCTGCCACTCCACAAAAAAGTGGTGTAGCAGAAAGAATGAATAGAACAGCTCAACAAATGGCTAGAGCTATGCTTGATGATTCCGGAACGCCTGACACATTTTGGGGAGAAGCAACACATACAACGGTAAATATTCTTAACAAGGCACATGTTCATGTAAATAATGATAAAACTCCATATGAACTCTGGTATGGTAATCCTCCCACTGTGAAGCATTTTAGAGTTTTTGGAAGCAAATGATTTATCAAAAATAATGATGAAAAACTTGACAAGTTTGAACCCAGTTCAGATGAAGGAATACTTCTTGGTTACTCCTCTAGGAGTAGAGCATATAAATGTTACAATAAAAGACTTCAGAAGAATGTTGAATGTATTGATGTTGTTATTGATGGGTCTCCTACAGCTCCAAAAGAAGAAAAACAAACAACAGATGAAGACGATGATGACGTATATCCTTCTACATCAAATAGAAATGATATAGACAGTGAGCCCAATGAAGAACCCGAAGATGATTTATCTGAAAAATCTCCATCCAGATATGTTCAAAAGAATCATCCAGAATCTCAAATTTTGGGAGAAAAGGGATCAGGTGTACAAACAAGAAGGACTCTTGTGGGATCTTCTAGCTATCTGGCATTTCTATCCACTATTGAAACACAAAATGTCAATAAAGCCAACAAAGATGAATGTTGGATTCAAGCCATGAATGAAGAGCTTGATCAAATTGAAAATAATCACACTTGGGAATTAGTACCTAGACCTCATGACAAAAATGTCATTGGAACTAAATGGATATTCAAAAATAAGTTAAATGAGAATGGGGATGTTATAAGAAATAAAGCTAGACTTGTTTGCAAGGGGTATGCTCAACAAGAATGTATAGACTTTGAAGAAACTTTTGCTTCTGTAGCCAGACTTGAAGCCATAAGAATGTTTCTTTCTTTTTCAAGCTTCCAACAAATCAAAGTTTATCAAATGGATGTTAAATTTTATTTTCTCAATGGTGATCTAGAAGAAGAAGTTTATATAGAACAACCAGAAGGATTCATTTTGGGAAATGATGAAAAACTTGTTTGTAGACTTAAAAAGGCTCTATATGGTCTCAAACAAGCTCCAAGGGCATGGTACTATCGTCTTGACAAATATCTTCATCAACAAGGATTTTCAAAGGGGTTTGCTGATAGCAACTTATACACAAAACTGAAAATGATAAACTATTGATTGTGGTTGTATATGTTGATGATATCATCTTTGGAAGTAATGAAGAGTCTATGAGTCAGAAATTTGCTTCTGTTATGCAACACAAATTTGAAATGTATTTACTTGGGGAACTAAAATTCTTTCTTGGCTTGCAAGTGCAACAAGCAACATATGGCATATTCTTATCACAAGAAAAATATCTTAAGAAAATTTTGAAGAAGTATGGCATGGAAGAGTGAAAACCTGTAAGTACACTAATGATAACTGGATGTAATCTCAGTTCTCATGATGATTCTCCCGCAGTGAATCAACCAGAATACAGATCTATGATAGGAAGTCTACTTTATCTCACTGGGACTAGACCAAACATTATGCATGCAGTTGGGATTGTTGGACGATTCCAAGCTAATCCAAAAGAGTCTCACCTCCGAGCTGTCAAAATAATATTCAAATATCTACAAGGAACTCAAGACTTTGGAATATGGTATCTAAAGAATGCTGAACTCACTCTTCATGCTTACACTGATGCAGATTGGGTTGGAAATGTTGATGATTGGAAAAGCACTAGTGGTGGTGCATTCTATATGGGGCCCCGGTTAGTATCTTGGTTCAGCAAGAAGCAAAGCTCTATTGCCTTATCTACAACAGAGGCAAAATATGTGGCTGCCGCATCATGTTGCACTCAACTTCTTTGGATGATGCAAACCTTACAAGACATTCAAATCAAATGTTCACCTCCTATCTCCATTATGTGTGATAATACAAGTTCCATCAGTATCTCAAAGAATCTTGTTATGCATTCCAAGACCAAGCACATTCCCATCAAGTATCACTTCTTACGTGAACAAGTGCTTGAACAAAAGGTGAAGTTGGAATATGCTCCCTCCAAAGAACAACTTGCTGATATATTTACCAAACCTTTACCCAGGGAAGCGTTCGAATATCTCAGACAGAAGCTGGGAGTCATCTCTGCCTCTCAGAAGATCAGATCTGCTTAATTTCAAAAGATTAAATTGGATACGTGAATTTCCTGAAGGATAGTCGCGTATATACGTGAGTTTATAGACAGAAAACCGCGTATGGGTGTTTGCTGACAATTTTTTTTTTGGGTCAGCATTCTTCAGCACAACTGCAGTGTTGTTGGGTATCTCTGGTGATGTTCCAACTCTCATATTTTCGTGTCATTCTCTAATGATTCTGATGAAGATGCCTTGATGATTTGCTGTTGAAAGTGTTCATGATGCACAGGCAAAGGGGGAGCATTGGTCATGTGGAAAGGATGCATTATTGGCATTCTAATTATTTGTTGTAGTCTTATCTCATGCTTGAGAATCTTTGATATTGATTGTATAAGTCATTTCTGTAATTGATGTAAAAGGTCATGTTGAAACCTATGATGTAAAATTGAAATATTCAGTCATGTAAGGACTTGTTCAAATGTGTAATCCCACTTGGTTGGGTACTTGAGTCACATATGTAAATCCACTTGGTTGGATCATTGATGTAAGTATGAGTCCTTGGTGATAGGAAATGTCATAGAGTCATGTACTTCATTGAAAAATATGTTTGAAGATTTAGCACATCAGATTTACAGAGCTCTTCTTTCTACAAGAGAAGAAAAACCTTGTTTTGGTTTTGATCTGCCCTTTGCCCTTGATGTCAAAGGGGGAGAGTATCATGGTGTTTGAATAATGGTTATATTCAATGTATCTATCTAGGTGATCAAACACCATCATGGTTGCCATCAAGTCCAAAGGGGGAGATTGTTGGCAATATGATGCAATGTGTTGTCCTTGATGGCAACCTACTTGATGAAGTTGTCTTTGGATAGCAACCTATGTGTTAAAGATGTAAGAATGATGTATCTACAGATGTGACAAGGAAAATAATTCCAGTAAGTGCTGGAGAAATGATAAATATAATATGTCACAATGTATACGCAAGTTTGTAAAGGCCAAGTCGCGTATGCACGCGGATAATTACGTCCCAAGTCGTGTATGCCCTTTTGCACTCCAAATTTATAATACGAAGGGGCATTACCATGGTTTTGGCACACAATATTAAGTGCTGTATGGTTTATTTGATTCCGTCCAAGAATACCATCGAAAGTTGTGTGGTTTTGGCTCATGGTATTGGTAAAAGCTAAATCTATTTAAGGAGAAGAAATTCATAGTGCAAGGTGTGCATGTGTAAGGTTTGTTGATGAATAAATTCCTCTAAGGAATATCTGCATGGTTGAACTTTGTTCTTAATTGATAGATCTGAATCTATGATGCACCTATGGATATGATGAAGGGTCACGATCTCTAGATCTAGAAATGATGAAGACCTGGCACAAGTCTGATGAAGAAATTGAAGAAATCTGGGTAAGTTTATAGATCTGGTCTGTTCTGCAAAATTTATCTTTTACAGATCTATACGCTAGTTTGTCTCAGTAAAAGTGCGTATATACGCGGCTTTGCTTCATTAAAAGAGCGTATGGAAGTTAGAGTTTCTGAAGCTTATTTACAGATATTACTTCTGTGATTTCTGTTTTCTCTCTACAAGTCTACTAGAAGTTCTGGGTTGACTGCATATGGAGTATGCTGCTAATTTGATAATGAACAAATCTAATCAATGAGTGAGAAAACATGGTTAAATCTGACTGACTGTCTAAAGGTCCTGCATTACTGAGAAGGTGTCTGATTGAAAGCCTCAGATCTGAATTTGAGATTGATCACATTCTGAAAAATCAGTATTCTCAGAAGTATACGCAGGTTGATACGAAGAAAAGCGTGTATACACGCAGCTTCAATGAAGAAAAGTTGCGTATTCATTTCATGTTATGAAAAATAGTATGCACAGAGGCATACGCAGGTTGGTGAGCAGGAAAGCGCGTATGCACGCGACTTCAGTGAATAAAAGTAGCGTATGATATTTGAATTAATGAATGTTCAGGGTTGAGTTTGTATCTACATATCTATTCTGAAGTCTGGGTTACTTCTGATATTCTGGTTACAGTGGTCTCACTATTCTGTTTGAAGGTTTGGGAAAAATATGTTTGTTGATGTTAAGTGAAGGGTTGTGTTGAAGCTGTTTGATCCAATTTTAAAATTGATGAAACATGGTCTGCAGTGGATCTGAGGGTTGAAGCCTTCAGTATGAAAGTAGAAACTTTCAGCCAGTAGAAGCTGGTGGTGAAATCAGGGGGTCGAAGCTCCCTTCCAGGAGAGGCTGGTAAACGAGATTAGGGGGTCGAAGCTCCCTTCCAGTTGTAGCTGGAAAACGAGAGAAGGTTGCAGCCTTCTGCAGGTAGAAGCCTACGTACTGGTATAAGTCTGCATCAGTACAATGTTGTAAAAATGTTTTCTATATAATAAAGATTGAAGACAGAGACGACAGCAGCAGTGGTTTTCTCCCAATTTGGGTTTCCACCTTAAATCTTAGTGTTCATGTGTGTGACGCTTTATACTGTTGCTTACTGCTCATTACTTCTGATTATCTAGCCTTATTCATAACTGATAAATCTATTTAAAAGACTGATTCCCTAAATCTGAAAGATAAATCAGTATACACTAGTTTCCTTCTATATTTCTGCGTGCATATGCTAGTTCATTTAATAAAAAACGCATATGGAAATCTGCTCAAAGAAAAAGTAAAATTTTTTCAATTAGCTCAAAATATTGATTCACCCCCCCCTCTTAGTATTTTTCCAACACTCACCCACATCCATACACCATTGGGTGGCTTCACCAAGGACGAGATCTCTGCGTCAGCCAGCAGTGCCACCTTCCATATAGCATCAAGCCCTTCATAGATGAGGTATTATCTGACATTGCTCCTATTGATGTCTCTGATGTATTATTAGGACAACCATACTTGTGGAAGAGTCATGTTGTGTATGAGTCTCAACCTCGCGCTGTTATTGTTACTTTGGGAAATAAGTTGTATAGGATTCCAGAGGTACCACCTCCTACCGCTATCTCTTTGGTTACTGCAAAAAAATGCAGCAAGCTCATTTCCAAAACCAGGAAATTCATTTTCCTGATGATCCGCCCCCAGGGTAAGAAGAAGACTGTGGCCACGACCTCCAGACAGGGCTCCTCTGCATGACAACAACAAATGGACAAGGTTGTGGAGGAGTACGGGGACATCTTCACCTCACCCACAGGGGTTCCTCTGCACTGCCAAGTCAAGCACTTGATTGATTTGACCCCAGGTGCGCCACTACCCAATGGAATGATCTATCGGCGCTCTGTTCTGGAGAATGATGAAATCAAGAGCCAGATTCAGGAGCTGCTGCAGAAAGGTCACATCCGACTAAGTTCATTGCCCTGTGGCAGCCCGATCATGTTGGTACAGAAGAAGGATGGGACGTGGAGAATCCGTATTGACTATCGGGCGCTGAACAAGATCACTGTCCAGAATAGGTACCCGATCCCACGGATTGATGACCTTCTATACCAACTCAAAGGGGAAAAAAATTTCAGCAAGATCGACTTGAAGTCTGGGTATCACCAGGTACTAATCGAACCCTCCGATGTGTGGAAGACTGCCTTCAAAGCCAAGGAAGGCCTTTTCGAATGGCTGGTCATGCCTTTCGGGTTGACGAATGCTCCCGCAACCTTCATGAGGTTGATGGACAACATCTTGTGGCCATTCACCAACTCATTTGTAGTGGTGTACTTAGATGACATTATGATCTTCATCCAGACTTGGGAAGAGCACCTCCACCACATCTGAAAAGTCCTCCAAACGCTGCGGCAACACAAGTTGTGTGCCAATTTGGAGAAGTGCACTTTCGGCATGACCCAGGTTCAATATCTGGGATACATTATTGATGAAAGTGGGGTGCATGTGTATCCAACCAAGATCCAAGTCATTTGGGATTAGCTAGCCCCAACCACTATAACAGAGCTTCGCATCTTTCTGGGTCTTGCTAATTTCTACCGTAGGTTCGTGTTAGGATTCTCTCATATCACTTGGCCCTTGATTCAAGTCACCAAGGGAGGAGCGAGAGAAAAATTATTTTGGTCGGAATCTCAACAGAAGGCATTCACAGAATTGAAAAATTTCCTTTGTTCTGCCCAGTGCTCACATTACCAGACTTGCAACAACCATTTGAGATCGAGACAGATGCCTCTGACTATGCTATTGGGGCAGTTTTTACTCAATAGGGACATCTAGTGGCATATCACAGTGAGACATTGTTTGACACAGTTCGCAAGTATCCCACTTATGACAAAGAAATGTATTCCATTGTGCAAGCTTGTTGATAATGGAAGCATTACATTTTGGGGAAGGAAACAATCATCCACACAAACCACCGGCCCCTGCAGTTCATACAGACACAAGGGAAGTTGCAGAATGATCGCCATCAAAAGTGGTCCACATATCTGCAACAGTTTCATTTGTACATCAAGTACAATAAGGGTAGCACCAATAATGTTGCAGACTGCCTCAGCTGACCACCGATCATGGCGCTCACCACTGTTCTCAACTCTTGTGGGCATGAGACTTCTGATTGGCCGCTTCTCTATGAGAGTGACCCAGACTTTGGCCACACATACAAGGTAATCAAGTTCCAAATTTTCACCTCTAAGATGCAATTTTATGTCACTTGGGACACCCTTGTGTTCCTTCAAGCGAGCGTGCCCAGATGATATGGGAAGCACACTACAGTCGAGTCGCTGGGAATTTCGGGGTCGAGAAAACAGTAGCAATACTGTAGTAGTATTTCTATTGGCCGAACCTTCGAAAGGATGTCGGAAAGCACATCAGATCTTGCACTGCTTGTGCCATTTCCAAACCGACCATCAAGAAGCAAGGCCTATATACTTCGCTACCTACCCCTAGTCGACCTTGGGAATAAATCTCCATGGATTACATGTTGGGCCTGCCTTCTAGTAAGCATGGAAATGACTATGTTTTTGTTGTCGTCAACAGATTCTCGAAGAAGTCCATTATGGTGGCCTGCAAGAAGAATATCACAACAGAAGCCACTGCTAGACTCTTCTTTGAACGAGTGTTGGTGTACTTTGGGATCCCACAGTCTATCATATCAGATCGGGATAGCAGGTTCCTCAACACATTTTGGTCCAGCCTCTGGTCAATGCTGGACACCAAGCTCACCAAGTCCACAGCTTTCCATACCCAAATAGATGGCCAGACAGAGGTCGTCAACAGAATGATTGTACACATTCTGCACATGTACAATTCAAAGAATCCACACACATGGGACGAAATCCTCCGCTATGTACAACATAGTTATAACTGGGCTCTCCACAACTCAATTGGCCACAACCCCGTTCAGGTGGGCTTGGGATTCTAGCCACTATGTCCCATTGACATAGCCATGCCATTTGCGGCTACTCAGGCCGATTCGTCTTATGTCCAGTCTGAAGTTGACAAAGAAAATAGCTTCATCAAGCGCATTCAACACATTCGCCAATAGGTTCATGAAATATTGGACAAAGAAAATGCTAAGTACAAGCAACACCATGATTAACATCGGGTGCCAAACAACTTCCAGGTGGGCAACAAAGTGTGGCTACATTTGCATAAGTAGCGCCTCACTGGACCCCATCGCAAGCTTTTCCTGCTCCGATACAGGCCGTACACCATCACCAAGGCTATAGGGAACAATGCCTTCGAGCTCAGTATTCAACCATTCCTTGGTTTGCACCCAGTATTCAATGTGGATCGCCTTCGTCCTTACTTCCCACCTCTACTGGACACCTCTGACATTGCAGAACAACTCACACCAATAGATTTAAACCTAGACTGCATGGAACAGGCCACCATAGGTTGTATCATGGACATGAAAATCATGAACACTCACCAAAAAATTATCCAATTGTATCGGGTTGTCAACGCTGGCCAAATCCTGCACCAAGGAAAGTGGTTTACCAGGGACCAAGTTCAACAGAAGTTTCCTCATCTCATGGAGGAACTTAACGCAATGAGGACCATTGCTTCCTAAGGGGGGAGGAATGATACAAGTGGATATTGGTGGTCACCCGCCTATTCCACTTGGGGCCCCACCATTGTCTCTTTCAATTTTTCTGTTTTGGTACAACTTACTATTTTTAGCAGTTTTTTGGGTCTTGAATTTCTGGAGCCGTTTTGAGGCCCTAAACGACGTTTTTTGGGCATCGTTTGTCTAGTGAATATGATTCCATTTTGGAATTTATATTTGTGGTGACATTTTTAGTTCTCGGATAGATCTTTCTAATGATGTATCATGTGCATCAAATGGAGATAGTATGCCGAAGTTACATCCTTGGGAAGTTGAAACACCAATTTACCCAAACGGGGCCCATAGTTTTGGCGCTTCATCTCCTAGGGTTAGGTTTTTGGACGTTTAGAGTTATCCATTGTTTATCCATAGTAAATAGGCCCTCGAGCCTCATTTTAACATATTTCATAGGTATGTACCCGCCAAATCTCTTCTCAGAGATTCGCTACCAGCACCCTAGCTATTTTATTTCTATTATGTTTGTAAGCATATTTCTGTTATTTGATATTAATGAAATGAAGCCTTATTTCCACTGCATCTATATGTTTATGGTGATTTATATATTCTATTTCCTAATTGCATAAATCTGGATCAGTGGTATCAAAGCGGTCTGCTTTTTCTCGATCCTTCTTTGCATGTCCCCAACGAGGTCGGGGTATAAGGAGTTAGGGCTTGATCTGGTGGAACCTTTGCAAGATCAACTTTGCATACCCCGACGAACACCCATGGGGGACGGAAAGAAATATGAGGGAGCAGGAGATCCTATCAAAATATTGCTCGAGGAGGCCCTCAAAAAACAAAGGAACGTGATGATGGTTAAATTTTCCCAGATCCTTCAACGGCTGCCCACCGATAGCGCATCTGCATCCAGCAGCCACCTTGGAGGTGCGACTCCCTTTAAGGTACAAGTAAATTTTGACATTCCCATATTTGAGGGTCAAATAGATGCAAATGCAGTAGATAGATGGTTGAATCTATTAGAAGGATATTTCTCGGTTCATGATTTTTCTGACCGGGAGAAGATTATTTTTGCACTCCTCAAAGCTACCCCCCATGTAAAGGACTAGTGGGAAACCTAATGTGAGAAAAAGGATGATACAGAACCCTCTCTGTTCTCAGTCGTACCCACTTGGAATAATTTCCAAGATGCCATCAAGGAACAATACTATCCTGTGGGGAGCTATGAGGACAAGTACATACAATGGACCACGCTGCGACAACAAAGGGATCAAGATGTGCATGAGCTGATGAATCTATTCCATACCCTGTGCACAAAGTTGGGAATCAAAGATTCAAAGAAACATTTGGTGCTAAAGTATCATAGTTGTCTACACAGATACATTCAGGAGGAAATGGAGTTCCTTGACATCTCCTCGCTTGGTACGGCATACCGGTATGCTACCAAGATTGAGAAAAAATTCAAACAGAAGAAACGAGACTTTGGATCTGCGAATCAAAAGAAAGTGAAAGGTGCTCCCAAACTGCAGAAATCCGGTTTAGTCGAAAACCCCAATATTCTTAAACCAAGTCTTGGAATTGGAGAAAAGCCCATTAAAACCCCAAAAAGTCTAACTCTAAACTTTTCCTAGCCCTTGCCTGTGGATCTGCAGATATTTTCTCTATAGCCTGCGGCACATCCTGCATGTTTTGCGTATTAAAACTGCGGACCCCCGTAAACAATCAAATAAAGGAAAAAGTAGGTTCTAAAAGCCCTGCTAGATGAATATTCTCCCAACTGGAGGTTTCTAGAAGCATGTTCAGTTCGAGATTTATCCTATACTCATGAGCTCTATCCCTTTACTTATGGAGCTTATCCCTTGGTATATGGAGCTCAAATCCCTTCATGAGAGGAATCCATCCCCCTCTTCATGGAACTGAAACTACCTCCATTTCCCTATAAATTGAACTCATGTTTCAGTCTCAAGGGTAGATGGTAGCTTGTAAATGGTAGACATACATATTAGTTGCTGAAGAATTTCTTAAAGAGAGCATACTATCTATACCATCCATTTTTTATATGAGAATGATCACACACTCATGTCCATAACTTTATGCTAGTTCAGAGAGAAGAAGGCTTGTCAATCTGAGAGAGAACGATTGTTCAAGACTCCGAAAGAACCTATATAACATCAAGGTGAAAGATTGTAAGGTTACTTCTCATTATACAAGATAATACAAATGGATTCTATTTTCTCATTGAATTGTTCATGTATCTATTTGAGTATTTCAATTCTTGGATTCCTTGATCACTGAGATAGGTTAGTGTTTTCTCAATTATTATATCTTGCAGGTGCTTTTAATCCTTTTATCTATCTTTGATTGCAGGTTTCACATGCTGAAGTGACCTCTTTTGGAGTGTTTGGATAGAATATTTTGGCAAGTGTTGGACTTCAGGTAGGGGCATGTCCTCATACTTTGTTATTTAATAGTTCTGAATCACAAATGATCTAGAGAAAATGGTTTGCATTTGGTTGTTTGTTTCTAGATATGCTTAGGATACTAGGGAGATTGTTCTTGTCCGCAAGAAGGATTTATCAATGTAACAATGATATATACATAATATATGATAGTGCGGTTTTTAGCTTTATGCTTTCCCAGTAAACACACCTGTGTTATGTGTGATTGATATTTATTCATGTGTTTTCAATTTGCGACTAAATTTCCATAAATATTTTAGTAGAAGGATTCTGTATTTAACAATGGCATTGTTGAACCCTTAGTTAAACTGAGAGGGGGGGGGGTGAATCAGTTTAACACATTCATGATCTTTTAAACTTTTTATAAAACCTTATTCACACCTTCATTTCATATCCAACTTAATATGTGAGTAATCTTAGAATGTGAGCAACAAGTATTAATATAATATAATAGCAGACTTAATATGAGAGCAGCAGGTATTAAGCAGATGATATAAATAAGATCAACACATAAACATCATGCACAGTGACACCAGATATAAGTGGAAACTTATAAAGGGAGAAAACCACATCTTATTATTGTTGTGATGCAAAGGCAAGCTCCAACTCCCTCTCACCACTGTTTTTCTGCAGGCATCAACCTACAGGAGGCTCCAACCTCAATTCTGCAAGCTACAACTTGCAAGGAAGCACCAAATCCCTTCAATTTTCTACGAGCACCAACCTATAAGGCTCCAACCCTCGGTTAACTGGCCCAGCGGCTATCAAAATTGCAACTTGATAAAGGGAAGCTCCAACTTCCTCAATTTTATCAAACTTAATATTTCTTGGTGATTTACCTCGGATATCGGCTCTGTTCCCTCTAAATACCTTAGCTTCTATTTATCTTCTTCTCTTAATGTTCTGTGCCTCACCCTTCTATATTAGCCTTCTCTATCCTTGCTCTCTGCTTATCAAATGTATCAATGTGATAATATA
Source organism: Pinus albicaulis (assembly GCA_034641835.2). Classification (NCBI taxonomy): domain Eukaryota; kingdom Viridiplantae; phylum Streptophyta; class Pinopsida; order Pinales; family Pinaceae; genus Pinus; species Pinus albicaulis. The sequence continues at coordinate 1,523,587,924 of CM076579.1, forward strand.
TATACAGTTCCTCACATGACTTGTTTGTATTTCATAAAAATTTGGAGTGAGCAGTCATGACTCTTTCAACCATCTTACCTCATTCCTTTATCCAACTCATTTTAAAATTATAACAATATGTACAAATTTCCATGCTACAGTGGGATTTTGTCTTTTCCTTAGGATACTTGCCTTTGCATCACAAACAATATAAAAAAAATATTTACATTTTCAGTTACACATTTCAATACCACTCAGCTCCTTTTCTGAACCTTGGCTTTACTGGATTTGTCTCTTCTGTTACTGTTGAGTGGCTGTTCTATATATCTTGGTTCACCTTTGTGTTTATTTATATGTTCATTGTACTTGAGTGCATTACCATCTCTGTTCTCGGGCTACCTGTCTACATTCTCTGTTCATACATGAGTTTAAGCATAATTGCTTGAAGCTCACATTACAATTTCAATTCATATTTCTTTTGTACCATATTTCTGCCGCTGTCTCTAGTTCTTTCGTTCTTGTAGGCTCTTGTAATAAACCCAATATTCAGGATTTTGTAGTAAACCCAATCTTATTACATATATGTTTTGAATTTAGCACAAGATATATATCGTCATGTATGCATACTCCCGATTCAAACTATTAATAAACTGTAGCTTTTGTTTTGCACCCAACATAAATATGGTCACTGTTATATAACCTTTAAAACATCAAATTATATTACATTCCCCGCTTAAATATATAATGCTTACTCGAATGTTCGGACCATGGGAATTTTGAATATATATCTCGAGCTTTAAATCAATTGGGCCGCTTATAACGTACCTTTGTTAAACCCACAGACCTTAACAACGAGCAATATAAATTAAACTGGGGCCCAACGCTAACAATCGACCCGATCAGAGGGTTCACGTTCCATCGCGCCGCAACATCCAATCCAACGAATATCGCTCGGGCAACTTGCACGGGCAATAACGCGCGATGGCGCGCCGTACTTGGGTTATCCTTCGCGCACCTTCCGAACACAGCCACCGTCCGATGGAATCTTCCTAGATCAACGGTATGTATCAATATCGCGCTGGGTCTTTGGTCGATAGTTAACGCGCGATGGCGCGCAGTGGGAGGCGGTTTTTCGTGGGTCCACCTCGCCACGTGTCGAATGATATATGGAATCGCTCCCAACTCCTCAAATACCGCCCACCGTGTAAAGGTGGTGCGATGAAAACCATAAATTTCCGTCACTGTTCATCTGGTCACGGTTCCGCTCTTCTACGTAGGGTTCCGGTCTCTTCATTATGTTTTATAAACCCATCGGGTCCGGAACTTAATCGCAATCGAAAGTTCCTGTATGGACGTTCCACTCCCTTTATATTCTCTGATGCGATTAGATTGTTTCGATGCGATCATACAGTACTTCAAATACTTGTTGCTCATGGTTTATAAGCCCATCGGGTCCGGGCTCTCAATCGCAATCGCAATTCTTTGGTTTATGCGTTCCGCTGCCTTGTTTTTCTCCAATGTGATTTGGTAAGAGATCCCACCATATAATACTTTGTTTTATGTGCTTATATAGGCTTTGATTCGATGCGATTAAGCTGGATTTCAAACTTATCAAGCCACTGTTTATATGTCCATCGGATTCGGGCTCTCAATCGCAATCGCAATTCTTTGGTTTATACGTTCCGCTGCCCTTATAATCTCCGATGCGATCGGGTAAGGGGTCCCGCCTTATGGTACTTTTTTTCTTTGAATCTCGCGTTACATATGGCTATACATATGTATATATATATGCTTTAGTCCTTTGTATATAAAGCACAATATATACTTTTCCGCTGGAGTATACGATTCCCGGAATGAGATTTATATTATATATGCATTACATTGCTGCTTGGATTATGATTCCCGGAATGATATATATATATATATATATATGATTCCCGGAATGATATATATATATATATATATATATATATATATATATATATATATATATATATACTTTTAATAATATTTAGTACTGTCCTTCTTGCTTGAATTGCTTTATTCTCGGAATTTTATATATATCCTCCAGCTGGGGTAGCGATTCTTGGAATAACGGCTGTGTCTCTGCCTCTGCCTCTGCCTCTGATAACAGTTCTGCCTCTATATTCGCTTCCTCTGCCTCTGCCTGTCTCCTTTGCTTCCTTCGTTTGCTTCTTTGCTGCCTCCATTTCCTGTTTCTGTCTTTGCTGCCTCCTTTGCCTGTCTCTGTCTTTGCTGCCTCCTTTGCCATCAATGACAACATTTCCAACAGTCTCCCCCTTTGGCATTGATGGCAATACACTTCCTCTGTTTTCCTGAAAGGATCCTTTCTCCTGTTGCTTGCTCTTCCTCCCCCTTTGACATCAATGGCAAGGGGTTCGAATTTTTAGTGAAGCTTCTATTTTCTGATGCTGTGTTTTTATCCTTTTTCAACATTTCATGCATTTCTAGGTTAAATTTCCTGACTTCGTACACTGCTGCTCCAAACTTTGGATTTGATACACGTTGGGTTCACTATTTTTTCGTGTTCAGTTCATGTCGATTTCACCATTCTTCTTGTGCACCACTGACCCTTTTTCCTTTTTATTGATTATTTTATGCTGACTGTATTATTGCCATAATCCCTTTGATCCCGAGGCCCTGTTTTCATGCTTCCCTTGCTGGTTGATCTTTCCTTGAGAATGATATTTTTTTTTTGTTCTCCCCCTGAAACTGTGCTTTCTCTTCATATTAGAGAGTAGCATCTACAGATACTACCCCTAGTCTGTCTCTCATATATTCAAATGGCTCTCTAGCAAGTGGTTTGGTAAATATATCTGCTGTCTGTTCTTTTGTTGGTACATAATCTAGTTTTACTATCTTCTGAGCCACTTGTTCTAGGAGGAAATGATACTTGATTGGGATATGTTTAGTTTTTGAGTGAAGCACATGATTTTTAGATATACTTATAGCACTTATATTATCAAATTTAATTGAGATAGGTTCATTAATGCTTACCTTCATGTCTTGAAGAGTCCACTTCATCCACATGACTTGTGTACAACATGTTGTTGCTGCTATATATTCTACTTCTGCTGTAGACAGAGAGATAGATGTTTGTTTCTTGCTTAACCATGCCACCATACTTTCTCCTAGATAGAAGGCACCTCCACTTGTGCTTTTCCTGTCATCCATACAGCTAGCAAAATCTACATCTGTGTAGGCTGTCAAGGTGAAGCTTTTGCCTTTAGGATACCAAAGTCCATACTGTACTGTTCCTTGTAGATATCTAAATATTATTTTGACTGCCAGAAGATGGTTTTGTTTAGGTGCTGTTTGATATCTAGCCACTAGTCCTACTGCTAGCATGATGTCTGGTCTTGATGCTGTGAAGTACAACAGGCTTCCTATCATGGATCTGTAGAGTTTTTGATCTATATCTGTAGACCCGTCATCAGCACACAGTTTGCATCCCGTGATCATGGGAGTTGACACAGGTTTACAGTCCTCCATTTTGAATTTTTTCAACATTTATTTTAAGTATTTTTCCTGTGAGATGAATGTACCTGTGTTCTTTTGCTGAATTTGAAGTCCTAAGTAGAAACTGAGCTCTCCAATCATAGACATCTCAAAATCTGTTTTCATCTCATCAGCAAACCCTTTTTCTAGTTCTTCTCTGTTGCTTCCAAACATAATGTCATCAACATAAACTACAACAATCAGGAGTTCATTTTCATTGGCTTTTATGTACAGATTGTTGTCTACTCCACCTCTCTTAAAGCCTTGTTTTTGCAAATATTTATCTAGTCTTGAGTACCAAGCTCGAGGAGCCTATTTTAGTCCATAAAGAGCCTTTTTCAGTCTGCATACATAGTCTTATTTGTCTGTTAATGAGAAGCCTTCTAGTTGTTCCATGTAGACTTCTTCTTCTAAGTCTCCATTCAGAAATGCAGATTTTACATCCATTTTATATACTTTGAAGTTTTGGTAGCATGCAAAGGCCATAAACATTCTAATGGCTTCCATTCTGGCTACAGGGGAAAATGTTTCATCGTAATCAAGTCCTTCGATTTGTGAATATCCTTTGCAGACCAGTCTGGCTTTATTCTTGATTACTTGTCCTTGCTCATTCATTTTATTTTTGAATACCCATTTTGAACCAATGATATTTTTCTCAATTGGTCTAGGAACTAGTTCCCAGGTATTGTTCTTCTCAATTTGGTCCAATTCTTCATTCATTGCCTTTACCTAAGACTTGTCCTTGCTGGCTTCTTCGAATTTCTTTGGCTCTATTTGTGACAACATGGCTATGTATACCTCTTCAATTTGTTCTGTTAGCTACCTTCTTGTTTGGACCCCTACTCTCTTGTCTCCAATGATCTAATCTTCAGGATGGTTCTTCTGAGTATATATTGAGGGAGCTTTAGAACTCAGCTCTGTATCTTCTGTTGTCTTGCTTGTTTCCTCATCATCTTGGTTTTATTCTTCATGGTTGTTTGATGGACTGCAACAGTCTGTATCCCTTATATTGTTTGGAAGTTCTTCATCAAATCTCACATCAATACTTTCAACTATTTTCCGAAGAGTCTTGTTGTAGCACTTGTACCCTTTACTTTTGGAAGCATATCCTAGAAATATCCCTTCATCTGCTCTTGCATCAAATTTTCCAAGATTTTCATCATTATTCTTTATGTAACACTTGCTTCCAAAGATTCTGAAATGTTTGATTGAAGCTGGCCTTCCATGCCATAGTTCATAGGGAGTCTTGTCACTGCTTGGCCTTAAGTGAGCTTTATTAAGGATATGTACTGCTGTGTGCACTGCTTCTACCCAGAAGGTTTGAGGAATATTATTTTCTTGCATCATGGCTTTGGAAATTTGTTGAACAGATCTATTTTGTCTCTCTGCTACTCCATTCTGCTGAGGTGTCCCTGCAATAGTGAATTTTTGTTTTATGCCATGTTCATTGCATAGGTCTACAAAGTCATAATCAATGAATTCACCTCCTCTGTCTGATCTGATGCATTTCAACTTGCATCCTATCTGATTTTCTGCTAATGCCTTAAATATTTTGAATTTGTCCAGAGCTTCTGATTTATTCTTGAGAAAAGCAACCCATGTCATTATGGAGAAATCATCTATTATCAGCATGAAGTAGGATTCTCCACTTGGTGTTTTAGTTCTTGCAGGTCCACACAGATCCATGTGCACAAGCTGGAGTGGTCTTCTTGTTGACAAATCCTCTTTGGCCTTAAAGGATTTGCGGGTTTGTTTACCCAATTGACAAGATTTGCATACGATATTAGAAGGCCTCTTTATTTCTGGCATGTCTCTGACAGCTTTTTTCTTGCTTAGTCTGATGATGTGATCAAAGCTGAGATGTCCCAATATTTTATGCCATAACCATGACTCCTCAAGTTTTCTAAGATGGCATGCTTCATCTTCCTCTTTCACAATGTAAACATTACTTTCTGTTCGAATTCCTTTGAGCAGAGTCTTACCTGTGGTGCTTGATCTGACTTCACAATCTTGTGCTCTAAAAAGAACTTCACAGCCTTTGTCACACATCTGACTGACACTTAGTAAATTTTCTTTCAGCCCATCTACAAATAGTACATCTTGGGCCTTTCTTTTGCCATTGTCTATGCTGACTGAGCCTTTTCCTTTGATCTTTCCTGACTTATCATTGCCAAAAGTAACATTGCCAGATTTATTTTCATCAAGAGTTATAAACTTACTTTTGTCTCCTGTCATGTGCTTAGAACAGCCACTGTCCAAATACCATTGGCTTTTCAGATCTTGAGCAGTTAGATCCAGGTCACACTTATTCACCTTCTTTATCCACTGGAGGCACCCTTTTGTTTGGTATCTTTTGTCAGGTGATGAACTACATCTTCTTAGAGGACATTTGGAAGGTATATGTCCAACTTGATTGCATACACAACATTTGATCATAATTTTTGTAGAATTATGAGTGAACATAATTTCTTTGATTCATAAACCTTCTTGAGGTGTTAAACATCAATCTTTGTCCATACTTTCTACACTCAATAATTTTATGGTCAAATTCCTTACCATAGAAACAGTAAACATAGAAACTATTTTCATACCTGATGTAAGGTTGTCTCTTCCATTTGTTTGCTTGGGGCAGTCTCTTCAATGTTTACATCTTTTGCTGGTTTGAATTACTCCTCCTTGCATGAAAATATTCAGCAATGTGTCCCAGCTTGTGGCAGACATAACAGGTGGCATTCTTCATTGAAGGGAAGAATCTCCTTTGATGGTTTCCAAATTTTACATATTCAAGGGTCTTAGTATTTATTACATTCTTTGCTACTAGTGGTTTCTTCTGATCTCTGTCTTCCTTATTGCAGATTTCTTCTTTTATAGGAATTGTTTGAGCTGCTTCATCATTCTTCTTTTCTTTTACAAAAATAATCTCTCTGTCAACCTTTTCTTTTCCTTTACTTGATTCTCCTTCATAGCCTATTCCAGTCTTTATCATAGGGGATCTTTGAGCAACCAAAATTTCATTCAACTTACTAGAGCTTGTTGTTTGAGAAGTGTTTATAACCACTTTCCTTTGAGCATTTTCTAATTTCTTCCTAAGACATACTACTTATTCTTCCAACTTTTCTTGTTCTTGAATTTTTTCTTTGATTTGCTTAAGTAACATGTCCTCTATCTTCTGGGCTTCTTCAAGCTCTATCTTTAGCTGCTTAAGGACTTATGAATTCTGTTCTTCTCGTACATACTTGAGGAGAATGTCCTTTTGTTTTCTGCATTTCAGTTTGAGTCTATCAATCTCTTCTAGAGAACTTCTTAGCTCCCCCTCAAGATTAACTTCACCTTCTTCTTCTTCATCTTCTAGCAGGAGACCTTCAAGTTCTTCTATGGCCATCAATAAGAATTCAGAGGTTCCTTCTTCACTTGAGGATTCATCTGAATCTTCAGATGTACTGTTGTCTTGTTGAGCATAGAAGGATTTTCTGCTGAACTTCTTTCCTTTCTGCCAGTTCTTTGATTTATTTTTCTCTGACTCTTGAGCCTAATTCCTTACTTTCTTGTGAGGACACTTAGCAGCATAGTGTCCCACTCTTCCACAGTTAAAGCATTTGAAGGGGATTTTACCTTTGTATTTACCTGAGCCTCTATCCAATTTCTTGACAAACTTTGCCTCTTCTTCATCCGAGCAGGAGCATATGTCTCCCTCTTCTTCTTTCTTCTTTTATGTTTTAAAGGCTGCTTCCCTCGTACTTGGCTTCTTCTGTGGGAGCCTCATTTCATAGGCTATTAGATTTCCAAGTAGCTGGTTCATGGTCAAGGTCTCCCAATCAGCTGTTTCTTCTATTGCAGACACCTTTGGATTAAACTTGGATGGAAGAGATCTTAGAATCTTTTGCACAATTATACTTTCTGGCATTTTTTCTCCAAGAGCTTTCATATTGTTAATAATTTCTGCAGCTTTTAGGAAGAAACTGGCAATGTCTTCATCATCATTCATTTTCAAGTTCTCAAATTGGGCTCTATAGACTTGAAGTTTGGAAGTCTTTACTTTCTTGTCTCCCTCATGTATGTTCTCAAGAGTATCCCATATTTATTTGGCAGAGTCTTTGTGCATTACTTTAATAAATTCTGCTTCACATAATCCATTCAAGATGGCATTCATGGATTTTGCATTAGCCACAAAATCTTGTTTTGTTTCTTTTTATGTGTCAGTTGCCTTTGGGGAATATCCAAATTCCACAGCAGCCCAAACTTCTATTCCTAGAGACATTATGTATGTCCTCATTCTGATTTTCCAGAAAGCATAATCTTCACCAGTGAAAAAAGGAGCTTTATTGGTTGAACATCGTTCTTTACTAGCCATCCTGAGAACCTAGGATCTCCTTTCAGTTGTTAGACTGGTACAAAGGAACCCGCTCTGATACCAATTGTTGAACCCTTAGCTAAACTGAGGGGGGGGGGGGTGAATCAGTTTAACACATTCACGATCTTTTAAACTTTTTATAAAACCTTATTTACACCTTCATTTCATATCCAACTTAATATGTGAGTAATCTTAGAATGTGAGCAGCAAGTATTAATATAATATAACAACAGATTTAATATGAGAGCAACAGGTATTAAGCAGATGATATAAATCAGATCAACACATAAAAATCATGCACAGTGACACCAGATATAAGTGGAAACCCATAAAGGGATAAAACCACATCTTATTATTGTTGTGATGCAAAGGCAAGCTCCAACTCCCTCTCACCACTGTTTTTATGTAGGCATCAACCTACAGGAGGCTCCAACCTCAATTCGGCAAGCTAAAACTTGCAAGGAAGCACCAACTCCCTTCAATTTTCTGCAGGCACCAACCTACAGGAGGCTCCAACCTCAGTCAGCTAGAACTGACAGCTATCAAGCTACAACTTGATAAGGAAGCTCCAAATTCCTCAATTTATCAAACTGAATGTTTGCTGATTTACCTCAGATATCAACTCTGTTCTGTAGCTTCTCTTTTTTCTCTTCTTCTCTTAATCTTCTCTGCCTCACCCTTCTATATTCTTCCTTCTCTAGATTTACTCTCTCTAACATCCAATGTGCATATCAATGTGATATTATATATAGAGTTCCTCACATGACTGTTTGTATTTCATAAAGAATTTGGAGTGAACAGTCATGACTCTTTGGCTTCTGTCTTCTCATTCCTTTATTCAACTAATTTTTAAAATTATAACAATATGTACAAATTGTCATGCTACAGTGGGATTTTGTCTTTTCCTTAGGATACTTTCCTTTGCATCATAAACAATATAAAAAAAATATTTACATTTTTAGTTACACATTTCAATACCAGTCAGCTCCTTTTCTGAACCTTGGCTTTACTGGATTTGTCTCTTCTGTTACTGTTGAGTGTTTGTTCTATATATCTTGGTTCACCTCTGTGTTTATTTATCTGTTCACTGTACTTGAGTGCATTACCATCTCTGTTCTCGGGCTACCTGTCTACATTCTCTGTTCATACATGAGTTTAAGAATAATTGCTTGAAGCTCACATTACAATTTCAATTCATTTTTCTTTTGTACCATATTTCTACCGCTGTCTCTAGTTCTTTCATTCTTGCAGGCTCTTGTAATAAACCCAATCTTCAGGCTTTTGTAGTAAACCCAATCTTATTACATATATGTTTCGACTTTAGCACAAGATATATATCATCATGTATGCATACTCCCGATTCAAACTATTAATAAACTGTAGCTTTTGTTTTGCGCCCAACATAAATATGGTCACTATTATATAACCTTTAAAACATCAAATTATATCACATTCCCCGCTTAAATATATAATGCTTACTCGAATGTTCGGACCATGGGAATTTTGAATATATATCTCGAGCTTTAAATCAATTGAGCCGCTTATAACGTACCTTTTTTAAACCCATAGACTTTAACAACGAGAAATATAAATTAAACTGGGGCCCAGCGCTAACAATCGACCCGATCGGAGGGCTCACGTTCCATCGCGCTGCAACATCCAATCCGACGGATATCACTCAGGCAACTTGCATGGGCAATAACACGCGATGGCGCGCCGTACTTGGGTTATCCTTCGTGCACCTTCCGAACACAGCCACCATCCGATGGCATCTTCCCAGATCAACGGTATGTATCAATATCGCACCGCGTCTTTGGTCGATAGTTAACACGTGATGGTGCACAGTGGGAGGTGGTTTTCCGTGGGTCCACCTTGCCACGTGTCGAATGATATATGGAATCGCTCCTAACTCCTCAAATACCACCCACTGTGTAAAGGTGGTGCGATGAAAACCATAAACTGCCATCACTTTTCATCTGGTCACGGTTCTGCTCTTCTACGTAGGGTTTCGGTCTCTTCATTAGGTTTTATAAACCCATCGGGTCCGGAACTTAATCGTAATCGCAAGTTCCTGTATAGACGTTCTGCTCCCTTTATATTCTCCGATGCGATTAGATTTTTCTGATGCGATCATACCATACTTCAAATACTTGTTGCTCATGGTTTATAAGCCCATCGGGTCCGGGCTCTCAATCGCAATCGCAATTCTTTGGTTTATGCATTCCGCTACCTTGTTTTTCTCTGATGCGATTTGGTAAGAGATCCCACCATATAATACTTTGTTTTATGCGCTTATATAGGCTTTGAGTCGATGCGATTAAGCTGGATTTGAAACTTATCAAGCCACTGTTTATATGTCCATTGGATCCGGGCTCTCAATCGCAATCGCAATTCTTTGGTTTATACGTTCCGCTGCCCTTATAATCTCCGATGCGATCGGGTAAGGGGTCCCGCCTTATGGTACTTTTGTTCTTTGAATATCGCGTTACATATGGCTATACATATGTATATATATATATGCTTTAGTCCTTTGTATATAAAGCACAATATATACTTTGCCGCTGGAGTATACGATTCCCGGAATGAGATTTATATTATGTATGAATTACATTGCCGCTTGGATTATGATTCCCAGAATGATATATATATATATATATATATATATATATATATATATACTTTGCTGCTCCAATCTGTAGTGTATCTTCCAGTGGGGTCTGTGATTCTCGGAATTTTATATATATCCTCCAGTTGGGGTAGCAATTCTCGGAATAACGACTGTGTCTCTACCTCTGCCTCTACCTCTGATAACGGTTCTGCCTCTATATTCACTTCCTTTGCCTCTTCCGATCTGCTTTTCTTCCTTCGTTTGATTCTTTGTTGCCTCCATTGCCTGTTTCTGTCTTTGCTGCCTCCTTTGCCTGTCTCTGTCTTTGCTGCCTCCTTTGCCATCAATGACAAAATTTCCAACAATATAATTGTTAGATCAAGAGAACCCATGCAATACATAATTGTATTAAAATTTCTATAGTAGTAAACATCACCGAAGGTGCGTTGTTTCTCCAAAGTGGTCAACATTCTTCCCTTCTTAGCTACAATTGTTTCTTTAGAAATGAAAACATGACAATCCTCTGTATACCCACAAATTTATTCACATTTTCATTTCCTATCTTCATCCAAATATGGCTATGGGTTGGAAAAAACGCCCTGGAAGCCTTGAAATAGTTTATGGTTGAGTTACTAGTTCCTAAAGTCGTTGGATTGGAAAAACACTCTAAAGCCCTCGGTGGGTTGAGTTACTAGTCCTTGTGTAACAACCCTAGGTTAAAATCCATATAATAAAGTTAATAAAGGAAAAATAATACCAATGTCATGGGACATGTATTCCAAGTTGAACGTTGGGAAAAACATCCTAGTGTGGGTATTTATTTGGTTTATTATGGATAAAGGAAATTGGAAAAGGAAATGGAAAAGACATTAAAAGGAAAAGAGGCATCATTTGGCATTTTATTTATGAAAATAATGGAAAATAGGAGAAATGGAAGGTGAAAGGTCACAGGTTTCATGTACAGAGGAGAATGAAAGAAAATAATGGAAATTTAAGAAAATAGAGGCCTCAATGATAAAAAGGCTTCTGAGTATCAACTCACAACCTTTTGGCAGTTCACTTTTGGAGCTCTCTGTCTATTCTCTCTACTCTCTCATACTCTTTCACACTTAGAGCATTCTTGGAGAAATCTAGATTTGGAGAAAGGAAGGCAAAGGAAGATCAAGAAATCAAGGAGAAGAAAAGATCAAGCAAGGAAGAGTTGGATCAAGTGGATAAAAAAGGATTAATTACAAGTACCGAGTTTCATGTATGATTTCCTTCCTAGTTTTGACATGCATGGCATATGCATGTGTGCATTTGGTTCTCTTGTTGTCATCGGTATTGGTTTTTCCAGGTGTGATAGTGGTTTTCAGCCTTTCCATTCCATTTACGGATAGCCATGGTGTGATGGGGTTCTTTTACTTGGTCAAGTTGGATTTCTGGATGGTTTCAAAATTGATGTGAGGTGGTCTTAGGAAAATTCCCAAGAACCTAGAAATACCTAGATTGGTATATGGTGGGATATGTGGTAAAACTTGAGGGCATATACAAGAAAACTCCTCGCAGTGTAGGTGAACAAAGTTGGAGGAATCCATGCTTGTACAGGCCTAGTGATCCTTGAACCAGAATATGGTGGTATTGTGGTAAATCCTAGTGTTGTATGTTTATTATTTGGCCTAGAAATACTTGACTGGTAATGGCAGGATTGTGGTAAATCCTGGTTGTATAGATGAGGGTTTGGGCCCAGGAGTCCTTGACCTGTATATGGTGGGATTACAATAAAGCTTGAGGGAGCCTTGGATTATTTTTTGTGAGTACCACATTCATGCTTAGAATATGGCATGAGGGTGATTGGCTGAAAGAAATAATTGGTTCATCCCAATCTATGGTTGGGTGGTACGTGGAAGTACCTGACTTGGTTGGATTTTTCATATGTTAATAATAACTCCTTTCATCTTGTATTTCATGATTATTTATACTTTTTACTATGCAATTTTTTTGGTTGTTATATCACTATAGTTATTCTAGTTATATGTTGGTCATAAACATGGTTTTATGACATAATTTAGTTATGGCTCTCATCATGTTTTGATTAGTAATTGAATGTTTAATGAATGTATCATCCAATATATGATGTTGCATCTATCATGAAAGGGCATAAATCCTTCTTGATGATTCTCAGAAATATATGAAACCCCTATGTTCAAATGTGTATTTATGACCTATATATTACATGTTCATGATGTGTTTGACGAAATTTTTGTCATGGTTAGGACTTGTTGGGTCAAGTTATTGTCTAAGTTTTCTATGGAATTCTTGGTCCCTATTTCATTTATCATTTTTGAGAGTTTCATTAAGTTTTAGGCAAAGGTATAGATGCTAGCCTAAAAAAGTGGCTTAAATCCTGCGGTCACAGGCATAGAACTAGGTGAAAAAGACTGCATCCGCTCCCTTGTAGGCATAATGCATGTGAAAAAAGGGTTATAGTTGAATTCCAACAATTTTTTTCCATCGTCTAGGAGATCAGGGCACTGAAACAAAGATTTATCTCATGGCTTGGGCACCTGGAAGGGTGGTTTATCCCTTGAGGGTCCTATAGCACTTGAGGGAAGTCATTAAGAATTTGTATTTTTAATTTCACTTCCTTAAGGTGACCTGGGAGGTTGAATCATATCATAGTAACTCTTCGTCACATGTTTACCCTGGAAGACTGATAAATTGGGTAAATGATCAAGAGATCATGTGTTTTGCTCAAAAATTTAAAGTGCTCAAAACTATACCAAACCCGAGTTACCGGAAAGTTCTTGTCATTGCGATTCCAGCGCTGCAAATGGTTCGAAAAAATGATGTCTTATGAGGAAGATATAGCGTTTTGATCGTTTTCCTATATAGCTAAAATTTTTGTGGCATGGTGACTGGGATGCCTAGCCAACATATAGGTACAGTCAATAGGTCGCATATACTGGGAATATTTTTTTTTTTTTGAAACCCAATCCGAATTTTCCACATGGCTATTTCTGGGCCGAAGATTTGGTTGCACGTGTTTTATGGAGCACCATTGGATGGGTGACACGTAGCAAGCCCGAAGGCCGCCACGTGTCCCCAGGAGGTTTATGTAAAATTTATGTGAGGTCTGGGGGGTTCAACCTCGCAACCTCCAACATGCCAGCAAAGCCTTCTGCCGTCCCTCCTATACATTGTTTCTTAACCCATAAGTATACCTCTTTATTTTAAAGTTTAAAATATTCAAGGTTGAGGGGGGGGAAGGGGGGGAAGGGAGCGCCGATGTTCCCAACCAACCGGCGACCCCAAAGCAGTGTTCACATATAAATTTTAAAATCCCGACATCAAACAATAACCGATGGTTACAACAAACTTCTACTCCGGCGGGTTTGGTGGACGGGGTCACATGTCATGTGGTGACATCAAGCTTCAATTGACGGTTTTTAGATGGTTTCTGGGTGGCTATTTCGACGGAGATTGAATAGCTGTCACATGCGCAATTTTGGTGGGTTTAAATGCCACGGTCTTTGGAACAATGATTCCTCTGGGTTCCGCTCAAACGTGGAGTTTAATACAAAATGTAAAACTGTGGAGTTTAAGTCAAGGGGTTGGCATGTGACCACCTGCCCTAACCATTTGAATTAAAATCAAACGGTCAGTTGTTAGCGGAGGTTAAGCGCGCCATCAGAATTGGGGAAATTTTGCTATTTTTAACCACAGACAATGGCAGTTCTTCATTTTTAGTGGAGCTTTTGTAGGAATTTTTGGTGAAACAAGAGTCTACGTAGACTAATTTGAGCATTCTGGAGCCACTAGTGCAGATAAAACAACCATTAGAGGCTTGTAAACACATGTATCTGCAAATTTGATCATAATGACAAAGAGGGACATGCCATTGGGAGCTGGACCAGCAGATGTAGCCCAAGAGGGGTGAACTGCTTCATCATGCCTACTGTGTAAAACTTATGTTTGATGTTATTTATCTGTTATACACTGCTATACAATTTTATTTAAGATTATTTTCATGCTTAAAACTCACAAATTCATCTATGTATTATGGTTAAAAAACTCATTCCTGAAGAAAAAAATGGAGACAAATTGTACATGTTTTTATTACTGAAAGGACACTTAGCACAAAAAACTAATACACTCCTTTTAGATCAGGTGGTATCAGAGCTAGAGTTTAATCTCTGGTGTTTTTGTGTGCAAAAAATTGTTTAACTGTTTGCAATGGTTTTCGTGCTTACTAGGCTCAAGCTTAAGAGAGGAGAAGGCAAATTGGTGGAAGCAAGAGGTTCTCAAAGTGAGCCACAACAAAGGAGGGCAAGATTTCCACATTCACCACCACCTAGTTCACCTCCAAAAGAAGCAGAAGTATCATTAAGCATGCCTCTAGGAGAAGGATAAATCCATGAAGAGGTGGATCCCAAAGAAGAAGAAAGAGTGTTCAAGAAAACATTCCTTGACATGACTGAAATGGTGGGAGTCCTTTATCAAGAAAGGGATGAAAGAATAGAAGGAGAAGGATCCAAACTTCACAAGGAAGGTCAAGGTTCACTAGGAGGTCACAATCATGAAGATAAATCAAAGAAGGGAAATGGAGGCAGTGGAAATTCACCATCATGACCCTCATCTTCATCCTCATCATCCTCTACTTCGTCTTCAGTACATCAACCACACAAGTCAAAGAACAATGGTAAAAGTCCTTTTTGAAAACTTGATGTTAAGTTTGAATTTCCAATGTTTAATGGTGAAGTCAATGCATAAAAGCTTGATAATTGGATTAGGAAATTGGAGGTATATTTGAGAATTCAGAACCTTCGTGATGCTGATACCAAAATCCAACTAGCTTCATTGAGGATGGAAGGTGCAACACTTGTTTAATGGGAAGCCAAGATAAAGGAGGAGATCAAGAAACATGGTAAGATTATCCTATCATGGACTAATTTCATTACTGAAATAAAACAATAGATTTATCCATTAGCTCACATAAGGAAAGCCAAAATGAACTAGAAAAATTTTAGACAATTGAAAGGAAAAAATGTAAAAGAATACACCCAAGAATTTAGGAGAAGAGCTCTCTTATTAGGGGTAGATTTGCAGAGCCAAGATAATTTGATCAAGTACATAGGAGGCTTACATAGCTACCTAAGACATAATATTCTCATGTTTAACCCTACAAGACTAGATGAAGTTTGTGTTCAGGCCACACATCTAGAAGCTAGAGGGAAAAACATTACTGATGAGGGTAGGAAGAAACCTTTTAAGGGGAAAATCAAAGAGAAGACCTCAAAATGTAAGGCAAAAAAGAATGCATCTATCAAGAAAGAGGGAGAAAAAGTGGTCTGTAAACATTTTTAAAGAGAAGGCCATGAAGAGAAAAATTGTTGGAAATTACATCCTGAAAAGAGACCCAAGTATAAGAATAACAAAGGGAAGCAGAAAACTGCAGTTACAACTCAACATGACTTAGGAGAGTATTCAGGTGATGAAACTAAAATTACAAACATGGGATTTAAGAACATTAAGGAGAAAGAAATTGAAACAAAACCCAGTACTAGTACATCAAACTGTCACATACAAGCTCCAAATGAAGAAGAGAGAATTGAACTGTTTCATGTGAGGGTCATATCCAAACATACCAATATTGACACACTATTTGACAGTGGGTCACAAGAAAAATTAATCTCTAAAGACTTGTTCAAGAAACTTAATCTTGAGACCATTCCACATCCAAAACTATATCCACTTGGGTGGATTTGTAAGGATGCAAATTTACAGGTTTCAAAGAAGTGCATATTGCACTTTGCAATAGCTGCAATTTTATTGACATAGTTGAATTAGATGTGGTTCCACTTGATATTACAGGTGTTGTGTTGGGAAATCCTTACTTGTATGACAGGAAATAGATCTTCCATCGCCATGAGAACAAATACCATTTATTCAAAGATGGAAAGGAGTACATTGTTAGAGCACATCACAAGAAGACAAATATTGCAATGGTAAATGCTGGACAGGTAAAGAGGCTGGTGAATTCAAGTAAGAATTTGTTCTTATAATGATTAAGCCTAAAGCTGATGTTAATCATGAGTCATTTGAATATTGTGATCCTAAGTTGAAACCAGATTTATATGATGTAGTTGATGCACACCATGAGATGTTTCAGGAGCCAACATGATTGCCTCCAAAAAGGGAGATTCAACATGAGATTCAGTTGCAACAAGATTGCTTTCTTCCAAACATCGGCATGTATCACATGTCGATAATAGAGAATGCTAAAATAAAGAGGCAAATCAAGGACTTGTTGGACAAGGGACTCATAAGGCCAAGCACTTCGCCATGCGGTTCACCCATAGTCTTGATTCTGAAGAAAGATGGGACTTGGTGCATGTGTGTAGACTTCAGAGCTTTGAACAAGATAAAGGTAAAAAATCAATACCCACTCCCAAGGATAGATGATTTGCTAGATCAGCTAAAAGAAGCAAATTTTTTCACTAAGTTAGATTTATGAAGTGGATATCATCAAGTAAGAATTGCAGAAAGTGATATATGGAAGATTGCATTCAAAACCAAACAAGGACTATTTGAGTGGTTGGTTATGCCGTTTTGTTTGTGTAATGCACCAACGACTTTCATGCGTGTTATGGATAATTTTTTGCGTCCATTTCTTGATGACTTTGTGATTGTGTATTTAGATGATATACTCATTTTCAGAAAAACAAGAGAAGAACATGTGTTCCATGTGAAAAAGGTGCTTGATGTTTTGAGGAAAGAGAAATGATTTCTTAAAATGTCAAAGTGTGAATTTGGAAAGACTTCTCTGGTTTATTTGGGACACATTTTAGGAGGAGGCAAGGTGATAAATGACCCTTCTAAAGTGGAAGCCATTGTGAATTGGCCCACTCCCAAAATAGTAACCGAGGTAAGAAGTTTATTAGGCACAGCTCAGTATTGGAGAAAGTTTATTGCTAACTTTTCTGCCATAGTAGCTCCTATGCATGCAGTGACAAGTGTGAAGAAAGGCTTCCAATGGGGAGGCAAATAGCAGAAAGCTTTTGAAGCTTTAAAATACAAGATCAGTTCAACTCCATTCCTTGCATTACCGAATTTGAGACAGGCATTCGAGATACAAACCGATGCTAGTGATTATTCCATGGGCGCAGTACTTTTGCAGCATGGTAAGCCTATCGCTTTTCATTCTGAAACATTTAATGGTGTTGTAACTAATTATCCTACATATGACAAAGAGTTGTATGTGTTGGTACAAATCATCAAGAAGTGGAAACACTACTTGATGGGTAAAGAGACGATTATACATATCGATCACCAACCATTACAGTACTTGCAGTTGCAAACAAAATTGCAGCAATTATGACATTTCAGGTGGATGGGATTTTTTCAACAATTTCACTTGGTTATAAGGTACAAGAAAGGTATTTTCAATAAAGTTTCTAATATGATTTCAAGGCCAATTATACGTGCTTCTACTTTACTTAAAAATGATTCTATTGTACATGAGAGTTACATAGAACAATATGCATCTGATGCTAATTTTCAAGATGTGTATGCTAGTTTGAGTGAAGGGAATCAAGTTGAGGAAAATAATTATCACATGCATAACAATTTGTTGTTTCATTTGGGAAAGCTGTGTATACCAAAAAGAGAGAGGCTTATTATCATGAGAGAGGCTCATTCATCTCTTATTGCTGGACACTTTGGGGTAAGAAAAACAGTGGCGCGTCTACAGAGGTATTGCTATTGGCTTTGCATGATAGATAGCGTGTCACATTTTATAAGAGGTTGTTCTATGTGTGAAACAAGCAAGCCTAGCAATAGGATTATTGGGTTGTACATGCCACTAATGGTACCATCAAGGCCATGGGAGAGTGTCTGCATGTAATTTGTTGGAGGTCTACCTATGTCAAGAAAACAAAATGATTATCTTTATGTAGTTGTGGATAGATTCAGTAAAATGTGTATACTTATGCCATGTAAGAAAACCATTACTGCTAATCAAAATACTAAACTTTATTTTCAACATGTATGGGTTCATTATGGATTGCCAACTTCTATTGTTAGTGACAGGGATTCCAGGTTCATTGGGAACTTTTGGTCCAATCTTTGGAAGATGATGGACACAAAGTTGAAAAAGAGTATTGCTTTTCATCCACAAACTGATGGCCAAACTGAGGTGGTGAATAGAACCATTGTGCATATATTGAGAGGATATTGCAACAAACATCCCAAGTTGTGGGATGAGAAACTTCATTACATTAAACATGCTTACAACCGGGCAAAGCAATCTTCTACAAATACTTCACCTTTTGAAGCCTGCTTTGGGTATTTGCCGAAATCGCTATTAGACTTAATCTTTGAGAAGGATGTTGAAATTTATGGGCATAGTGATATTGACAAGGCTCGAAAGTTCATTGAGAAAATTCAAATTATTCATCAACAAGTTCAATAACAACTTGAGAATAGTCAAAGAAAATACAAGGAGAGGCATGACAAACATAGAGTTGATCACAAGTTTCAAGAAGGAGATGAAGTATGGTTGCACATAAGCAAATAAAGGATGCAAGGAGAAGGTAAAAAGCTCAAGCCCATTCACTATGGTCCATTTAAGATCATCAAACAAGTTAGTAATAATTAATTTCAACTTGACTTGCCTTCATATATGCAAATGTATTCTGTTGTCAATGTGGAAAATTTACGTTTGTATGAGCCTCCTTTGATTGACGATCAAGGGAGTGATATTCAACTGCCATCTATAGAATATTTCTCACTAGAATTTCTAGATGAGCTCAAGGAGGATACCATCCTTGATAGGAGGACACACACTTCTAAGAGGGGAAGTGTCGATTATATTTGAATTGAGCTCAAGGGCAGCAAACCAAGTAAGGAAAGGTGGATGGAAGTTGAAAAGGTGAGGGAGCTATACCCTCATCTTCTGAACAGATAATTAAAATATTTTGGGGTCCAAAAGCTTCCCAATGGGGAGGTGTGATTAGGAGATCATGTGTTTTGATAAAAAATGAAAGTGCTTAAAACTGTACTGAACCTGAGGGATCAGAAAGGTCTCGTCGTTGCGATTCTGGTGTCACGAATAGTTAGAAAAAATTATATCGTATGAGGAAGATATTGCATTCTGTTTGTTTTCCTAAACTGCTAAAATTTTTGTGACAAGGTGACATATAATAGGAATATTCCTTTTTCTGAAACATACTCAGAATTTTAGACGTGGCTTTTTCTAGGCCGAAGATTTGGTTGCACATGTTTTATGGAGCACCGTTGGATGGGTGACATGTGGCAAGCCCGGAGGCCACCACGTGTCCCCAGGAGGTTTATGTATAATTTATGTGAGGTCTGAGGGGTTTGACCCCGCGACCTCCGGCACGCCAGCAAAGCCTTCCGCCTCTCTCCTATACCTTGTTTCTTAACCTATAAGTATACCAATTTATTTAAAGTGTAAAATATTCAAGGTTGAGGGGGGGGGGGGGGAGGGACTGCCGGTAGTCCCAACCTGCAGACAACCCCAAAGAAATGTTCACATGTAAATGTTAGAATCCTGACATCAAACAATAACCGATGGTTTCAACAAACTTCTACTCCAGCGGGTTCGGTGGACGAGGTCACATGTCACGCGGTGACATCAAACTTCAATTGACGGTTTCTAGATGGTTTCTGGGCGGCTATTCTAGCGGAGAATGAATAGATGTCACATGTGAAGTTTTGGTGGTTTTAAATGCCACGGTCTTTGGAACAATGATGCTTTTGAGTTCCGCTCCAACGTGGAGTTTAATAAAAAATGTAAAACTGCGGAGTTTAAGGCAGGGGGTCAACATGTGACCACCCCACTCTAACCATTTTCATTAAAATCAAATGGTCAATTGTTAGCAGAGGTTAAGCACGCCACCAGAATTGGGAAATTTTTCTATTTTTAACCACAGACAGTGGTAGTACTCCACTTTTAGTGGAGGTTTTGTAGGAATTTTGGGTGAAACAAGAGTCTACCTAGACCAATTTGAGCATTCTGGAGCCACTGGTTCAGAGAAAACAACCATTAGAGGCTTGTAAACACATGTATTTGCAAATTTTATCATAATGACAAAAAGGGACATGCCATTGGGATCTGGACCAGCAGATGTAGCCCAGGAGGGGTGAACTGCTTCATCATGCATGCTGTGTAAAACTTATGTGTGATGTTATTTATCTATTATAAACTGCTATATAGTGTTATTTAGGCTTATTTTCATGCTTAAAACTCACAAATTCATCTATGTTTCATGGTTAAAAAAATCATTCCTTAAGCAAAAAAATGGAGACAAATTATACATTTTTTTATTACTGAAAGGACACTTAGCACAACAAAATAATACACTCCTTTCAGATCAGTAAATGTGGAAGGAGGGTGTTACACAATGGTATCAGAGTATGGCTCAACACTTGGACTCAATGGGTGGAAAGTGTTTACCATGCATATATGTCATTTTCATATGTGCATCTTATGTATGCATGGTGGTGGTCATTTTTATAGTTTTGTTGTCATGTGGAATTTGATGTTGTTGTTGTTGGAATGTTGTTGGCATGAATGCATGTCGGTTTAATATGAATTTTTTGTGTATGTCCGTTGTCTATGTGGATGTATGCATGCATTGTCATGGTTATGGTTGTCGTGCATGAGGTCATGGTATGCAATTCGTATTGTCATGCATGGCAGTTGGATAATGGTTGAGATGATGTTAATATATTGTTATGATTATGAATATACATGTATCATGCTAATCTGGTTGATCTTGTAGATGAGATATCCTCCCATAAACTATTCTAAGGTATGTTAATTATGTTTATATTTTGCTTTCACTAACATGGTATAATTGTAGGAAGAAGAGAAATATGACAAGCAAGATGGTAGAATAAAACTCATGAGACTCCCCTTACAGATCATATGAGGAACATGGTGATGAGTACTCCCCTCACATAGTAGAAAAAATTGAGAAGCTTGAAGGAAACTATAAGGAATTGTGAGGCGGATAATGAAAGCATCCTTCAGTCACAAGAGAGACTTTCTAGGGGACATGGGAAACAAGCAAAGGTTAATGCAATAATCCTTTGAAGCTTATCAAAATTGTAGAGACATGGAAAACCACAGATCAGTTATGAGCATTTGGAAAGGACGAATGGGGAATATGGCAGTAGGTCTCATGGTGGGCAGAGGTCGGATAGAGATAACACGGTTACAGATGATAGTTTCTTGGATACATTGGATTGGAGAAGTGATGGACACATGTTCTATTATAGTTCTGTTTTTGATAGGTATTATGGTCATCATCATTATCACCCTTACAGGAGGAATGACAGGGGATATTTTCAAAATGACACTAGTACATATGGTCAATTTTCCGACACTTTAGACGTATTGTCGGAAAGTTCCCCAATTTTTGTCAATTTTTTAAATCCCGCTAACAAGCATTGCTATAGAGACGTCTAGGGGAATAGTCGGTATTGCCAATTTTAGGGAAATAATCGGTATTGTGAAGTTTAGGAACATCGTCGAAATACCGACATTTCAGGACATAGTGTCAGAATTGCGATGTTTTGGAGACAAGGGTCCGTATTGCGACATTTGTAGACAAGCGTCGTTATTGCGATGTTTAGAGACATATGTCGATATTGCGACGGTATTGGGGAAAATCATTGGTATTGTGACGGTTTGGGGACAACCGTCGGTATTGTGATGGTTTGGGGACAACTGTCGGTATTGCGATGTTTAGACCAAACGTCGGAATAGCGACGACGGTAAACATTTTGTAACGTTTTGTAACAATTTGTAATGGCGGAATATTTTTTAATATTTATTAATTTTTATAGGATTATAATAATATATTTGTTTTTTTTTATTAGGGTGATTTAATTGACCATTATTATGTTAGCTATTACTATGTTAGCTAGGTCAAGCTAACAAAAATAATAATATATTTGTTATATTTAATTATTATTAATTTCTCTTTAACTTATATCATGTTTAATCTTGAAAATGCATACATACATACATACGTATATATATATATATATATATATATATATATATATATATATCTATATATATATATATATATATATATATATATATATATATATATATATATATATATATATATATATATATATATATTATTAATATATTTAAAAAATATATATCTTTAAATTTAATGAATGAATAAATTATAAGTTTTATTATAACTTTTTCAAAATATAATGTCCTGTGTATTGAAGAATATTTACCATTTTTTAATACAATATTTGTATTGTGATTACCCCAAAAATTGTAGCCCAATGTGGGCCCTCCCCACCTGCTTTGACATGGTGACAGATCACACTTTCAAGAGTTGCAACATGAATATCACTCACCTAGTGACTAACCTGTGCATCACCTTGGCAATTCACTTCAACATGAAATTTTTCCTTCAACGTTACTTCATTTTTGTACCACGCCAGTATAGCCTCGCACATAACCATGTCATGGTTGATGATGAAGAATTTGTATCATAATTCTAATATGATGGATGTCATTCATTGTCAAAACACCCTTAATCACTTTCCCGAGGAAGCAGCCACCATGGAAACCTTGTGCAACAAGAGCATTGGCACGTAGCACAATATCCATCGCAACTCCAAGTAGAGTTCAACACCCTTAAATCATGCATAGTGTGATCAAATCATGGTAATGTGATCTCCCTCAGTCTTAGCAATATTATGCATTCCAATACTATGATGTGCTTTAATTACCATGAACATGCAAAGTTTTTTACGATCAACATACCTTTTAGCTAGAGCATATCATTCAACGTAGGTTGCAATTTGTGTCATAAAATTGGTGATTCAACTTCTCAGCGAAGGCCTGTTCACCTTAAGGACTTGGCATTCTAGCCATTCTCTGCCTTTAATAGCTCTCCCTCTCTAGCCTTCTACTTGACCTTTCTATTACACTCTCCTATGTTCATCCATGTAATCCCTTCAGCCTTTTTGCAAGCTTCAAATTCCAAATGCCTTTGTTTGGGCAGGTCTAGTTGGGTCAGGTGGGGTCGTGTCAGGTCACGGTGTCAGGTCGGGTCGGGTCGGGCCGTGTGAGGGCACCCAAGGAATGCGTCCGAGTTGGGTCATGTTGGGTCGTGTGAGGGCGCCCAAGGAAACACGTTCGACCGGGTCAGGTAGGGTTCGATCGAGTCGTGTTGTGTGAGGTTGCACAAGGAAACACGTTCAAGTGGGTCGGGTCAGGTCAGGTTGGGTCGTGCCATGTGAGGGCGCTCGGGAAAATGCATTCGTGCGGGTTTGCTCGGGTGGTGTCGTGTGAAGGCGTTTGAGGAAATGCGCTTGGGCAGGTCAGGTCAAGTCAGGTTGTGTGAGGGTGCTCAAGGAAACACGTTCGATTGGGTTAGGTCAGTTCGGGTCGAGTTGGGTTAGTTCGGGTCGGGTCGTGTGAGGACGCACAAGGAAACATGTTTGTCGTGGGTCGAGGCAGGTTAGGTTGGGTTGTGTGAGGGCGCCTAGGGAAATACATTCGGGCGGGGCGGGTCGCATCGAGTCGTTTGAGGGCACCTAGGGAAATGTGTTCAGGTGGATTGGGTCATGTGAGGGTGGTCATATAAAAAATTCTAAGTTGTGACCGCCTGTGTGCCTTGTACTACATGTTTGTGCAATCCATTTTACGTTTTCTCCCTCGTGCCTTCGTTCGGGCAGGTTGGGTCATGCTATGTGAGGGCGTGATAGGAAACACATTCGGATCAGATCGTGTGAGGGAAGTCATATAAAAAATGCTAAGTTGTGACTGCCCGTGTGCCTTGTGCACATTCATGTGGCCTGTTTGCCATTTTCTCACTCGTCATTCCACCTTAATCAACGTTCGAGCGTGTCGGGTCGGGTCAGGTCATGTGATGGCACTAAAGGAAACGTGTTCGATTTGGGTCGGGTCTGGTCGGGTCGTGCCATGTGAGGGCGCCCGAGGAAACGCGTTCGAGCAGCTCGGGTAGGTTTGGGTCGAGTCGTGTGAGGGTGCCCAAGGAAACGTGTTCGTGTGGGTCAGATCAAGTCATGTGAGGGCACCTAAGGAAACACGTTCAGGCGGGTCATGTCAAGTCAGGTCGTGTCATGTGAGGGCGCCCAAGGAAATTCTTTCTGGTGGGTCAGATTGGGTCAGGTCACATTGTGTGAGGGCACCTAAGGAAATGCGTTCGGGCGGGTCGGGGTAGGTCGAGTAATTTGGTTGGATTTTGCTTGATTTAAAATAATTGTAAACAACCTGCATAAATGTTTCTTTCCTTTATGAAACAACCAACATGAATAAGAGTGTGTGATAGGGAGTGACAAGGCTAGGTATGTTAGGTAACCCTAACCCATTTAATCCCCTAAACCTTAAAACTCTAAACCCTTAATCCCTAACCCATTAAACCTACATCAATGTTGCTTTCCTTTATGAAAAAACCAACATCAATTCCTTCCAAAAACAACTCAAAAAAGAAGCAAACAAGTCTCCATTCTTATCAAGTCATGTTAGGGAACTAGGTAGCTGAATATAATCTATAAAAGAAAACACCTCCAACATTTCAGAACGAAGTACGAACAAAATGAACCATTACATAGACTGCATTGTAAGCAGTCAAGAAACCAAATTTATCAATGTAAGGATCTACAATCCATCGACCCTAACGCGTTTCCTTGGGCACCCTCACAAAACTCGGCCCGCCCGAATGCATTTCCTTGGGTGCCCTCACAAGGCACGACCTAACCTGACCCGCTCGAATGAAGGCACAAGGGAGCAAATGGAAAACGGGTCACACGAACATGCACAAGGCACAGGGGCAGTCACAACTTAGAATTTTTGATACGACCTCCCTCACACGACCCGACTCGACTCGGTTAGGTCAGGTCGTGTGAGGGTGCCCAAGGAAATGCATTTTCTCCCTCGTGCCTTCGTTCGAGCAAGTCGGGTCATGCCGTGTGAGGGCGCCACATGAAACATGTTTGAGTTGGATCGTGTGAGGGAGGTCGTATAAAAAATGCTAAGTTGTGACTACCCGCGGTGTGCCTTGTTTACATTCATGTGACGCATTTTCTGTTTTCTCCCTCGTACCAACTTAATCGACGTTCGGGCATGTTGGGTCGGGTCAGGTCGTGTGATGGTGCCCAAGCAAACGCATTCAGTTCGGGTCGGGCCCGGTCGTGCTGTACTATGAGGGAGCCTAAGGAAACGGGTTTGGGCGGGTTTGTTTGCTCCATCGTGCCATACTGGCCATTTACAAATGGAGTATGTTGACATAAATTGAAGTTTCCTTGATGTGAGTTCATGAAATGGAAATTTAGTACCAAAAAAATCGGAATATGATAGACTCAAGGGTTTCCTTGGGCGCCCTCACACGGCACGACTTGACCCGACCTGACCTTCCCGAACTCATTTCCCTAGGTGCGCTCACACGACCTGACTTGCTCGAACACGTTTCCTAGGGCGCCTTGACACGTTCAAAAAACGTTAGAATAACGACATGGATATAAAACGTCAGAATAGCGACGATATGAAAAGACCGTTTACAAAACGTCAAAATGGCAACGACATGAGGCTTGTTACAGATTTAATATGTTATTTCATATATTAGTGTAGTAATTTTGTTTTCATATATTAAATATAATAACTTAATAAACTATCGTTTTCATATATTAATTTCATATATTATTTCATATATTAGTGTGGTTATTTTGTTTTCATATATTAAATATAATACTCTTTCAATATATGTATTGTACATATTATTATTTAATAATTTAATTAAATTAATTTTTTTTCATATATAATTTAATTCTGGTACATAATTTAACTATTTTTTTTTAAATTTTGGCCTAGGATTTTTTTTTAATTAATTAAACCACGGTTTAAAAAAATAAAATAAAAAAATAAATATATATATAAAATAAAAAATAAAATATATATAATAATATAATAATATATATAAATAAAAATAAGAAGAAAAATATAGAAGTGGGTCTTTCCCCTATCGAGAGCTTAGCTATGACTAGGCTTTTGTTGTACAAGCACAAGCTAAATATCATAGGAGACCATAGACTTCCTAAGCTAGCTTTAAATTCCAGCCAAAACCACCTAAGGCTTAAACGAGGTTGGTATAAAGACACCAGGGCCTGGTTAAACCATTGGGAGATCGATGAGAATGTTGCATTGCAAAACATTAATAACATTAAAAAAAATTGTTACTTCTAAGTTCAAAGAAAAAATGTGGCGTGAGAAAGATCTAGCAGCTAAAAGAAAATTAAGATATTATAAAGAGGTCATCAACCCCACCCTAGAAGATCAAAAGTATCTCTCTGTTTTAACTAGCTCAAAAAAGAAAATTAATATAGCCAAGATTAGAACGAACTCTCATGAGCTCCATAGTGAAACAGGTCGTTGGACAGTTCCTAAAACACCATGGATGGAAAGGATTTGCCATCTCTATGAGAATATGAACATTGAGGATGAAAATCACTTCCTCTTAGAGTGCTCCGAGTACAACCACATTAGAACTCAATTTCATTAACTTTGTTGCAATACTGACCTTCCTAGCCTTTTAAGATGTCAAAATTATAGTGAGCTCGGGAGGCTTCTCTCTAAGCTCTTTGAGCATAGGAATAAAATCTTAAATCAAACTAAATAACTCTTTTCTTTAGGTCCGATAGACCAAAGATTGGTCTAAGTGGACGTTAACCATCATCATCATCATCATCATTATCACAATTAATTAATTAATTAAAACTAGCTGTTATTATTCGATTTTAATTTTCAAAGTCAAACTAGCCGTTATCCTAATGGCTAGTTTAGCCATTTCTAAAAAAAATAAAAAAATAAAGAAAAATAAATATATAAAAAATAATATATATATATATATAGATCAATTAATTAATTAATTATTTAAATAAAACTAGCTGTTATTATTCGATTTTAATTTTCAAAGTCAAACTAGCCGTTATCCTAACGGTTAGTTTAGCCATAAAATATTTCAAGCTATTAGATCTAGATCTTGGTTAATAATATTTTATTATGCACCATTATCAAGGATAACTCAATATTTTGTTATAAATAAGATTAGGGTTTTCCATTCATTATTTACCTTTGATCCTTTTATCATGGTCGAACTTTGATCACTTTTATTTTCTTTTTGCTTATTGAGCTCCCATTGAGTTAAACACGTCTTGGGTTTTCTACACCATTGAAAGAGATAAAATTTGGATCTGAAGCATTAAGGACAACCAAGAACCCATCCCATTGAGGGGGATTGGTAACATCGCCCTTTGTTCCCTTCCTAGGTGTTAACATAATATAAAATTCTTTATATATATTGTCTTGTTCATTGGCTATTTGGAGAAACTTTTATTTCATTTTACTGTTTAGCTGCTTTTGCTAAACATGTCTTCATTTTGATTATATAGTAAAATTTTATATTATTTTAATATTTGTTATATACGCACTAACGTTTAATGATTGTTTGTAATTTTTATAAAGGCACAGTTGTCCCCCAACTTTTTGCAGAACCAGCTTCCATAGCTAAATAGTAGTAGATTAGATGATGTTGCACCAGTACAAGAGAATATTGCAACAAATATTAATATTGGAAATGATGTTGTACAAGGTGAAGAACGTGAAGTGAATGATGAAGATGATTTTAATGATCCCATGGAGGTAGATGATGACAATAATGAGACAATTCACATTAATGTTGGGACAAATAAAATGATACAAGACCTGTATGGTGAGTCAAATGATGATGGTGGAGATAGTGACGGTGTTTATGATGTACCTCTGATTGAAATGTCAAATGAACAAATTTTGGAACACTCAAATGCAACTCTTCTCTCTGCTACATTGTTGCTGGTGAACTTAAAGGTTATGAATAATTTGTCGAATAGATGTATGACATAGATCCTAAGGTATGCAATATGTATATATGATCACATATATGTAAAGGTTGATTATTTTCCCTTTTTTTAGTTGTAATAAATGTGTAAAATAATAATTCAATACTTATATATGATTAATAATCTTTACATTAACTAGTTTTTGTTTATGTTGTAGATTGTTGGGTGAATTTTTGTTACCATCGCCAAATACTTTACCTCGAACATATCGAGATTTACATGCTATTATGAAAGAATTTGGAATGGAATATAACACTATAGATGCATGTCCTAAAGATGATATTATATATTATGGAGAACATGCGTCGAAAATAGAATGTCCGAAATGTGGTACCAGTAGATATTGAACTGATCAACTAACAAAAAAGGTGCCTCAAAAGGTTCTTCGTCATATTCCCATAATTCCACGTTTACAGCGAATGTTCAGGTGTAAGAGCATAGCACAGTTTATGGATTACCATTCAAATAATAGAAGTGGATATGGTGTTCTTCGAATTCCTGCAGATGGTTCTGCATTTAGGGAAATCGAGGAAAAATATGTATATTTTAAAAATGAACCTCGTAATGTCAGGCTTTCATTGGCAGGTAATGGTATTAATCCATTCAAAGAGCTTAGGTCTACTTACTTAGTGTGGCCTATTTTTGTTATCAACAATAACATTCCTCCTTGGATGTCAATAAAGAGGGAGCACATAATGTTGACTATGATTAGTCCAGGCATTTGATACATAATTTTTTCAAATGTAACATTTTCATTTCTCTCGTTGTTTTCATAATATATTTTATTTATTTACTTACTTATATATACCTATATCATGGTAGTAATTATATACCGTAATTTTGAACAATTAGGTAAGTACCAGGTCAAAGATATGAATGAATATATTGAGCCTCTTATCGATGAGCTAATAAAGTTATGGCATGGCATCACTATGTATGACATCACTAAACCAATCAAGAAGAAGAGATTTCAAAGTCGTGGAATTTTTGTATGGACAATTCATGATGCCCCAGGACTAACACATTTTTGTGGTACGTAATATTTTGTTTCAATTTAATATAATATATAATTATCTAAATTAGATATACCATATTGCATGTTTTAAAAATGATCTCATTGTATAATTGTTATTGATCCATCTATTGCAGGTCTTCAAATAAAGGGTAGATTTTCATGTCCAGTTTGTGGCCCTAAGATGAAGTATCTTCATTTGGCAGACTTAGGAAAGATGGTGTTTGATGAGTTTAGGAACATCCTCTCTAGGAACCATATGTATCGCACTACTGAAAAACATATTTTGAATGATAAAGAAGAAACTGGATTAAAACCACAAAGAATGACACATCGATTGTCGAATTTGGAATATAACATAATTAATAATCGTTAAGCCGGCACGTAATTTGTCTATATATATATATATATATTGTTTGTGTAATGTTTGGAATTTTTGTTTTAATTAATGAATTTATTTTATTGTATTTGATAATTATTGTTCTGATTTATTTTATTCTTTAATATCAAGGTCGTCATCGTGAAGGTACTAATATTGTACTTCTACCAGGAATGAAATGTTATCCTTCTCAATTTGGAAGGTTTCCCTACTATGAGGACCTAAAAATAGCTCATTTGTTTGTTACAATGCATATCGGGAAGAATGTGACAGAAACATTATGGTGAATCATAGATGGTGCACATGATAGAGATAAAATTGACAAAATTTGTGCTGACATTGAGAAATTGAATCATGCAATGAAAAGTGTGATCGACCGATCAAATAACAATGGAGGTCGAAATTATAATAATATTACATGGTTATTAACATAACAAAAAAGAAATGATGTAAAAGAGGTCGTTAGAAGAATTAAATTTCCAACAGGTTTTGCTTCAAACATAAATAATATCTTAACGAAGAAAGGTGACTTTAGTGGGGTGAAAACACATGATTGGCATACCTTTTTTAAGGTAAATTTTTTGGTATACATTTTTGTATATTATTGATTGAATACATCTTTTAAATTTTCCTTTTTTCTATTTAATTTTGAAACTAATAACGATTCATTTTTTATTGTTATAGTATGTTCTACCTGTATCTCTCCCAAATGACTTCAACAACAATGTCAAACAAGTTATATATAGTAAATACATGAGGTAAGTAGTTTTGATTTATACGCAAAATATCACTACAATTTCTTTTTTTACATAATGACATGATGTGTTAATTTACTTGTAATGTAATATATATTATGTTTCATTGAAATAACCTTGCATAATGATTTGCTGATGGTTGCCATTGAAATAAATCCGTCAAGATGAGATAAAGTATTGGAAGAGAGAAATTCCTCGGATAATGTGCTAAATGCAAAAGTATCTACCTCCAACATTTTTCAATGCACAAGAACACTACTCGATATACCAAGTTGAGGAGATTGAAATGTGTGGACCAATACACACAAGGTCAATGTGGATGGTGGAGAGGCACTTGAAATCCTTGAAGGCTTTGGTTAGACAAAGAGCATGACCTGAGGGTTCTATGGTAGAGGGATATGTGATATATGAATCCATGGTGTATATTAGTAATTATCTTCCTATATTAGCTACGCCAGCTATGGATGCTGTGGATTGCATTTGGGATGTGAATTCCATCAAAAAATTTGAAGGGGAGCACTTGTTGGGAAAAGGTAGAATGAAGAAAATGAGAGGTAAAATATTTATTATATATAATACATATAATTTTTCATTTTTTCACATCATGCATATGATCATATTCATTTAAGCCTTATTCTTTCATCATTTATTAATTAATATAATTTACCATGGTTATAAGTTATATTTATATTTGTGAATTATTGTTTTTTTATTGAGGTGCTTAAGATTATGAGGCACTACTTTTATACATTACAAACAATCTTGAGTGGATGAGTGAATGGATTGAAATATGTAAAGAACATAACGATGGTAGGTTATCAGAAACTACTGTCTGAATTGGTTAGAGAAGCTTATCGTAGTGGAGATGGAAATGTTACGGACAGGGAAATTGATTTAGCATATGGTTTGAAAGATAGAAAGGTAAGCAAGTAATTCACCTATTTTATTCATTAATTATTTTATATTATATTTATAATGTGACAACAGGTTTGTTTTTTTAGATAATTTTCAAGCTGTGTAAATTATATGATTAATTATTAACTTAGAATGCATCTTTTTCATGTTTGGCAATTGCAGTTGAAACACCACAAGGCTATGTGGTGCAATGGTCGTAAATTTCACATTAAAAAATTGGATGATAACATGAAAACTTCTGATAGTGGGATAACTACAGTATTCCAGGTCACTAATGTTTCCTCCAGGAGTGAGAGACATCCTCAAGAATCTGAAAATAGATATTATGGGTTTTTAGATGATATAGTTGAGTGTGACTTTAGTTCCTTCAAATTATTTTTGTTCGACGTCAAATGGTATAGGATACGAATGAATGTACGTGATGATGAAAAAACTAATATTCAACATGGAAATGGATTTCCAATGGTTAAAACATCGCATTTTAAAGCAATAAAAGATCGCTATGTTTTTCCAAGCCAATGTGAACAAGTCTTTTACTCAGAGGTTCCAGGTGAGAATGAATGGTCATTTGCTATTTGATATAATCCAAGAGGAAGGCCAGTAGAGTATACTGTAGAGGAAGAAGATGATATTGATCAAGAAGAAGATGATGTAGTGGTAGATGAGAAGGAAGATGAATTGACAAACAAAGAAGATATAAAAGATGAACTAGATGTAGGAGACGATGCAACAATTATTGATGATGATGTCGATGAGGATATTCTTGAAAATGACATAATTGATGATGATGATGACATGGTCAATCGTTTCAACACCATTTCTGAAGAAGATGTTGGTATAGATGTCGATCAGTTGGATGAAGATCAAGAAGATACAGAAGAAGAATATTGATACATATGTTGTGTTCGAGTATGAGCTGTTATGTTATAACTATATATTTTAATATGTAGGAATCATTGTCTTTAAATAATTTACTAATTATGTGGGTTTATTACATGTTGTTTATTATGTCAAACCAGCAAATAATGGCCATACTAGTGTACATGCTAAACTAAAATTATGTATTTATACAAACACATGAAAATTTTGTTTACGACCTTAATTAATTTTTGGTTTGTTCGTATTCTATTTCATAGATTGGGTATTGGGAAAATGAGAGTGATGCGAGGGGGATGGGAGGGGCCATATGAGCTTCCACCTTCACGTGGGTGGCCATGTTCAGTAGAGAATAAATTATTCTTGAAACCAAGAGAAGCTCATTCACCTTTATTTGCACTATCGTAAATGTCATCATTGTTCTCTGATTATTGCAGCGCCTAAATTGTTGAAATTGTTAGAAAAAATTAGGTCACTTATGAAATGATATTACCCTACACCATTATATTTATAAGCCAAGAGTGACCCGTGAATGGGGCCAACATTGATTATATATTTCTCGAAAGGGTCTTCAGTAAAAAATTAATTAATATATTCCATTGTAATTCACTATTAATTCCTTCCAATCTCAACGGATTCAACACCATTTGGGAAAAAAATTTCACTACCTTAGGGAATTCTATTTGTCAAAAATTACCAACAGAAAATCCACACATGAATTTGCTCAATTTTCACTCACGCGTGCTCTGTACTCTCTGCAAATTCTTCTTCCTCACTTCTCTGGCACTTAACACCTCCTCTATACTCATTAATAAACTTGTCCACTCAACCCCCACCTACATTTCCTTGCTCTAGCCAAGGAAGAATTGTGATTTTCTTGGCCTATAATATGAGTTTTCATAGGTCGATCACATAACGTGAAATATGTATTGCTTGTACTCTTGGAAATCAACATATAAGGTAATAGGATTTGGAAGAGGTCCTTACCTTCACAACAAGATGACATGATCATTAACAAAACATTAAATTTTAATGACATCCTCAATGCTTATGCGCTCATTTAATATCCTTTTATTCACTCTTTAAATAGCATTATAAAGAAATTATATTTTATTTTTCATTTGTTTAAGATTTTTCAAATTGGAACATTTTTTAACCTCTTCCTTGTAAATATTTCTATCAATCATCTCTTTCACATAAAATAAGTCTTAACACATGGAATTTTATCCTTTTCCTTCACATAATGTAAGTCTTAACACACATGGAATCTCATTTTTGGGAATTCCCAATGTTAAGTATGGTGAAACCTAATGGAACAATTGGCTTTATGTTAGAATAAAAGTTCATTTCGTTTAGGAATTGTCCAACGAGGCCATAATTTTGTCCGGGTGATGATTTTCTTGCTAGAATATGACGATAAATTATTCAAAAAATCACACTATGGTAGTGTTTAAAAAGTTATTTTGATGACGAAAATGGATTCAACACCATCAAGGACCCTTGGGGCACCCAAAATCTTGAAGATTGACAACTATAACCTGGATTATCAACAAATTCCACCAGATTTTCTCAAAATCATGCTAGAATTTATATTGTTTTATGGATGAAATTCTGGCTTCATTAGACTACACGTTTCTTTTATACAAGGTTTAAGAATATTCCCTATATCTTGTGTTGTTAGAATGACATGATAACGTTTAGCCATAATGTAAACACATGATTTCATGGTTTTATTCCTAGCTGTCCTCCTACTTATTTGTGTTTCATGTTTATAATTGAATGGTATTTCCCTTCACTTATTGTTAAATATTTGGAATTTTATAAATCAATAACTCTAGGGGATGTTCTATCCTCTTCAAAATGGTGCCTCTTTATAAAAATTGAGCTTACTTGACTTTACCTAGAGTTGCTACAAATTAGGGTTGCATTACCTTGTAGATAATATTAAGGATATGAAAGGAATGTACCACCACTTTCCTTAATTGGATACAAACACATTAAATCTTCAAATGTAAATTCTAAGAAGTTATATGAGAAATGGTGATGGTTTGAATAATTTTTTTTAATGGCCAACATGATTGATGGTTTGATTTGTTCAAAATAAAATGATTACCTTTCACATTTTTAAAAGAAAAAATATAGCATACATTTTAAAAAGAAACAATATAGCATCGACCAACAAAATTTGGGATTTTTAGCACAATGGGCTTTGAAATGTAACGCAGGGAAGTAGGGTTTTAACAATTTGCTGGGAGGGTTTAAAGAAAGCAGCAATGACCCAAACTTTTTCTTTCATCCAATTTCATTTGTACAAAGGACAAGGAGACTAGAGTTGAGTCCCAACAAATAGTTCTGGCTGTAATTCATCGTCATCTTCCTCCTCTAGCAGTGGCGATGGATAGTCAAAATCTTGATGTCGATGCAAAGCAACGCAGGGAAGTAGGGTTTTAATAATTTCCTGGGAGGGTTTAAAGAAAGTGGCCCAAACAGGGATTTGCATCAGGAAAGAAGAGCGAGAGGAGAGGTGAACCATTGGTCTCATCCTCCTCCGTGGGGAAGAAGTGGTACTATGACAGTTGAAGGTCCACCCCCGCCTGATGAATCGCGAGTCAAGACTGTCGCCGCAGCTTAGACATGCCCCGACTTAGGTAGAGCAGCGGGTCAAGGAATCCCCACGACGCCCCTTGTTCAAGCACATCCAGGCTAGCTAGTCCCATAAGAGGAATTGGAGGCCCTTCACCAGGCATGATGCAACCCCAAATCTCAAGGCCTCCCATTCTGCAGGTCTCGATGCCCCCCATGACTTATTCTACCCCAATTCCAATGTGTCCTCCTGGCCCTCCACCGCCATTTTTGTCGCAGGGAGGTCCTCCAGGCCATCTCAAGATTATGCGTCCTCCTCCACCTAGGCTAGGAATGCCCCCTCCTCCACCCGACGGTGGTGCCCCTCCTGTGTATGGTGCTCCTCCTCATATGCAACCGAGACCTAACATACTGCCTCCGCCACCTAGTCAACAACAACAATAATAACAACCACCTCTTGGACATCAATAACAAAAGCTATCAATTGAATAAGGTATTTTGTTAATTTCCCTGCATATTTTTTATATAAGAGAATGCCTTTTTATGCTTTCCAACAGGATTAAAAAACTAATTCACCATTTCAAGTCACTAGGATTTGAATATTTTTCATTCTAATGATAAAATGAGTTAGCATCTCCAGCTGGGGAAAGCCCAAATCATCGCAAACATTAAAATTGATAATCCTCTTCCAACCTATATTAAGTGAAGGTAATTTTGTGGTAGAAAATAATAGGCAGAGATTTTTTAGAATTTGTAGTTAGTTGAGCTACTACACTTTGCCTTTACTTTGATTAAGCTGATAGTACTGATCATTTTTTTTTTTTAAATCAGGGACATTTTGCAAGAGTCATTTTTATTTATAAATAACATTAAAAAAAGCATCTTATTCTAGCCTTATAGACCTTATTGTATTTGTTGTTGGGTGTATTCCTTATTAATCACCATATTCCATGCTGAAATGCTAAAAACTGTTGCCTTGATTGAATATCTGTACATATACATTTTCTTCTGTTTAGGAAATAATAGGTTTTAAAACCATTTCACTGTGCGATTACCATATTATATACGTTTTTTGGCATAAAATGTTTTCTTTAATTATTAATATAATAATAATGTACAGACATGGAATTTTTTTACAAAATTAGGGTGTTGTGTGGCACTCACCACAAGCTTAGGTATACCATGCGAAAGATGCCTTAATAACTTACATAAATACCTAAGAGCATAGAAATTAACAAAACCACCACTTGGGCATATCCAATAACACTAACATTCCAAAATGTCAAGCTGGCACTTAACCATTAAAGTGATAAAGTCTTGCCTTATGGTATGAAAATAAATAAACACATTTTTCAAATCCTGAAGGAACTGTTGCTGGGTTGAGACCTGCATCAGGAGAGTTTTTGTTGTCCTTGGGAGTGGGCCTTCAGCCATTATTGGCTGATTCAAAATTAATTATAGCAGGCCACTACCCATTATTTGTGACTTTTCTATTTCTGCAACACCACCAATCACCCACCGAGGCATATTACTATCTTTGTAACTTGGCCTTTGAAAATTTACCTTGATTCTGCTCTATTTTACACGTTCAATGCATCCTATTATTAACCTTTGCAACATAGATAATTCATAAACATGTAATCTACAAAAAATCACAATATAACATAACATTTACCTTTGAGAAATGACACCAATTGGCTGTAGACCTAGATGTTATGCTCAACAATAGACTATGCTACTCATATCTCTTAATAGCAGGTCATCCCTGAGCTGTGGTCAAGACTCTATCGGGGTAAAAGGCTACCTAAGCCAACTATGGTCCATAGCTACACCAATATGGCAGTAGACCAAGGTACTTGATTCCAACATCTTCCAACCGACTTTCTCTCATCCCCCATTTTCCTTCACAACCCATAGTAGTGCACCCCTTCCTCTGCACTCGTAGTCCATTAGGTTGTGGCACTACAATCAAAGGTTTCCAACTCAGAGTGGCTAGGGATGTTCCAAAGGCCCATGGCTTCTAGGAGTTCCAAATCCACCACACCAAATCTACCTAGGATTTATAGGGTATGAAATTCACATCATCATACCCCTATTCCTCCTCCAGGAAGATCAACAACCAACCAAGTTCCCTTATAGAAATGGAATGGAAAAAATGAAATATAGGGTTCAGCTTCCAATCATGCTGTCTGATTGATCATTACGTCGTTTCATAACTTCATTTAATATCACTTTCCAAAATAATACTAGTAAATTTAATCTTAAGGTTATCTTAAGGCCTTCTTCTGCAAACGCCTTTGAAAAATTAAAAAATTGTTAGAAGCTACTCCCACATTTATAAAAGAATAAAAACCATCTCTCTAGCTATTTTTCATGGGACTTCTAATTCCAGCTTTCCAACATAACCTTTAGAAGCTTCATTAAAATCAAGCTTATATGAGGGAAAATTTGGAGGAGTCTAAGCCACATGGAGTTCCAAATTATTGTTGAACGATTATGCATATAAGTTAAGTTTACAAATTCAATTTCCCATGGTTGGAGTCTAGTTTCCTCTTATGGAAGAATTTGTGACTCTTCTGGTTTTTTTGATGTCTTCATGTTGTCGCAACAGTCTCCACTATTGTACTGCATCTTGTAAAGGTAACTGAAGATATAGTGTTATGCTCTCCAAAAATTATCAAGATCTCCCAAATATTGAATATGAATAGTCTCATTAATATATCTCTTATGTTCAGTTACCTAAAAGACTACTCTTGATAGTGAGTTAGTGTTTACTCTTAATTGTGTGATGCAATTTAGTTAACCTTGTTTCTAAGTGAGGAACATTCTCTTTTAATATTATTATGGAAAAATCAAAATAGTACGTATTATTTAAAATTTACGTACTGAAATATGTTTTTCCCACAACCAAAGAATTTTTGTAAGAATTTTATACCAACACATTGCCTCTTATCAGCCTTCATCACCTCTGTAACCTACCTTGTCTCTATAGGCAGGCTCTTTCTCAGGCTTCGAGAGGGCCTCCCCTACAGATTGTTAGACCTTAAGCGATATGGAGCAAGGTGATATCATAAGTAAACCATGTGACAGAAATGGTTTTCTAAAGAAAAAGGGAAATAATGGTGATGGAAGGATGTGAAGACTAGTGGTAATATTGAAGGTTCTATGGGCGGGGTTGCGTTCACGACCTCCTCTTTGTCAGCTATTCCTTTAGGACTGGATGGGTTAAACTATTCCACTCAATAGTGTAGAATGACCTGCAAGCTTATAAAATTCTTTCAAAAAACTTGTGAGAGGGGTTGTGACAGTTAGTATTAATGCATGCTTTACAAAGGTGGACATTGACAAAATTTGAAGGTAGAGCCGTGTTAAAGTCTAGTTTAGCAGGGGAAGAGAGAAGCCATGTCGGGGCTAGTGATAGTGAACATGTTGCAAAGGGAATTTCATAAGGGGAATCATGGTATAGGGAAGAGTGACATACATGGTATAGGGAAGAGTGGCATAGAAGAAGGCTGTAAAATATTTATGGAATTTTATATATTTATAAGTATTTTTGTGAAAGAAACTTTGAAATTTGAATTTTTTAGAATTGATTAATATCATAAATTAAAATTTACATTTTTTTATCAGATATGTTTACTTTTCTTTCCTATATTGTTACACTTCATTTTCTAATAGAAAATCATCATATATTTTTTCCAAATAGTTGAAACACAAACACTGTAGTGGTCTTACAATTGCGAGAGTTTGAGTATCCGCTCCGCCGTTTCAAGATTTTCCTTGTCCATAATGAAAATGAAGCACTTATATGTATTAGTTAATTCTTTTTGTTGTAATAGCGAGTTTTTGAAAACAATCTGGTATTTAAACAAACCGTGAGACTCAGATGTCTTCCCAAATTTCAAGCTGAATTTTCTTGAGCATATAATCCTCTGAATGTAGTTCGCCTAGTTCAAATAGTATATGCTTGTTGAATGTCATTGATGTCTAATCCCTTTAACCAAACAAATTATTCCACGTGTCCCTTCAATGTATGCATTTATCTCAACCTGCACAAGTAAATAGGATTATGACGATAACATAGACTCTAAAAGCATTATGAATTTCCATGATGTGTTACCTTGCAATTTCTGGACGTCTTCTGGCTTGCTCTGCAATCATGGATGAACACCCAGTAGAAGTGTATGCATCAGGAGCAATCAAACCATGTAAATTTCTCTAAGAAAGTGCCCATTTGGATTCCCTGTCCTCTCTTCCGTAATCCTTATTTGTTGTGAAAACCGTCTGCATGATGTCATTGTTACCAAAATGAGCCTTTGCAAGAGAAGAATATATGCTCGAGGAAAAATTTTCCCACACATAACAAAACAGAAAACCTATGAAGAGGGGAGAACGCCTGAAACTGACCTTCCTCTCAAAGATAAATTCCAAATCTTATCCACTAAGAGTGTAACACACTGCAAACTTGATTATATCTAAAGGAACATAGAATACCACACTGTAAATCCAGATCACTCCATCCCATCCCCATCTGATGCATTCGATGGAAGAAAATCCCCAGTTGGAATATACCGTTATCAATGCTGCAATCTGAAATGGAGATATTTAAACATGAAATTTGCACAGAGAGATAATACTGGGTTTGAAAGAAGGAATAGTTAAAAGGCAATTACTGGAATAATATTTGATCTAAATCCTGAATGTTTAATGATTATTTTTAAATGGACACTCATATTGTATCAATGCAAAATTTACCAAGCACAGATTCTAAAGTTTCAATTTTCAAATGACAAGCTTAGTGATAATTATCAGACTCGACTTGGCAAACTAATTGGCAAGATAAAATAATCAAGAAAACGATTTTGTGTGATGAATGTTGCTAGTGATAGTGAACATGTTTATGTAGCTTACAATGTTTTTGGTAATGCTTAACAAGCACAATATGTCCCAAATGAAAAGTTTTAGATGAAGGTCCTCTATTGGTATATAGATAATTTTTTCTCCTTTTTGAAATGTATTCGAGAACCTTTTCAAATTCTCTGTTGAGAAAAGAATACACGGGCATGCTTTTTATTGAGTTTTTCACCTGTTTTGTAGCTACTTACCATGGAGCCACAATCTTTTTTTCACCCTATGGTTTAGAAAGAACGAGATCAATATTTTCAATTGGATTATTTTCATATGTCTTTGTTTCTCTCGACCAAGTAGATGATCCCACCTACCAATTGAATAAAAAAACAGACAAAAGTTCTTGTAGGTATGCAACACCAATTTTTTTCCACAGACCACGCCTTGTTCGTGTGCTTTTACAAAACACTTGCACACCTTATCTCATTGCACTCCTTACAAAAAATATCGGCTCACACCTTGTGAAAATATGGTGTGGTTGTCATATGTGATGTGTGGTCCACCTTGTTAATTTTTAGAGGTATGAAAAGTAGTGAATGAGAAACTATAAAATTTGATAACACTACCTTTGATGTGATAAAAAATACACAGTTTTGTGTTGAGTTTTTGAATGTGATAGAAAATACTCTATATGTTAATCAATCTGCTCAACACCGTAGCACACTTATTATGAGTTTTTAATCAATTTTGAGTTTCCATTGTCAATTAAGACACCAATGGTTGGATTGTTGTGTGTTTATTTACTGAGTAACTGCTTCATATTGGCATTAATTTCCCCCTTATAAACTCACCTAGGGCAGCCATTTTTTTAAAGTTGATTTATATTTTCTTGGTTTAAATTAGGTTTTCAAGTCCATCTGGAAACATTTTCAAGGTTAGAATTCAAGTGTATTTTAGGAGAAAATGAATTGGAGGGTTGGTGTTGTTTGGAGACTGTCGATAACTCATGTTTTTCATTTTCCAGAACCTAGCAAAACCTCATAATCACAGTTCTGTTCACTATTTGCAATAGGGCTACTCGCTATTCAAGGAATTGAATTATGGTCTCTCTTAGAGTGATTACGGTTCACACTCAAATATTAAGACATTAATGATATTGTGGCTTGATATTTCTTCAATTGTGGACACACGATTAACACAATGAAAATACACGATTCCTATGTGATGTTATCTTTGGAAATTTCTGTGAAGTTGTGTTGAACTATGTTCGAAACATTTGGGAATAGTACAACATATTATCTATGGTTAAATATAGACAATAAAATTTTTGGATATCACTTTTGGAAAGGGTTCCATTAAATACTACCAATTTTCTACATAAGTAACCATGTACTAGTTTTTAAAATGTGGTAGTTTCTACCACTGATGGTTATAGTTTTTAAAATTTCTCTTGCATTTTTAATTTTATTGTAACATATCAAAGGTTTTGTGACTATTCAAGATTTACGGTTATATTTGGAGAAGAAAGGTTGGGAATCTGTGGGCTATTAAGTATCTAGCAGAATGTCTAATATTTTAGCTTTTTCTACTATCTTAGTTCAAGGTATGGTCCCATATCAATGTTCATTTGAAAGTAGTGCCCCGTAGATATTGATGTTTAAACTTGATGTAATATTACATCCCAAATGTCTTCGCCAACACATCACACACTGGAGGAAAACATGTTGAGATTCAACAAGATGATGAACTTAGTGAAAAGCAAGTACCTTCAATAAGTGGGGCCCACAGGATATTTTTAGGTGTAAGTCTATTTTTAGACATGGTGATCATATTTCAGAAGTTGCAGGATGCTATTTGTGGATGGTTGGTCAAGTTGGAAAAATAGATGAAATTTTTTTTTTCCTAGGGTTTACTGGTGGTTTATGCATGGAGGACTCAGTTAGAACTGAAGTGGCAAAGTTATGACATAGTTGGAACAGTAGTTTATGCAGTTGTTATTTAGTTTAACTCAGTTATTGGAGTTAAACTCAGTTGAGCTAGTTGTATCTAGTCTAACTGAAAGATACACTAGTGAGAGTTAAGTGAATTAATTATTTAATTAATTCACAACTAATAACTCACTAAAAACTGAACAGAAACATCAGTTAACTATAGTGCATGTTAGTTCCAGTGGAGACCTAGTGGAGAGATAGGTGAAAGGGTGAGATGGACTATCCGATGTGACTATAGTGATGCACTGATTGCATCACACACACATTGGAGTTTCCAATGAGGATTGCGCAGTCAAGGCAAGGTAGATTCGAATTCATTCAAGGGTCTTCTTCAGCAGGGATTGCGCAGTGGAGGCAGGCTATCAGGTGGCAAGAAATCAGTGCATGGATTTGCAGATTTCTTCATGTTAGTGTGTGACGATTGATTGTACTGAGAGCTTGATGTACTAAACTTTGTATGAGATTGTTACATGATCTCCATGATACATAATATATGATAGTTGGGGTTTTTAGATTCATGATTTCCCATTAAATAACTATGTTATGTGCGATTGTTTTTATTGCTTCATGTGTTTGCAATTGTGTTTTTAAATTTTTGCAAAAGGTTAACAATGGAAGGATTCTATATTTAGAAAGAAGACAAATATTGTTAGATCAGAAGAATATGGATATATACTTGCATATGTTATATAATTTTTACATGGTATCGGAGCAGTGTTAATTATTTAAGATTGCAATTGTGGAGAATTGCTGAGTTCATGTTGGTGGACAATTCGAATTTGCTACAGAAATTTCTTGGTGCGATAGTTGAGTATACATTGAAATGTCTTTCAATGGGCTTCAATTGGATTACACCCTTGAGGGCAGCTCAAATTACATAGCCTGGAAGGATAGGATGGAGGCGGTGCTGGAAGATAATGGACTGAAGGAGTTCATTGATAGCGATGTTCCTAAGCTAGGTTCTAGCGATGCTGCATT
This sequence comes from Pinus albicaulis, assembly GCA_034641835.2. Classification (NCBI taxonomy): domain Eukaryota; kingdom Viridiplantae; phylum Streptophyta; class Pinopsida; order Pinales; family Pinaceae; genus Pinus; species Pinus albicaulis. The sequence continues at coordinate 1,523,630,661 of CM076579.1, forward strand.
ACTTGACACATGGAAAAAGAAGGTAGCAAAGACAAGAAGAATTCTTTTGGAAGGTGTGAAGGACCATATTGTGTCTAGCCTTCAGGGAAAGCCACTCCATTTTCAATGTGGAAGGCTTTGACATATTTTTTCCAAAGCAACAACGACCAGAAGAAGTTCGCGTTGAAATATAAGCTCAGAAAAATAAAAATGGAGAAGGGGGACAGTAGTCCAAAATATCTCACGAAGTTTTTCCACTGTAGGGATGAACTGGGAAGTGAAGGATTACTTTTGATGATGATGACTTGGTGAGATTGGCTCTCCTTGGGCTTCCGAAGAGTTGGCATAGCTACGGAGACTCTGTCAATGGATGGGAGAAACTGCCGGGTTGGGAGCGACTTTGGTCGGATCTTGTGTAGGAGGAGATAAGGCGAAGTAACAGGGATGGCTCTTCATCGAAGAATGAAGATGAAGAGAATTTCGCTTTGGCTGCCAAAGCAAGGAAAGGGAAGGGGAAGAAATTTCCTCCAAAATCCAAGGCTAAAGGCAAGAAGCAGGATTTGTCCAAGGTGAAGTGTTTTCATGGCATTTTTCCACTAACTGTCCACAGAAGAAGAAGAACAAGAAGGCTGTTGGAGCTGCAGCAGGTGAGGCCTTAGCCTCACAATTTGAACTTGATTTCTCTTTGATCGCATGCTTGGTTTCAAGCACAATGGGATTAGTGTGGTATATTGATAGTGGTGCATCTTTCCATATGACGGGAGACAAGGAGTTGTTTAGTGACTTGGAGGAGAAGGACCTTCAAATGCATATAGAGATGGGTGGCGATGTTTGATACAGTGCGAACGAAATTGTGACCATTACCTTTGAGAGGGAGTCAGGTAATCCATTTATGTTGAAAGATGTTATGCATGTTCCAGGTCTGAAGAAGAACTTGGTCTCGGTCACAATGTTGGAAGACAAAGGTTATGAAGTTGTTTTTAGCGATGGAAAAGCTTTCCTACGACATAAAAAAACAAGTCAAACTAAGAGGATAGGGATTCGAGTTAAGAATCTCTACAAGCTGGAGGTAGATGGCTGTGCTGCAATGATGGGAAAAGTAGAAGAAGTGGTGAGTCAGGATGAGGGCGAATTATGGCACAGGAGATTGGGCCATCTTCACCATGGCGCCTTGAAGATTTTGCAACATATTTCTACTGGAATTCCCAAGGGTACTCTTGCGCAATCAGATCAGTGCAAGGGATGTACTATGGGTAAGTTTATGAAGACCACATTTCATGAGAAGGAGAACCATGCTTCGGTGATCCTTGAGAGAATTCACATAGACGTGTGCAGACCTTTCTTGGTTGCTTCAATAGCAAAACACAGGTATTATGTTATTTTTATTGATGACTATTCTCGTAGATGCTGGATCTTCTTCATGCAAAGGAAGAGCGAAACATTCTCAAAGTTCCATGAGTTTAAAGCATTGGTGGATAAGGAGTCGAGGAAGCAAGCAAAAGCTCTATGGAGTGATAATGGTGGTGAATATATCTCAGGCGAATTCAAAGAATTCCGTAGCAAAGAAGGAATTCGAAGAGAACTCATAGTGCATCATAACCCACAGCAAAATGGGGTCGCGAAGAGGAAGAATAGAGTGATCATGGGTGCTGCATGACCTATGCTACATGACCACGGCCTACCAATGTACTTGTGGGTGGAAGCATGCAACACTGCAATTTATGTGCAAAATCGTTGTCCTCATAGAGTACTTGGCATGAGTACACCTGAAGAATATTTTACTGGTAAGAAGCCTGATATTTCTCATTTGAATATTTTGGCTCATCTGCTTACATTCATGTGAGAAAGGACACCAGGAAGAATATGGAGCTGATTGCAGAAGTTGGGATATTTGTGGGGTACACAGAAACACCCCATAATTATCGTGTGTATTTGCTAGATAGTCAGATGACTATGGTACGACAAGATATAAAATTCAATGAGGTGAAAGCCATGAAGTTGTCGCTTGAGAGGGAGCTACACTTGCATGCAGAGGAGGAGCTACTTGTTCCCAAAGATGAGCCTCTAGATGTGGATCAGCTACAGGAGGAGATTCATGGAGTGGAGGATGTTGAGATTGCAACAAGATGATGAGCTTAGTGGAAAGGAGTCTCCTTCACTAAGTGGGCCCGCAGGCTATTTTTGGCGCAAAGTCTATTTTTAGACTATGTCTATTTTTAGACATGTGGATCATGATTCTATGAGTTGAAGGATGCTATTTGTGGAGGGTTGGTCAAGTTGGAAAAATAGATGGACTTCTATTTTTAGGCATACTAGGCGGAATCTATTTTTAGATTACCAGTCTAAAAATAGATATGTCAAATATTATTAGCTCTTAATAATATTTAGACTCTAAACATTATCTTATTCTCTTGGAGCACTTCAGTTTGATACCTAGAAGTGGCACATGCAGCTGACAGAAGGAATTACGCAATTCCTAGGGTTTAGTGGAGCTATTGCATGAATACTTCAGTTAGAACTCATGTGACAGAGTTTGGTGGAGTTGATTGAGGAAGTTAGTGGAGTTGTATTCAGTTTAACTAATATAAACATAGTTGAGCTATTTGTATTCAGTTTAACTAATTGATACAATTAGTGAGAGTGGTGTGAATTAATTATTAATTAATTCAATAATGATATACTCATTAAAAAAATAAAGAATACATCAGTTAACTTCAGTGCATGGACAGTTTCAGTGGAGACCAGTGTAGGAATAGGTGAAAGAGCAGGTTAACTATCAGTTATGACTATACAGTTGCTATTTGCAACACACAGATAGGTGGAGTAAGCCCATGAGGATTGCGCAGTTCAGGCTAGGTGGTTATCTATTTAATGAAGCCATCCCATAGCTTTGAAAACGCAATAGAGGCTGGCTATCAAGTGGCTAAGGGTTGGAGCATGAGCTTTGCTAGATCTAGCTTGATAGTGTGTAGCAATTGAGGGTGTGCATGAGAGCTTGTGAGGAGCTTTTGTACTATGATTGTTACATGATCTCTATGACATATATAATATACAGATAGTTGGGGGTTTTCAACTTTAAGCTTTCCCATTACATACTGTGTTCATATGTGTGAATTTTTATGGCTTTAATGTGTGCATGCAATTGATTTTATTTCCGCATGTAATGATCAATGGTAGAAGAGATTTTGTATTGTGCATGAAGCTAAAATAGTGTGTGATCAGGAGAATCTTGGTGAATAATATATCAGTTATTCAAATTTCTACATGGTATCAGAGCGATATTGATCATTGGAGCAATTGCAAAACATTGAAGTGGTTGAGTTTTGTGCTGGTGGAATTCGAATTTGCAGTAGTGTTTTCTTGGTGTCAAAGTTGAGATGTATTTCAATGGATTGCGATTGGAGTATGCCCTTGAGGGAAGCTCGAATTATATTTCATGGAAGGACAGGATGGAGGCGGTGCTAGATGACAATGGGTTGAAGGAGTTCATAGATGTTGAAGTCCCAAAGCCTACTTCTAGCGATGCTGCCGTAATTGAGGCTTGGAAAAAGAAGACAACAAAGTGTCGAAGGATTCTATTGGAGGGCGTGAAGGATCACATAGTGTCCAATCTGCATGGTAAGGCTTCTCCATTCTTGATGTGGAAAGCCTTGACAGATTTATTCCAAAGCAAGAGTGACCAGAGGAAGTTGGCGCTCAAGGATAAACTCAGAAACATAAAGATGGAGAAAGGCGACAGTATGCCCAAGTACCTCATGAAGTTCACCCAATGCAGGGATGAACTGGGAAGTGTGGGGGTGACTGTAGATGACGAGGACTTGGTGAGCTTGGCTCTCCTTGGGCTTTCGAAGAGTTGGCATTCCTATCAGGACTTTGTCAATGGTCGGGAGAAATTTCCAAGATGGGAGCGACTTTGGTCAGATCTTGTGCAAGAGGAGATAAGGCGAAGTATAAGGGATGGATCTTCATCAAAGAAATCTGATGAAGAGAATTGCGCTTTGGCTGCCAAAGAAAAGAAGGGGAAGAGAAAGAAAGCTTCTCATTCCGGTGCGAAAGGCAAGAAGCAGGACATGTCCAAGGTGAAGTGCTTTCACTGTCACCAACATGGACATTATGCCACAAATTGTCCGCAGAAGAAGAAAAATAAGCAGGCTGCTGGATCTGCAGCTGGAGAGGCCTTAGCCTCGCAGTTTGAGTTGGATTTTTCATTGATCGCATGCTTGGTCTCAAGTGTGATGGGTTCAGTGTGGTTTCTGGACAGTGGTGCGTCTTTTCACATGACAGGAGATCGAGATTTGTTTATTGATCTGGATGAGAAAGATCTTGGAGTGCACATCGAGATGGGCGATGATGGTAGATACAGTGCGACTAGTATCGGTACCATTTCCTTTGAGAGGGAGTCTGGTAAACCCTTCAGATTGAAGGAAGTGATGCATGTTCCAGGATTGAAGAAGAATCTTATCTCTGTGGCGATGTTAGAAGACAAGGGATATGATGTTGTCTTTAGCGAAGGAAATGCTTTCCTGCGTATTAAGGCAACTGGTGAGACCTGGAGGATAGGGGTTCGAGTTTAGAACCTTTATCAATTGTAGGTAGATGGCTGTGCAGCAATGGCATGCAAGGCAGAAGGAGTGGTGAGCCGGGATGATGGCGAGTTGTGGCACCGGAGATTGGGCCACCTTCACCATGGAGCTTTGAAGATACTGCAGCAGATTTCTATTGGGCTTCCTAAAGGCACTCTTGCGCAGTCAGATCAGTGCAAGGGGTGTACCTTAGGAAAATTTGTGAAAGCCACCTTTCACGAGAAGGATAGTCGCGCCATGACGATCCTTGAGAGAATTCACACAGACGTGTGTGGACCTTTCTCAGTAGCTTCGACAACAAAGCACAGGTATTATGTGATATTTGTTGATGATTTTTCTCGTAAGTGTTGGATATTCTTCATGAAGAAGAAGAGCGAGACATACTCAAAGTTATGTGAGTTCAAGGCACTGGTTGAGAAAGAATCGGGGAAGCAGGTGAAGGCTCTTAGGAGCGACAATGGTGGTGAATTCATCTCTGGCGAATTCAAGGAATTTTGCAGCACAGAAGGAACTCGAAGAGAGCTCATAGCACTTCATAACCCACAGCAGAACAAGGTTGCTGAGTGGAAGAACAGAACGATCGTGGGTGCTGCACGGGCGATGTTGCATGATTAGGGCCTACCCATTCACTTATGGGCAGAGGCATGAAATACTGCAGTATATGTGCAGAACCATTGTCCTCACAGGATACTTGGCATGAGTACACCCGAGGAGGCGTTTTCTAGTAAGAGGCCTGATATTTCCCATTTGAGGATTTTTGGTTCACCTGTTTACATTCATGTGACGAAGGATGCCAGGAAGAAGCTGGAGCCGACTGCGGAGGTTGGGATATTTGTGGGGTACACTGATACGCCCCACAACTATCATGTGTATTTTCCAGACAGTCGCAAGACTGTTGTGCAACGGGATATCAAATTTCATGAGGAGAAATCCATGAAGTGTTCGCTTGAGAGGGAGCCACACTTGCATGCAGATGAGGAGCTATTAGTTCCTAAGGATGAGCCTCGGGATGTGGATCAGCCACAAGAGGAGGTTCATGAAGTGGAAGAGACCACTCATGCAGCGCTAACCATCAGAGGGCGGAAGCGAACTACAGAAAGGCCCCGAGCAAGCGAAATTGAGATGCGAGAGAAGGTTGTAGGACCACCTACAGCACAGCGCAGACAGAGACAGTCACCGGACTGGTACACTGGATACATGGCTCTTGTGAGCAAATGTGTCGTGACAGAGCCATCCTCTTTCGAGGAAGCCGTGGAGGACCCCGCATGGGTAGATGCCATGGTGGAAGAGTATGATTTGATTGTCAGAAACAATGCATGGGAGATTGTCCCAAGGCCGGAAGGGAAATCAGTGGTGGGTTCGAGATGGATCTACAAAGTGAAGCAGGCAGCTGACGGGAGTGTGGAGAAGTACAAGGCAAGATTTTTTGCCCGAGGCTTTTCATAGATAGAGGGGATCAATTATGAGGAGACCTTTGCACCTGTCGCAAGGTATTCTTCCATACGGACGATTCTTTCTCTCTCAGCGCAGATGGGGTGGCACATTCATCAGATGGATGTGAAGACTGCGTTCCTCAATGGAGTCATTGAGGAGGAGGTGTACATAGAGCAGCCTGAAGGTTTCGAGATCTTCAGCAGCGAGTCACATGTGTGCATGCTCAAGAGAGCGCTGTATGGGTTGAAACAAGCACCTCGTGCTTGGAACACACGGATAGACAGTTATTTCACCGGACTTGGATTCTCCAAGAGTGAGGCAGATCCGAACCTATACCAGATTGTGGTGGAGGGTAAGTTGCTTATCATTGTACTTTATGTAGATGATTTGATTCTGACAGGTGATGAGCTATTGATACTCTCATGCAAGGAGGATCTTGCAAAAGAGTTTGAGATGAAGGACTTGGGCCTCCTTCATTATTTCCTGGGATTGGAAATTTGGCAGCGCAGTGGTGGACTATTTGTTTCTCAGGGTAAGTATGCCCGAGAGATACTGGAGAAGTTCAATATGCATGGCTGCAAGCCTGTTGATACTCCTCTTTCTGGAGGTTGGAGGAAGGAGGATGCTACTTCAGCGGAGGTAGTGGATGCCACTGTTTATCGACAGTTGGTGGGGTCGCTTATGTATCTGGTCAATACATGACCCGATATATGCTATGCAGTTAACCAACTTTCACAAGCTATGGTTAAGCCTACCAAGATCTTCTAGAAGGCGGGCAAGCATGTATTGAGATATCTCAGAGGCACATCGGGATATGGATCATGGTACAGACAGGAGGATGAGTTGAGGCGGCAGTGCTTCAGGCATCATTATCATCATATCAAAGATTGTCTGTAGCGGAAGGTCATGTTACTTTCATACATTCCTACGAAGGATCAGGATGCTGATATCTTGACGGAGGCACTCACCAGGAGCAAATTCGAATACCACAGAGGTAGGATAGGGGTTGCAGATAATCCATATCTTGTTGAGAGGGAGTGTTGAGATTGCAACAAGATGATGAGATTAGTGGAAAGGAGTCGCCTTCACTAAGTGGGCCTGCATGCTATTTTTGGTGCAAAGTCTATTTTTAGACTATGTCTATTTTTAGACACGTGGATCATGATTCTATGAGTTGCAGGATGCTATTTGTGGAGGGTTGGTCAAGTTGGAAAAATAGATGGACTTCTATTTTTAGACATACTGGGCAGAATCTATTTTTATATTGCGAGTCTAAAAATAGATATGTCAAATATTATTAGCTCTTAATAATATTTAGACTCTAAACATTATCTTATTCTCTTGGAGCACTTCAGTTTGATGCCTAGAAGTGGCACATGCAACTGACAGAAGGAATTATGAAATTCCTAGGGTTTATTGGAGCTATTGCATGAAGACTTCAGTTAGAACTCATGTGACAGAGTTTGGTGGAGTTGGTTGAGGAAGTTAGTGGAGTTGTATTCAGTTTAACTAATCTAAACATAGTTGAGCTATTTGTATTCAGTTTAACTAATTGATACAATTAGTGAGAGTGGTGTGAATTAATTATTAATTAATTAACTAATTATATACTCATTAATCAACTTAAGAATACATCAGTTAACTTTAGTGCATGGACAGTTTCAGTGGAGACCAGTGCAGGAATAGGTGAAAGAGTAGGTTAACTATCAGTTGTGACTATACAGTTTCTATTTGCAACACACAGATAGGTGGAGTAAGCCCATGATAATTGCACAGTTCAGGCCAGGTGGTTATCTATTTAATGAAGCCATCCCATAGCTTTGAAAACACAATAGAGGTTGGCTATCAAGTGGCAAAAGGTTGGAGCATGTGTTTTGCTAGATCTAGCTTGATAGTGTGTAGCAATTGAGGGTGTGCATGAGAGCTTGTGAGGAGCCTTTGTAATATGATTGTTACATGATATCCATGACATATAATATACAGATAGTTGGGGTTTTCAGCTTTAAGCTTTCCCATTAAATACTGTGTTCATATGTGTGTTTGTTTGTGGTTTTAATGTATGCATGCAATTGATTTTATTTCCGCATGTGATGATCAATGATAGAAGAGATTCTGTATTATGCATGAAGCTAAAATAGTGTGTGATCAGGAGAATCTCGGTGAATAATATATCAGTTATTCAATTTTTCTATAGAGGAGTCCACTCATGCAGAACCAAACATCAAAATAGGCAGAAAGCGTACCACAGAAGCTGAGAGACTGAAGCTTGATGCGACACATAATGTAGGAGTCCCTACATCACGGTGCAGACAAAGACAGTCACCTGAACGATTTACTGGATACATGGCTCTCATGAGAAAGTGTATCGTGACAGAGCCATCTTATTTTGAAGAAGCAATGCAGGAGCCCATATGGGTAGATGCTATGGTGGAGGAGTATGACTCCATTGTCAGAAACGATGCTTGGGAGATTGTTCCAAGGCCGGTGGGTAAAATAGTTGTAGGATCAAGATGGATCTACAAGGTAAAGCAAGCTATTGATGGGAGCGTCGAGAAGTATAAGGCAAGATTTGTTTCCCGGGGCTTCTCACAGATAGAGGGGATTGATTATGAAGAAACCTTTGCACCTGTTGCATGGTATTCTTCCATAAGGAACATCCTTGCTCTCTCAGTGCAGATGGGTTGGCACATTCATCAGATGGATGTGAAGACTACATTCCTTAATGGGATCATTGAGGAAAAGGTGTAAATTGAGCAGCCTGAAGGATTTGAGATCTTCAATAGCGAGTCACATGTGTGCAGGATCAAAAGAGCGTTGTATGGGTTGAAACAAACACCTCGTGCTTGGTACACATGGTTTGATAGATATTTCACTGGACTTGGCTTCACCAAGAGTGAGGCGGATGCAAACCTGTACCAAATTATGGTGGAGGGTAAGCTTTTAATCATTGTTCTTTATGTTGATGATTTAATACTAACGTGTGATGAGCAGTTGATACACTCATGCAAGGCAGATATTGCAAAGGAGTTTGAGATGAAGGATTTGGGCCTCCTTTATTATTTCCTTGGATTGGAAATATGGCAGCGGGAAGGTGAACTATTTGTGTCCCAAGGAAAGTATGCCCGGAAGATACTTGAGAAGTTTCACATGCAAGGCTGCAAGCCTAATGATACTCCTCTTCCTTGAAATTGGAGGAAAGAGGATGCTATATCGGTAGAGGTAGTGGATGCCACTGTTTATCAACAGTTGTTGGGTTCGCTCATGTAGTTAGTTAATACAAGACCGAACATATGCTATGCGGTGAACCATATTTCACAAGTGATGGTTAAGCCTACCAAGTTCTTTTGGAAGACAGGAAAGCATGTCCTGAGGTATCTCAGGGGCACATCTGAGTATGGCTTATGGTACAAACAGATGGATGAAGTGAAGTTGCATGGCTTCACGGATGCAGATTGGGCAGGCAGCGCAATAGACAGAAAGAGCACATCAAGAGGGGTTTTTAGTATCGGATCTACAACAATTTATTGGTACAGCAGGAAACAAAGATCCATGGCACTTAGTTCAGCAGAAGCATAATACATGGCAGCAAGTGAAGCTGCATGTGAGGCTATCTGGATGAGGAAGATCCTGGTCGGTTTGTTCGGTTCACATTTAGATCCTACAGTGATACATTGTGATAATCAGTGTTGCATTAAAATATTCATTAATCCTGTGTTTCATGATAGATCTAAACATATTGATATCTGGTATCATCGTATCAGATATTGTGTGCAGCGGAAGATCATGTTGCTTCAGTAAATTCCTATGGAAGATCACGATTCAGACATTTTGATGAAGGCACCCGATAGGAACAAATTCGAATATATTAGAGGCAGGATCGGGGTGAAGGATAATCCCTATCTTGTTGAGAGGGAGTGTTGAGATTCAACAAGATGATGACCTTATTGAAAAGTAAGCACCTTCACTAAGTGGGGCCCGCAGGCTATTTTTAGGTGTAAGTCTATTTTTAGACATGGTAATCATATTTCAGAAGTTGTAGGATGCTATTTGTGGATGGTTGGTCAAGTTGGAAAAATAGATGAAATTCTATTTTTAGAATATTGGGTGAAGTCTATTTATAGATCATCGATCTAAAAATAGATGTGTCAATTATCATTAGCCCTTAATAATAATCAGACTCTAAATATCAACTTATTCTCTTGGAGCACTTTATTTCAGTATACAGATTTGGAAAATCAGTGGGTTGAAGGAATTACACAATTCCTGGGGTTTACTGGTGGTTCATGCATGGAGGAATCAGTTAGAAATAAAGTGGCAAAGTTATGATAGAGTTGGAAGAGTAGTTTATGGAGATGTTATTTAGTTTAGCTCAGTTATTGGAGTTAAACTCAGTTGAGCTAGTTGTCTCTAGTCTAACTGAAAGATACACTAGTGAGAGTTAAGTGAATTAATTAGTTATTAATTCACAACTAATAATTCACTAACAACTGAACATAAACAACAATTAACTACAGTGCATGACAGTTCCAGTGGATACCCAATGGAGAGATAGGTGAAAGGGTGAGATGGACTATCTGTTGTGAGTAAGTATGGTGATGCATTGATTGCATCACACATACATTGGAGTTGCCAATGAGGATTATGCAGTCAAGGCAAGGTAGATTTGAATTCATTCAGGGGTCTTCTTCAGTAGGGATTGCGCAGTGGAGGCAGGCTATCAGGTGGCTATAAATCAATGTATGGATTTGCAGATTTCTTCATGTTAGTGTGTGACGATTGATTATACTAAGAGCTTGATGTACTAAGCTTTGTATGAGATTGTTACATGATCTCCATGATATATAATATATGATATTTGGGGTTTTTAGCTTTAGGCTTTCTCGTTAAGCAACTGTGTTATGTGCGATTGTTTTTATTGCTTCATGTGTTTGAAATTGAGTTTTTAAATTTATGTAAAAGATTAACAGTGGAAGGATTACGTATTTAGCAAGAAGATAAATATTGTTAGATCAGGAGAATTTGGATATATACATGCATATGTTATATAATTTCTACAAAACATGTCCATTAATGCCAAAATTTAAGCACCATGCAGATTTTCTTCCAAAACCTTGCAGTGACAGGTAGGGTCCATGGAACCTTGAATTGACAGGTAGGTCCAGTGGGAACCATGAAATTTTCGAGGCTATGGGAAGAATACCCATCACTTAAATATTCCAATTAGAAAGTCTGTATGGTGGATAATGGTCACAATCCATTACTAGCTACATCACTTCCTATTGATTTTATTTTGAGTTTTGAATTGTTCTATCAAGTATAAATTATTGACCGATGAGAATATATTGCTTACTAGAATTACCATGAAGTTAATAATTCTGTAAGATGACTTGTAGATATACTTTATGTTTTGAATCTTCTAATTTAACTAGCAGTTGCCAATATTTAGTCAATGGATTTTGCAGCATTACATTGCAATCAAGATACATGCAACTTTTGGGGCAGGAAATATTTTGAAATGACATTTTGACATTTCCGAGGGAGAAAATATTTCTCTTTTGCTAGAATATGCCACATTTATTTTTCAATAACATTCTGTAGTGCATAATGGGCATTTCTTGGCTGTGTGCCTTTTTTTTGTGCAAGGAAAGGAATTTATATTAACCTGAAAAATAGAGTAGTACATAATTGTGTCAGGCCTGCATTGTATGTAATCATATTGTCGAAGACACCTCACAAAACATGAGATAAAAAAATAGAAAATACTTTTCACTTTATGCTATATTGTTTACAAAATATTGGCTTGTCTGAGGACTTAAATATCAAATTACTGTTATAACTTAATTTGATGTGCACATTATGATTTCTGCACATAAAATTGGCCATTGCAAAACTGAAGAGAACTAAGTACATAGTATTTCAAAACAACACCCCTCTGCATGATGGATGTGCTGTTGAGCCTGGTACTCTAGAACGCTGTGAATCAGATGTGAAGTTGGATTTCTATATAGTCTCCGACGTTTTTTTTTTTAAATATCCTTTTGTGTATATTGGTATTTCGACGATACTATCCAGTTACGGGTACGCGTCAAATGTGCGATGGTTGGGGTCCACATCCTTGCAAACGTCTGCATAATGACATCTCCTTGCAAATGTCAGTATAAAAACACTTGGCTGACACCATTGGTAGAGCGACACCTGGTTGAAACCGTCGGTATAGCAACACCTGGCTGAAACCATTAGTATAGTGACACCTGGCTGACACCATTGGTATAGCGACACCTGGCAGAAACCGTCGGTATAGTGACACTTGGCTGAAACAGTTGGTATAGCAACACTTGGCTCAAACCATTGGTATAGTGACACCTCGCTAAAAACATCGGTATAGCGACACTTACCTAAAAATGTTAGTATAGCGACACCTAACTACAAACATCAATATAGCGACACCTGCCCGCAAATGTCGGTATAGTGACACCTAATGAATCGTCAGAAGAGTGACATTAGCTTTCTAACGTCGAAACAATGAAAACCATTTGGAAACATCGGAAAAAGTGTCGCTCCTCCGACAGTTAACTCAAGTGTCAAAATTGCGCCTTTAGGAGAAACCACATTTTTCCGTACCGAAAACGTCGCTCTTGGGATGCTTATGTGTTGCAAGAGCGACATTTGGCTGTTAGAATTTGGGGAAAGTGTGCTAGTGTGAGTTCAATAAATCCAAGCCACCTACATTTTATGGATATTTGAAGAAGCCAGAAGATGTAGATGCATGGTTGCTTAGGATGAAGAAGTTCTATGAGCTACATGAATATACAAAGAACATGAAGGCCATAATAACTATATTCAACCTCAAAGGGAAAGAAAACATCTGGTGGGAAGATGTGAAACATGTCAAACACATCAGGGTAGAGGAGTTGAGTTGGCATGAATTCAAGATACTTTTCAGGAATAAGTGTTTTTCAGAAAGGTACTACAACAATAAGTCCAAGGAGTTCTATGAGCTAAAGAAGGGATCAGTGATAGATGAGTACATGACTAAGTTCTTGGAGTTATTGAGGTATGTATCATATCTTAAGGATGAGAAGGCCAAAGTTCAAATATTTATCAGTTGATTAACATTAGAATTTAAATATCGGATTGAGGATGATGAGCATCAGTCACTTGAAGGGGTCATTACTAAGTTGAAGTATTGTTATGAGAAACCAAAGCACAAAACAAGAATCAACAGGGTTGGAAAGGGAAATGCAAGAATAAATGTAAATGGAAGCCGAAGAGAACAAGACCACATGATGTAGGTGAGAAAGATAATGTTGTACCTTACAATAATTTTAATGGACCTCAACCCAGAGAGAATTAGAACATAGGTGATGGTAGGACACATTTGCAGTGTTGGAAATGTTTCAAGGAGAATCTCAAGAAGGATAGTTCACAAAATAAGGTTGGTAGGCCTCAGATATAGAATGCATAGGAGCACAGGAAGTGGGGGGTGTTGGGCATAGTATTCCATGGATTTATGCAACACTAGATAATAGGCAGGCATATGGAACCAGACATCGATTATCGAGATGGACAGTAAACTTTGTGATCAAGTTGTTTATATTTTTATTAACATTGGATTACATTATATTTATGTTAATCCTTACCTAGTGGATAAGTGTGATTTGAATAAAAAAGTGCATGCAAAACCTTGGTTAGTACATCTGGCTACAGGTACAAGGAAAAAACTTTATCATTGGGTAAGAGCTTGTGCATTTGTGTTGAATGGTAAGCCTACATAAACACATCTAAATTTTTTTACGTTGGGACCATATAATACATTATTGTATATGGATTGGTTGTATCTTCAGAGGATTAAGGTAGATTTCTATGATAAGGCTATTGAGAAGGGAAAATTTTAAGGATGGAAATTTATCTTAAAGATTAGAAACCTTGGCAAATATTACTAATCCATAATATAAAAACCATAAAATTCTTGGTGATATTTTAGTAAAAATATTCAAACTTCTAATGATTTCATATAGTCTCTATAAATTTTTGGCGATTTTAAAGTTAAAATAATTTTTTCTTATAAAATTTGGGCAAATCATTTTTATGAAAAAATGGCAATTAGCGAATTTATTTTTGGAAAAAGCATACAAAATTAGCCCATATACTAGTATTATCCCCTAAAATTTTCCTTATTGAGTGATTGGATGAAAATGGAGAAGAAAGAATCTTACATGTTAAAAATAAGGATATTGTAGTTAGGATGGTTACAACTATGCAGGAAAAGTGCAGTCGTAGGAAAGGGTGTGTGTTATTTGTGTTAGCTCCCCGTAATTTTCTAGATTGATCGAGATACAAATGGATAGGGTAACATCAAACCAAGCTTTGGAATCCAAGGACCTAGCCTTCCTGGATTCGGAGAGGGATCTCTCTAGTAGGTGCAAAGATGTGAACTTGTTTGCTGATTAGGGTTGATTTTAGGCTAGATGTTAAGTGCAGGGTATTTTGATTGTTTTTGGTTGGGTATGATGGTCAATAGATTTAGATAGAAAACAAGGAAGATTGTTAAGTCATTGGGCAATGGAGTCAAACAAGGTCATGATGAGTTCATCAATGGTTTCAAGAGCATTTGTAGGGCAATTTTAACTTGGTTGGTGGATCTTTAAGGTTGTGAAAGGATCATGAGATGGACATTAAACTTGAGAACAACAAGCTAATAAAGGGAAAAAACAAAATACTTTATATACTTGTAAACTGAGGGAGTTAGAAGATTTATAAGAATAACAAGAGAGTCAAAGGCTTAAGAAAAACCTAATACATTTGATTTCATAGTGAAAGCAGATAATCAACCAAGACAACATTCAGATAAAACATAGAAAGGCAAAAATCTTATTCAATCTTTCATGGATTTTATCATCAAGAGCAGAAAAACATTTAAGATGCACAAGAAAATATAACCATAGAAGGAGAGAAAACCATAACATCCACAGTTACAACTATGAAAGTTCCTTGAAACAAATTTAGCTAAGTAAAGGCAAAGATCATGGTTAAGACAAACTTCTTTGACAAACTATAGGAAAAGTTGCTTCAAAAGATGATTTCAAGAATAGAGTATTTCAGTGGTAACAATATGCAGGGCTAGCCATAAATCATAATTGATACTAATTGATCTAAATCATTCAAGAAATGGACAAGCCAAAAAATTCTTAGAGAGCAAGATATGAATTCCCTAACATATCTTAGTAGAAGAAAACATTAAGGCAGTGAAGGAAACAAACAAATCTAAGATGCCATTAACAAACATATCTTAGTCTAAATTTTTTGTCCTACTGCAGCATAGATGGGTGGAAAACATATGAGAAACTTAGCAAAATTAACAAGAGAAAACTTCACCATCAACCAGGCTTATGGATCCTGCAAACAATCCTTCTCCATCAACAAGCAAATCAGATCATGCATAAGCTCCAAGACATCAATTTTCTCATCAAAGGCTTCAATGGACTATGTATTGCTTCAACATAACTCATCAACATCCAACAAAATACAAAAGACCCTCATGCTCTATTTATGGAGCAAATGAGGAGGTGGAAACCCTAAGAGGCTTCCAGAAACCCTAATTTAGCCATAAATGTCATAAATGTGCTTAATGACCATGCAAGGCCCAAGACACATAAGAGATAAGATAATAAATGAAAAAAATCAAAACATAACTCCCTAATCAGATCAGGAGTGATTTGTCCAAAAAAAACATTAAAACACCAATTTGTCATTAATCAGTGCCTTTTGTTGACTTTTTGGCCCATGTCAGTTTGTTTGCGTAGCACCAATTTTGCAAAAAATAGGCTATATTGCAACTAGCTTTTGAACCACTTCCTGATGTCAGATTTGGCTCTGTGATAGCTCGTTTGAAAGCTTGAAGAGTCTGATTTCTAAAAATTCTTGTGATTTATGATCCAGTCCTTATAACCCTTTCAAAAATTCAAAAATCTACAGCCTGTCATTTGCGCAGCGCCACGCCCAAAATAGGGGCAGAAAGGTGTTTTTTGAGGTATTGTTTGACCTTTTGAGGGGTCAAAACAGCTCCAAATCCTTTGAAATTTTTTGTGGATGATATGAAGGTCATAAAAAATCCAAAAATTTCAAGCTGGCCCTCAGAGGATTCCCCAAAGTTTTGCGTAGCGCCAGTGGCGCTGCGCAAAGTAGGCCAAAATTTTACAAAAAACAAAATCTTCTTCAAATTTCCTCAAAATTGGTGTGGACCCTCAGATGTTTCTAGATAGTTGCTGAGAAGCCTCAACCAAAATTCCAAGGCTGTCATGCTCTTTTTGGCTTTTTAGGCTTTTTATCTCAAGGAGGGCTTCTTTGAGTTTGGCATTTGCAAGCCTGCTCCTCCTTACGTAATGTTTGGTCATCTTCTTTTGGAGGACAAGGCCTCTCTTGATCTTCTTGAAGTAGTTGTGTTCATTTTTATAGTACTGAATGACACGTTGTGCTCTTTCAAAATCTTCCTCCCATTCTTTGATCTGTGCATATTTTTCTAGGAGCAGCATTTTAGTGGTCATCTCCTCATCCTGCTCATCACTATCTAGATCAATGAATTCAAGCCCTTGGGTAGTTTTCCTCAGCCTCTTGCTCCTCCTTACCTTTTCTTGCTACTCATTTATTTCTATCTTCTTCTTGCCTTTGCCCACTCCTTTGATGGCTTGAGAAGAGATGGCCCCTTTCCTTTTTGAGGCAGCAAACACATCTCTTTTTCCTCTGTAGTATGTGCATATATGAGGGATGGTGATGGAAGTTTTGAACATGTTTTCATCATTGCTTTGACCCTAATCTTGGCTTTGTTCTTTACTGAGGTCTTCTACTTGTTTATTTTATGCATTATCACTTTGAGTTCCTTGATCCTCAGAAAACTGACTAGTGTCATGATAGTCTTGACAGCTGTCAAGACTATCATGAACATTTCCTTGGCTGCCTTGTACATCATGCTGACTGTTTTCTTCATCTTTCTCACTGCCTTGTGTTCCATCACTGTTTTTCCCATCACTTCCTATATCCTTCCCCTCTTCTTCATTTATTTCTGTATTAGCGTCATTGACTTCTTCTTCCCCATTCTGATCACCATGTGATTCTTGATGTCCACTTCTTGTTTCACTTGATGCATCAAGAGAAGGGGAGGAAGAGATGTGTGCTTGTGGTGAGGGTACTTGTGCAGATGAGGAAGGCATTTGTTTGAGGAGGATGATGTGGTTTAGAAAATAACTCATGGTTCATGAAAGCATCCCAAGGTACACCCTGCTGTTTGAGCTGATGTTCAACCACCATCTTGATCAGGGAATGGTGGAACAAGATAGACATTTTTTGGGGAAAATTACTCCTTTGAAGAACATAACTCATTTTCACAATACTCCTATAGAGATAATAGGGTAGGTAAAGTGCCTTAACCCCGGTAAAATGCATAAGGAGTCTAAGATGATAAGTATAGACCCTAGAGTATCTCCCCTCACAAGTGAAATACCTCATGATAGCCAATATCAAAGGTGCATATCTGTGTTTGAGATGTGAAAATGGAAAAATAGTGATGCTGCCTTGTCTGTACCTCCTTTTGAGAAATGGAAAAAACAAATCTTTTTCCAGCTTACCATTCTTGAACCACTTCTCACCCACTGAGGGGATATCGGTGGCCTTAGATATGGACACTATTGAAATCTCAAATTTAATCCCTGCAAAGTCTGAATGTTTTTTTTGCAAATTAAGGATGAGGATCCTTGTAAGCTCGAGATTACTCTTCACCTATTTGATCCTCTCACAAAACATAAAACATCTTGTGTTTTGGAAGCATGAAAATGCCCTAGGAGAGGATGTGATAGCCATTGTATTCTGGGGTTCCAACCTCTTAGCTTTCCCTCCCCTATGCTTTGAATTTGGAGGTCTTTGATTGCTTTGACTATCATTGTTGTTTTCCATCTCTGACATGGTGATGGGGGGGCACTGATTTGGAATTTTTGAGCCCTTTTGAGTGTTTTTTGCAACTCAAGGTTTCTAATAAAAAATGTAGCAATTAGCCTTAATTTCCTCCCCCACACTTTTTGCTGTTTTAATTTTAGTTTCAAAGGGTCACTTCTTTCCTTGTTTTTGACCTAGGGTTTCACCCTCCTAGGTTATTACTTTAACCATTTGAGACAAAAAGTTTTTGTAAATTTGACTTGGGGATTTTGCAAAGAAAACCAGTTAGCACTTTCTTTTAAACTTGGAGGCACCCTTGAAAATATTTTTGTGTAGTTGGGGGTCTTTTGGCCCCTTTGACACCTCCCAGAATTTTGCGCAACGCCTGGGTGGCTGAACACCTCTTTGCGTGGAGCCTGGGCGTTGGGCGCCTGTTTGTGTAGCACCTGTTTGCGCAGCGCTGAGGCAAAAGAAACAACCTTTGCACACATTTTCGGGCAGTTCGGGCACCTTTTGCGTAGCGCCTGGGTGGCTAAACGCCTGTTTGCACAGCACCGGGGCAAAAGAAGTAACCTCTGCATGCGTTCCTGGGTGGGTTCGGTACCTTTTGCGTAGCGCCTGAGCTTTGCATAGCGTGGTGTATAAAGAGATGGGGAGAGAGGCACTTTGCATAGCGCTGATCCTAATTTTTCGTAGTGCCTGGATTTTGTGCAGTGCCTGATGAATTTTCCTAGAAATGGCCCAGAAACTCTATTTTCTCTCCTTGAAGTTTTTCTCTCTTTGCAAAGTGTGGGAATGATTCACTCAAATAATTCAAAAATCCTTAATTCCTTTGAAAAATAAAAATCAAAATATGAAACCCACTTTTGTAATGTTTAGTGTTTATTTATCTTTTCTCACTGTGCCCCTTTTTGACTGTTTGGAGTTGTAGGTGGCGTATTTGATCTACAAAGCCGCTTTTATCTATTTGCTGGGGGCCTCTCAGGTTTCTTTTTAATCTTACTAATATATTTGAAGATATCAAGACTATATCTGTCCACTTTTTGAAGGAAAAGAGACTTGTCTTTGGATCCTTCATCATTTTATACAAACAACAAGCCTATCCCTTTTTTTCCATTTTTTCCCTTTTAAACTGATATCGCTTGTATGCCCTCTGTAGTCTCTCAAATCCTACTCACCAATTTGCAACAAAATTTAATGTGCATTTGATGGCAGTTGTAGTGGCCTTTGTCCTTGGTGGCCTTTGTGATGATTTCTTGCCTACCACCATTGTTTTGTGACTAACAAAATATCCCTTTTCTCCTTGAACACAGGCCCTTTGATGATCAGTATTTTCACTGATTTACAATAAACTCATGGTGTTTCTATTTGAATTAAGTTTGTTGTTTATTTTTATAAAAAATGGCTTTAAGAACCCTTTCAAATTTACTTCCTTTCTTTTCCATCTCTTCTTTAGATTACTCTTCAAGGTATTTTTGCAGAAAGGTTTGGAGGTGATAGTTTATCCTTTGTATGTTTAGGTGTTGAAACAAAAAGGCTACTTTTGGAGGTCCCTTTGACATCCTCTCTTCTTGTTTATGAAGGAGAATTTTTATTCCACTACCTTGCCTTTTTGCTAACCTGATGTCCTTTTGACTACTCTTGCAGAGATGTGAGCAAAGAGCAACTGTCTCCTTGTAAGAGTTATGTCTTTAGGTGTAAAAAGTTCCTTGACTCATCTCTTTGGTGAATATAGGACAAAGTGGCTTGTCCCCTTCTGTTGAATGTATTTCCTTTATATAGAAGAAGGAACAGAATCTGTAGGGCACCAAATCCATCCTAAGATTTTGTGAAACCCTAGGTGATCTAGTGGAGGCCTTCTTGGACTTGGTTTTTTGGGCTGGGATCTAGATTTAGGGTTTACAAGTGTAAGACAAGATCCATGCCAAGATTTGTGTATTTGTGGGCCTAAGATGCAACACACATACTTGACTATCTAAAGGCTCTGCAGAGACACCTAGTTTTTGATAATTGCTAAAGGAGGCACAACAAAGCTGCTCTGTTTGGCAGGTTTAGGAGGTTGTGGGGAATTGTGTAGGTAAGAAAAAACAGAGTTTTTTGAGCCAAGGAGACAAGTTAGGTTAAAAAATTAATGGCTTGAGCCGCTGATGGGTCTTCTGGGAGTAATGGGCCAGTCATGACTAGATAGGATAACAACATAGTGGAAATTCTACCATGAATATAATGAAGGCAATTAGATTTCTAGAACTCACAATGTTCTATAAACTTTGTTTCTACAAATCTTGGGGTAATCATTTAGTCATCACCACAGAAAAATTTATTGATGAATAAAAATTTGTATTCGTATCTCTAGTGATAAAGGTAATGATGTTGAGGATGCATAGGTCTTGAATATGTACCCGGTTTTACAACAATTTTTATATGTTTTTCCAACAGATATTTCAGATTTGTCGCCTCATAGGGAAGTGGAATTTTCTATTGAGTTGGTACCAGGGGAAGCACCAACATCAAAGGCATCTTACATGATGAGCACTCTAGAGCTACTAGAATTTAAGTTGTAGCTAAAGGAAATTCTTGAAAAGGGATACATTAGGAAAATTCTATCGCCATGGGGTGCAATATCGGTATTGCTTGTGAAGAATAAGGATGGTACTATTAACTTGTGCATTGATTATAGGAAGTTGAACAAGGTGATGATTAAGAACATGTATCCATGGCCTAGGATTGACGACTTGTTTGACCAGTTGAAGGGAGCATAAATTTTCTCGAAGATTGATCTGAGTTCAGGATACCATCAGGTACACATCAAAGAAGAGGGCATATACAAGACTACTTTCTGAACCAGGTATGGGCATTATGAGTTTGTTGTATTTCCATTTGGTTTGACTAATTATACAACTAATTTTATGTGTTTGATGAATGGTGTGTTGCGTCCTTATTTGGAAAAGTTTGTGATAGTATACATTGATGACATCTTGATATATTCTAAGAATGAGGAATAAAATGACGAGCACTTAGCAACAATATCAATATTTTTAAGAGAGCATCAATTATATGCTAAACTTAGCAAATGCAATTTCTTTCAAACATAGGTACATTACTTGGGACATATTGTCTTGAAGGAAGGTGTAGCAGTGGATCCAGAAAATATAAGATCTATCATGGAATGGGAAACTCCTAGAAATGTGGATGAGGTTATATCATTCATGGGGTTGACAAGCTATTATAGGACGTTCATCAAGAATTTCTCGCGCATTTCATATCCTATCACATCATTACAGTGAAAAGGAAATAAATTTTAATGGAAAAATGAATGTGCAACTAGTTTTGAGTAGTTGAAGAAGTTGTTGACAAATGCTCCAGTTTGAAATATTGAAGATTCAGATAAAGAGTTTGTGGTGTGCACATATTATTGCAGGAGAGGACTTGGTGGAGTCCTTATGCAAGAAGGACATGTAGTGTGTTATGAATCAAGGAAACTAAATGAGCATGAGAAGAACTATGTGACACATGATATTGAGTTGGAAGCAATCATCCATGCTTTGAAGATGTGGAGACACTATCTTCTTGGTAGGTGATTCATCTTGATGAGTGATTGGAGTGGAGTGAGATACTTATTTGACCAATCGAATATGAATTCTAGGTAAGCTAAGTGGTTGGAAATGATTAGTGAGTCTAACTTTGAGATCAAGTATATTAAAAGTAAACAAAACAGGGTTGCATGTGCTCTTAGCAGAAGAGTGTAGGTAAATCACATAGTGGCTATGAGTTCTTATGGGATAGAGCTACAAGATCAGATATTGCAGGCAGGAAAAAAAGATGGCAGGTACATGGAGCTTAGGTATAGGTTACAACAACATGGTACAAGTGAATAGGAGCAGATTATCATCTTGCGACAAATGGTTTGATCAAGTTTAGGTATAGGATCTATGTGATAGACAAAAATGAGCTCAAGAAGCTTATCTTTAGGGAATTCCACACTAAGCCATATTCATGTCACCCAAGATATCAGAAAACATTTATAACAGTGAATAAGTTCTACTATTGGCCAAATTTGAAGAAGGAAGTGACAGAGTTTGTGGCTAGGTGCTTTGATTGTCAACAGGTAAAAGTAGAATGTAAGCATCCAGGTGGAATATTTTAATTCTGGAATGGAAATGGGAGGTCATTCCATGGATTTCATCATAGGTGTGCCGAGAAAATCTATACAACATGATTCTATCATTATTTTAGTTGACAAGTTGACTATGGTATCTCAATTCATTCTAGTGAAGTCTACTTATTCAACTAGTGAGGTAGAACATGTATTCATCAGAGATATAGTGAGGTTGCATGGTGTTCCAAAGAAGATTGTGTGAGAGAGGGATGATAAGTTCACTTCCAGGTTCTTGAAAGATTCATTTGCAGCTTTGGGTACATAGTTGGATTTCAACACAAATTATCATCTGAAGAAATATGGACAGATGGAGAGGGTCAATAGGATTTTGGAGGACATGTTGATAATATATGTGACACATAAAAAACGGAAGTGGGAAGATTATCTTCCATTGGTTGAGTTTTCTTGCAACAATGGATATAAATATTCACTGAGGATGAGTATGTTTGAGGAAATGTATGGGTGGAGTTATAACACTCCCGTCACTTTGAGTGATCCAATGAACAAGATATTTATAGGACCAGACATGGAATAACAAATGAAGGTTATCAAGAAGAATATAAAGGCAACACATGATAGACAAAAGAGTTATGCATATCATCACAGGGAATTTAAGGAGTTCTAGGTTTGGGAGCATGTGTACTTGTGCATCAAGTCCAAGAAGAGCTCCTTGAGGATTGGGTCATGTGCAAAGCTGGCACCTCGGTATTGTGGGCCTTTAGAGATAGTTGAGAGGATTGGACTAGTGGATTATCGACTTGCACTACCTTTGACAGTGAAATTATATGATGTTTTCCATGTTTCATTGATTAAAATATATATGAAGGATGTTGATGTTGTGATTGACTGGTATGTATTGCAGGTGGAACCAGAAGGAGAATTCCAACCATAACCTCAGTAGATTTTGAAAATAAATATGTTCATGCTTTGGAACTGAGCAATCAAGCAGGTTAAAATGCAGTGGAAGCACTTTAGGTCCGATGAAGCTACATGGAAGATGGCTAATAAGATGTGGGCTATGTATCCTTCCCTATTTGCTAGTTGAGTCAATGCAGTTTTGGTATGTGTATATATGTATATTGATGTAAATACCACCATGAGTTGTGTTATAAATATCCAATAAGCAATATTGTTGTCATGTTTTCATATTGGTTAAGATTTTAGGTTGTTTATTATAAATACCACATCGAGCTAAGTTATAAATCTCCATGGGAAGTATGTTTTTGTTTTCAGTGGTTTTCTTGTTGTAGGTATCACTGAACACCGAGGACGGTGTTCCCCAAAGGGGGAGGGGTATGTAACAACCCTGGGTTAAAAATCCATGTAATAAAGTTAATAAGGAAAAAATAAGGCCAAGGTCATGGGACAAAGATGCATTACTTGGCATTTTATTTATGAAAATAATGGAAAATAGGAGAAAAGGAAGGTGAAAGGTCATAGGTTACGTGTGAGGAGGAAAATGAAGGAAAATAATGGAAATTGAATAAAATAGAGGCTTCATTGATAAAAAGGCTTATGAGAAACAGTTCACCACCTTTTTTTAGTTCAGTTTTGGAGTTCTCTCTCTATTATATCTACTCTATCATACTCTTGTACACTTAGAGCATTCTTGGAGCACTCTAGCATTGGATAAAGGAAGTTAAAGGAAGAACAAGAAATCTAGGGGAAGCAAAGATTAATCAAGGAGGAGTTGGATCAAGCGGCTACAACAGGATTATTTGCAGGTACCGAGTTGCATGTATGATTTCCTTGCTATTTTTGGCATGCATGGCATATGCATGCGTGCATTTGGTTCTCTTGTTATCATTGGCATGGGTTTTTCCAGGTGTGATAGTGGTTTTCAACCTTCCCTTTCTATTTCCTGATATCCATGGTGTGATGGGGTTCTTTTAGTTGGTTAAGCTGGATTGTCAAATGGTTTCAAAACTGATGTGAGGCGGTCTCAGGAAATTCCCAAAGGCCTAGAAATCACTAGGCTGATATATGGTGGGATATGCGGTAAATCCTGAGGGTGGAGACGAGAAAACTCAATGCGGTGTAGGTGAAAAAATATGGAGGCATCCATGTTTGTATAGGCCTAGTGATTTAGGGAACAAAATATGGTGGGATAGCAGTAAAGCATGGTAGTGTATGTTTAGGAATCCTTGACCGATAATGGCAGGGTTGTGGTAAAGCCTGGTTGTAAAGATGAGGGTTTGGGCATATGAATCCTCAACTAGTATATGGTAGGATTATAGTAAGGCCTAAGGGAGCCCTATTTGTTTATTTGTGAGTCCCACATTCATGCTTGGAATATGGCATAGGGGTGATTGGTTGAAAGAAATATTTGGTTCAACCTAATCTATGGTCGGGTGGTAAGTGGAAGTCCCTGATTTTGTGTTAAAATACGAAACTATGGTCAAATTCCACTTTGGAAAAGATTAGTTGATGGAGATAATTATTGCATTGAAATCATATTTCATAGAGTATCAAAATTGACCTAAATATCACTCAAATCGGATAAGGAAAAGTGTACTTATGAAGAAAATCCCACATATGCATATTTGATAAGGTTGACCCTAAAGCAAAGTGGATACCCTTGGAAGGATATAAATACAAGTGACTTATACCTCATTTGGAAATCATTATGATACATTATTCTATTCTTCTTCTTGGTTTTGGCTTGCACAGGTCTGAGGCATGTCCTTGGAGGAACAAGTTCGCTCACAAATAAAATTGCAAGATTTGAAGCTCGCATTTCTATTTTAGGGTTTGGGCCTCAGTTTCAGGCACATGATAAAGAGATATCTACTGCAGTCGCTCACTACTAGGCTCATTTTTGTGATCGAAGCATCCTATTTGCATGCACAACTCGTCCTATGTGCAACCAATATCTAGGGTTTACGCATCTTAGTTTTAGACTGCAGTAGTTGGCTTATAGGCTCCAAGGGAGCGACTTAAAAATTGTGACTCACACATGTCTCCTCATCCATTTGACCATGACATAAATGATGAAAGTTCAGTTGTCTGAATATTTCTCTCAGTGACCACAATTTTCCACAGTTGACCGCAGGCAATGACATTTCATTACAACCTCCAGAATTAGGGTTTTGAGTATAAGCATGATTGAGTTCATCTCATGGATATTATTTAGTTGAATGTTTCTGTATAGTTGTATGGTTGAAGATATTTATTATTTTACTCTCATTTTTTGAATCATTTAATGATGATCTAATAAGAGGATGAATTTGAAAGGGTTTTCCCCATAGTGGGTTTTTCCCTGGTCTTCGACCAATCCTGGTGTCTCAATGTGTGAATGCTTTTATTATATTATTCCTTTATGTTTCACTGCATTGATGATGATGATAATGTTATTTTTATATAATTTCATAGGTTTCCGAATAATGATGTAAATCTAAATACAATATAACCCTAAGAAAAACTAACATGGTATTAGAGTTGGGATGAAGAAAAGTCATGGAGATCACCCCTATGATGATACCATTAATGGATGCAAGATAGGATGGTGGAGACCTAAAATAATTCTAGGGTTTTAAGAAAACATTAGGCAATTTTTTTATTATGATTTTATGGATACTATGATGTTAGGGTTTGAGAGAAACCCTAGTTTATGACAAAGATTTGTGACATACTAGCAAGATCAAAGATGTTCAAGAACTTGTGACATATTTTATGAAGCCCTATATTGAATAGTTTCTATTAGGCCTAGTTGATGAGGAAGTTGATGGAAAATGGAAAGTGATGGCTATTAAATATTGGTTCGAGAGGGAGATGATCACCTCTCATTAAAAGATAATTACTTTTAAATTTATGGTACTCCTTTATGTATTTACTTTTGTTTAGATCTGATTGTTGTTTTGATTATTACTTATACTTCATGCATGTATATTTGAGTATTTTGGATGATTTTATGAGTTGTGATAAGTGGATCATTGTTGATGATTACGGCTACTGAAGGAAGAGAAGAACTAGCATTAGAATGAGGCACATGAGAAAAAGGTGACAAAGTGATACAAGTTTCCTATGAGAAGGTGCATATGTATTTGAATACTACAAGGTATGCATAGTATGTTGTTCAATGTTATGTTTTATTTGTTGGAACTCATGATTTCCGTTAGATCAAAAACCACAGGCATTAGTCTCCACTATAAACGCCAGAGTTAGGATCCACGAGAGGCGATTAGTCCATGTCACAAAACACACGGGGAGCATTGAACACAATGTCCAACAATCTCCCCCTCAACGTGAGTTGAGTGAGTTTCAAACTCGAGACTTTTCACTCTGATACCACTTGTTTGAACTCACAATTGTCGTTAGAACAAAACCCGCAGGCGTTAGTCTCCACTACAATTGCCAGAGTTAAGATCCACAAGAGGCGGTTAGTCCATGTCACGAAACACACAGGGAGCGTTGAACACAATGTCCAAAATTATTGAATGGAAAGGTAAGCACTAATTTATGGCTCAAGCATGCATATGAAAGTTTTATTGATGGTAATCATGATAAGATGATGTATTAAGTATTGAGCAAGTAACTTACATTCTATGAAGTCATGGTAGAGCTACATAGATACATTGATTTTTTATACTCTTAACATTTCGTAAGAATATTTCATTTTAGACATGTTGAATTTATTGATTTTATGAAGCTACTTAATATTTTATCTTTGATATATTAGTATACTTGATTTTTGGCTAACGTATATCATGTTGAATATCAGGTTCCCATAAAGAAGGTTAGCACCTGGATTCTAGTAGATGGTAACTTAATACTATTAATATTTGTGAAAAGCATAGTAGCCATTATGATAGAAGTATAAGAATGAAATTGATATTCAATATCTTTTCTTGACCATGATTATGTATTGATATTCTTATTAACTATGGCATATGATAAACATTGAGTGCCCTAACAAAGAAGTAATGTTGTGATCATGATTATTGAAGTATACTCCTATTAGCTATTCGACACTAACCCTTGATGAAAGATTGATGTCATGATGTAATGGTGAAGTAGCTAACATGGCCATGAAAAATATGTTAAATAGTCTAAATTCATGATCTAACAATACTGCTGATGTATGAATGTATTATAGAAATGCTGATGACTTGAATAAATATGATTGAAGTGGCTTCCCATTCAGACAAAAAATCTCTCCATAATATCCCTACTCCTATTTCATTTGCATTATATGAATATTATTTATTATTTATTATTGAATTATGATTTATGGGTATGAATAGAAAAATATCTGATATTTTTGGTCTGTAGCAAAGTTCTGATCCGAGAGAGAGAATTTTCCCTTACTCCAAGCCTCATTCACACATAAGCAAACTCAAGGGTGTGACTGTAGCCTCCCAATCGCACAGAGGAAGGCCTACAACTGTGACTATGCCTATATGAAATGAGAGTGAATCTTTATGCATATAATCGTAAGTACACCTGAAGGACGATAGTCCTACAAACATGGAGTAGACAACAAGAAGTTCTATGAGCAGGGAAGTTTGAATGTTTGACTTACTATAATGTAAATATGTTGACTAAAATTGTGTTTGTAGTTGACCAAGATATGCTTATCAACATGCCATGAAAGTATATGATAATAATTACATGGTTTATACAAGAATTGATCTATTGTCTTTAATTAGTGAGAATATTGGCTTGAATTATTGATGATAAGTTTTGGTTTAAGGATTATTTTCATGGTAATTAAAAGAAAGATTTTTTATTTGATTTGGGATTTGAACTGATGACTAATGATTTGATTTGACGACTGATGATTTGACTTGATAACAATGAGCATAATGACCTTCAGTGACTAATATTGGTATTCAATAATGGTTTTGTATTTTCCTAATTGTTCTTAGCATAATGGTTGAAGTATTGACAATTGTGATTTAATGTGAAGCAACCTCACAATAAATGGAACCTTCATGACTAATCCTTGGTGTATGAATTTACATTTAGTGACTTATATTATGATCACGAGGATGAATTAATGAAGTTTGTTTTGATATTACTTATGAAAACTTGTTGGCATGACAATAGATGAAGTCATGACTTGACGAGAGCTCTACCTGTCACCTAATCTAAAAAATTGATACTGTGATATTGATGCTTTTGATATTAGTTTTGATTTGGCATCTAAAATTTGATAAGATGACTTAGTTGATTTGATTACACAAGTATTTATTTTTGTAAGTCTAAACATATTTCTTTGGTCAAGTGTTATTATTGCAGAAATCATTATATGAAGCAAGTTCCTTGATCCTGATATGTCCATATTGACAGTTATCTGGTGAAGCCAAGATGATGTGTCGATCCAAACCTCTACTTCAAAAGTGGTCCAAGGTAT
This sequence comes from Pinus albicaulis, assembly GCA_034641835.2. Lineage (NCBI taxonomy): Eukaryota > Viridiplantae > Streptophyta > Pinopsida > Pinales > Pinaceae > Pinus > Pinus albicaulis. Next base: position 1,523,659,093 of record CM076579.1, read on the forward strand.
TACTTTGATTTTAGTTTTGGCTTTATATGCTGACGGTCTACTATTGATAGGTAATGAGCCTCTGATGATCAAAGTAAGAGGGAGTTGGATTTTGAAGATTGAAATATTGAATCATGACATGATGAATTGATTTATAAAGTTTGGAAATAAATATATATATTGTGAAGCCATTGAAGAATTGTTGGAAAGTGAAAATGCAAATCACTTCGATTGAATTTAAAGTAGTTGTATTGTTTAACTCAACATGGAAACCTACAGTTGATTGAAGCATTGATGTTTCGTTTGAACACCCATCAGTATAAATATATGTTGTACATAGAACTTGAGTCGATTCATGATTGAGTTGCTTCATACACATTGAGTTGCCTCCGAGTATCCTTCGAGACAGTTGCATGGGACTATCAATTTTTTGATCTGAGATATTCTTCTATGATATGTGACTGCATGCATGTACTAATGATGTTTGGGATTATTATTGATGAGCGCATCTTGATGTTTCCTTAGTATGAGATATGCCATGATATGGGAAGTACGTAGCTTTAAGCACTACTAAGGTTGAGTACGCGATTGCTATCATGGCTAGCTATGAGGCAGGAAGAAAAATATTTTTGGAGAGATGTTTGAGAAAGTTCTAAATATGACATGGATACATTGTGATGATAAAGACCAAGATCTGATTGGAATACCATATATATATAGGACTAGAGTACCTTCATTGAGACAATGCTGATGTAGAAGACAAGTTTAGGCTTGTGGTTGACACCTCCTTAAGAGGGATAATGACTATGATATCCTTTTTATGATATGTATATTTTGTTCTAATATGTTATTTGATTTGATGTCTTGTATGAACAGGATAAAACTACTATTGAGACATGATGATTACTGAATATGAACATGATGATATGTTGTTGATATACAAAGAGCATGACTGATACATAACACTAAGCCATCTCTTCCCTCTTGTGTGAGCTCCTAGGGTGAGGAATTGAGATAAGGACTCCTGGTGTTGAGGGATCTCTAGACTGAGTAGGGTTGCATATTTTTTTCCCCTATCTGTTACCGACAGGGTTAGAGTACTAGCTCACCCTTTCTTGGTATTTTCAGAGTATACCCTAGTTTACATCATACCCATAAGATGTGCTTGTTGGGAATATCTCTCCCCATCTAGAAAATGGGTTGAGAGTGTAATTAGGGTGTAAAACCCAAGTTGATTATGATGCATGTGTTCTACCACATGAATCTTGAGGGTAATTTTTGGGAATATTGGTAGGAAATAGGATGGGTTGAGTATTAGTTCCCCTATATCACCTATTTCTTGATATGGGGTCATAGTAGTAGCTCCCCCATGATATTATGGGTTGATACAAAGCTCCTCGATGTGGTTCCAAGTTGAGATGTGCTCCTTGATGATATTATCTCTGATGATGATGTGGGTCGTATATTTGAATCCCCGCCATTTTTCTTGGGTGGTAGCCCACTGGAAGAGATTCTGGGTAATAGCCCAATGAATAGAGGATGGTAGCTTAAGCTCCCCTTTGATGAAAATTATTCTTCTTTTAGATTCAATAATATTCAACATATAAGCAGGGAAAATCAAGATATAACCATGAATAAGAAATATATGAATCAATATTATTAGTGATGACTTGAGATGATGAGATACTTGATATTGGACGTGATTTTATGATAGGATACACATGACATGATGCAGGTGGAATTATCCCTAGTTGAGAGGGAGTGTTAAAATATGAAACTGCGGTAAAATTCCACTTTGGAAAAGCTCAGTTGATGGAGATAATGATAACATTGAATTCCTCTTTTCGAGAGGACCAAAATCAACCTGAAAATCACTCAAATTGGATAAGGGAAAGTGTACTTATGAAGAAAGGCCCATATGTGCATATTTGATAAGGTTGACCCTAAAGCAAAGTGGACACCCCTGGAGGGATATAAATAAAAGTGACTTCTACCTCACTTGGACATCATTATGGGACATTCTTGTATTCTCCTTCTTGGTTTTGGCTCGCAAAGGTCCGAGGCACATCCGCAAAGGAACAAGTTTGCTCAAAAATGAAATTGCAGGGTTTGAAGCTCACATTTATGTTTTACGGTTTTGGGCCTCAATCACAGGCACAAGACAAAGAGATATCGACTGCACTATCTCGCTACCAGGATCATCCGTTCAATCAAATAATCCCAGTCGCACACACAACTCTTCCGTCATGCAACTGAAATCTATGGTTTATGCATCTCAGTTGCAGACTACAGTCGTTGGCCTATAGGCTCAAAGGGAGCGACTAAAACCTTCCCAGTGGCACACATTTCTCCCCCTTCATATGACTGGGATATAAATGATGAAATTTCATTTGTACAAAAATTTCGCTTAGTGACCACAATGTTTGGTAGCTGACCACAATGACAGTTCATTACAACCTCAACAACCAGGTTTTTGAGTATAATCATGATTGGGTTCATCTCATGGATATTGTTTAGTTTATTTTTTCTATATAGTTGTATGGTTGAAGATATGGATTATTGTACTCTCATTTTTTGAATCATATAATGATGATCTAATAAGAAGAATAATTTGAAAGGGTTTTCCCCATAGTGGGTTTTTCCCTAGTCTCCGACCAATATTGGCATCTCTATATGTGAATGCTTTCTTCTATTGTTCCTTTATGTTCCGCTGCATTGATTATGATGATATTGTTCTTTATATATAATTTCATATTCTACTAAATAATGATGTAAATATAAATAATGCTATGATGTTATGGGGTGAATGTAATGTGTTAATGAAGAAATGCAATTATCAAAGCAAAGAAAAATATATCCGTAAGAAAAAATAACATTTTGTTGGATTTTTCATATGTTGATAAGAGCTCCTTTCCTCTTGTATTTCATGAGTATTCATACTTTTTATTATGCAGATTTGATGGTTTTTCTATCACTATTATTATTCTGGTTATATGCTGGTTATAAGCACGATTTTATGACAAACTTCAGTTATGGATATCATCATGTTTTAATTAGTGAATGAATGGTTAATGAAGGTATGACCTAATAGATGATGTTGCAGCTATCATGAAATGACATCAGTCCTTCTTGACGATTCTTAGATAAGTATGAAACCCCTATGTTCAGATGTTTATTTACGACCTGTACATTACATGTTCATGATGTGTTTGACGTAATGTATATCATGGGTAGGCCTTGTTGGTTTAGGTTCTTGTCTAATTTTTGTATGGAATTATTTGTACCTATTTTATGTATCATTAATAATAGTTTCATTAAGTTCTAGGCAGATTTTTGGATCCTAACCCGCAAAAGTGACCTAAATCTCATGGTTGCAAGCACAAAATTGGGTGAAAAAGACTACAGTCACTCCCCTATAGGCATCATGCATGCCATTGAAAAAAGGATTTATATCAGGACCTGGGAACTTGGAAGGGTGGTTTATCCCTTGGGGGTCCTATAGCACTTGAGGGAAGTCATTAATATTTTTCTTGTCGATTCCACTTCCTTAAGGTGATCTAGGAAGTTGAATACTATCATAGTAACTCTTCGTCACATGTTTACCCTTGCGATCCGGTAACTTGGGTAAATGTGGGAGGAGGGTGTTACATCCTAGAGCTGTGGTTTGAATAAACGATCTAGAGCCTTGGAAGGATTTGGGTCGAGTTACTAATTCCTGGATCCTTGGAAAACTTGGGTAGAGACCGATCTAGTTTATGTTAGTGATTTCCAGAGTATAGAGGTGCTATCATTGTGGTTGAGGTTTGAGGTAGTTTGGCCTATGGAAGCCCTGGTTTGGTTTTGTTTTAGTTTAACCCATGAGATCCCACATTCATGCTTTGAATACTACGTGGGGGTGATTGGTTGAAAGAGAGATTTGGTTTAGCCCGATATATGTGCAGGTGGTACGTGGAAGTCCTTGAATTGGTTGGAATTTTCATATGTTAATAAGAGCTATTTTCCTATTGTTATTTATTAGCACTTGTGTTGGTTATCATGTTGATGTTATAGATGATTTATCATGGTTTCTATACTAGTTATTTGCTAGTTATATGCTGGTTATATGATATATTATATATATGGATATTGACATATTTTGATAAGTTAACCAATGGCTAATGAATGCATGGGATAAAAAGTGTTATTACATCTAGCTAAAGAGGGCTTAGAGCCTTCTTATTGATTCTCAGATGAAGTTCAAAATTTTGTGATCATATATGCATTCATGGCCTATAACCTACATGTTTATCATAAGTTTAATGAAATTTTTGATGTCTACTAAGAAATCTAGGTCAAGTTTGGATATTTGGCATTGTCGTCATGTTAATTATCATTCTGGAAAGTTCTAGGAAGTTCTGGGCAGTGGCCTAAATGCTAGCTTGGAAAAATGGCTCATATTTTAGGATTGTTGGCATTAAACTAGAGTATTTAGGTCATAACCACATGGAAGAAAACTTATGTGTGTGGTTGGGGCCTCATAACCACACTTTTTCCTTTTTGTGCATGTGGTTGGGGTGTTAGGTCAGATAAAAAGGGTTCCAACTCAGTGATTGATCACTTGGGGTGGTTATCTAGCTCTTGAGTGATCTCTAGTCCTTGTTTGATGTTAGTAAGTATTCATTTTGTAGGCCCACTTCCTTCACTAAACCTTGGAGGTGTGGTGATTTCATAGTGACACTCGTCTCATATTTACCCTGGAAGGTTTGTGAATTTGGGTAAATGTGGGAGGGGACGGTTACATGGTGGTATCAAAGAGGGTTTTTTTTCTCTTTGGGTGATATATGCTAAAACATGGTGGAATTAGAGTGAGGTTTCAATACCAGAACTCAGGGTAGATGTGATTGTTATGTATGCATTGCAGTGGCTATGGTTGTCTTGTATGAAGTCGATGTTACAGTTTGAGTTATCATGCATGATGTCAATAGGTTGATAGGTTGGAGTCATTATGTGTGTGTGTGTGTGTGTGTGTGTGTGTTTATATATGTATGTATCATGCTAATAAGGATTGATTTTGCAGATGAGATAACCTCCCCTGGATTTCAATAAGGTATGATTTTAATTACGTCTATATTTTGTTTATCTAACATGGCATGTTTGTAGGAAGAATAATATCATATATGACAAGAAGAATGGTGGACTACAATTCACATGAATATCCTTCTAGATCAATTGAGCATCAATGAGATGAGTATTATCTTGATTTAGCAGACACATTGAGAAGTATAAATTCAGAAATCAGAAGTTGCAAGGGAGATAATGACAGGATAATTCAGTCATAGGAAAGGCTTGCTAGAGCTTAGGAAAATCAAGCGAAATTTAATGCATCAATCTTTAAGAGCTTATCATATTTGTAGATATATGGATAAAAAGGAATAAATCATGGACATGACAAGAGGACTAATGGGGCATATGGTAGCAAGTATGAATTATGATATATGTTGGATAATGATGACATAGTTAGAGGTGGCAGGTGGTTGGATACACTTGATAAGAAAGGTGGTGCTTATGGGTTTTATTCTAGTTCTAATTCAGAGAGACATCATGGTCATCAATTCCAAAATCCTCATACGAGGAGTGAGAAGCAGTACTTTCTAGATTAGTTCAAGAAATCCAAGCCTCCTGCAGTCGATGAAGAGATGAAGAAACTAGAAGATGCAGAAGCATGGGTAATTGGGATGAAGTTATTCAAATTGGATGATTATACAGAGAATATGAAAGCTATTATAGCTATTTTTAGTCTCAAGGGAAAATCAGATATCTGGTGGGAAGCTTTAAAGTGTGTTAGAGGCATCAAGAAAAAGGAGTTCAATTGGCATGAGTTTAAAAGACTCTTCAAAATTAAGTACTTGTTCGAGAGATATTATGATGGAAAGGATAAGGATTTATATGAGCTTAGGATGGGTTATATGGTAGATGAAGAGTATACGATTAAGTTTTTGGAGTTTTTGAGGAATGTGCCATATCTTAAGGATGAGAAGACAAAGGTCCAAAGGTTCATTAGTGGGCTGCCTTTAGCATTTAAAGATCCGATTGAGTATGATGAGCCTTAGTCATTGGATAATTCATTGGGAAGTTGAAGTTTTTTTTATGAGCATTTTAAATGTAAATCTGAGCCTAAGAAGGATTGGAAAGGTAATGAGAAGACTAAAGTAAAGTGGGTTAAGAAGCGAGGAAGACCTCAGAATACAAGTGACAAGGAGAATGTGGCACCTTATAAGAAGTTAAATGCAATTGATAGAGGAAATGGTTCTCAACCTGAGGAGCAGAACAAAGGTGATGGAAGGAAGCCTTTGCAGTGTTGGAATTGTGGTGGAGAGCATTGCAAGAGAGAGTTTCCATCACACCCAGGTGTAAGACCTCAGATTTATAGTGCCCAAGAGGTACAAAAAATTGAATATGTTGGGTAGAGTATTCCTCAGATTTATGCAACAATGGCTGATAGGCAGGCTGATCATTAAGCATCCATTATCAAGATGGAAGGTAATCTTTGTGATCAAGTTGTTTCCATTATGATTGATCATGGATCTAACTATATTTATATCAGTCTTGACCTAGTGGATAAGTTTTGCTTGAATAAATAAGAGCATGCAAAGTCTTGGTTGTTGTAGTTGGCTAGAGGGACCAAGAGAAGAGTTAATCATTGGGTGAGATCTTGTGCATTTGAGATGAATGGTATGCCTGCATCAACACATCTAAATGTGCTTACTTTGGGTTCATAAAATATGATTTTGGGCATGGATTGGTTGTACATTCACGGGACTAAGGTAGATTATTCTGAGAATGATATTGAGTTCTTGGACGATGATGGGGAAAGGAGAATATTGGAGGTAAAGAAGAAGCCTATATCAATGAGAATGGTCATAGCTATGCAGGGAAAACGTAGTTGCATAAACAAATCTATATTGTTTGAAGTTCATATTTCTAGTGAAAAAGATAAGTATGCCAGAGGATGGTGAAGTTTTGAAGAGGTATCTTGTTTTGTAGAAATTTTAGGATGTGTTTCAAGCAGATATTTCTGAGCTTCGTCCTCATAGGGAAGTGGAATTTTCTATTGAGTTGATGCTGAGAGCAACACCTGCATCTAAGGCACTGTACAGGATGAGTACTCTAGAGTTGGTGGAATTGAATTTGAAGATTAAGGAAATTCTTGAGAATGGATACAAAAGGCCAAGTGTGTCTCCTTGGGGTGCACCAATGTTGTTTGAAAATAAGAAGGATGGTACTCTCAAATTATGCATTGATTACAAGAAATTGAACAAAGTGACTATCAATAACATGTATCCATTGTCGCGGATCGATGAATTTTTTGATCATTTGAAGGGGGAAAAAATGTTGTCAAAGATTGATATGAGATCAGGATATCATCAAGTGCACATCAAAGAAGAAGATATTTACAAGACCACATTCTGTAACATGTATGTGCATTATTAGTTTGTGTTTGTGTAGCTTTTTCTTACTAATGCTCCAACTATTTTCATGTATTTGATGAATAGTGTGTTGCGTCCTTATCTGGAAAAGTTTGTGATAATTTTCGTTAATGATATATTGATATATTCTAAGAATAAGTAAAAGCATGAAAAGCACCTAGAAGCAGTGTTGAGGTTGTTGAGAGAGCATCAATTATATGCCAAGCTCAGTAAGTGCAGTTTCTTTGAGATGAAAGTTCATTAATTGGGATATGTTTTTTCCAAGGAAGGTATAGCAGTGGACCCAAAAAATATTAAATCTATCATGGAGTGACCAACTCCTAGGAATGCGGATGAGGTCATATCATTCGCACAAGCATGTTATTATAGGAAATTCATTAGGAACTTCTCAAGAATTTCCTATTATATTACATATTTGTAGTAGAAAGGAAAGAAGTTTGAATGAAAACAGGAGTGTATAACTAATTTTGAGCAGTTGAATCATTTACCTACAAATGCTTTAGTTTTTAATATTGAAGATCCTAAATGTACAAATTATTGCAAGAGAGGACTTGGTGGAATCCTGATGCAGGAAGGGCAAGTGGTATTTTATGAGTCAAGGAAGTTGAATTAGCACAAGCATAACTATGTGACTCATGATATTTAGTTGGTAGCTATCATTCATGCCTTGAATATGTGGAGGCATTATGTTCTTGGGAGGATATTTATTTTTATGAGTGATCATAATGGACTGAGGTACTTGTTTGACCAACCTAATATGAATGCTAGGAAACCTAGATGGTTGGCTACCCTTAGTTAGTTTGACTTCGAGATTAGATATATTAATGGAAAGGAGAATATGGTTACATATATTCTTAGTATGAGAGTGCATATGAATCATATTGTAGCAGTTTATTATGGGACATATTTGTAGGAGAAAATATTGCAAGCGGGGAAACATGATGACATGTACCAATAGATGAGGTACAAGTTGCAACAATAGGGTGAAGGTGATAGGGATGAGTATCATCTCACAATATATGGCTTGATCAAATTCAGGAACAAAATTTATGTGTCCGTCAACAATGAGATCAAGAAGCTTATCTTGAGGGAGTTTCATTCCAAGCCGTATTCAGTCACTCGGGATATCAAAAGACATTAATAGCAGTAGAGAAGTTCTATCATTGGCCTAAATTAAAGAAAGAGGTGGATGTGTTTTTCCCTAGATTTTTGGACTGTCAGTAGGTAAAAAGAGAGTTTAATCATATAGTTGGTTCATTTTAGCCTAATCCAATTCCATAATGGAAATGGGAGGTCATTTCCATGGACTTCGTTACAGGTTTTATGAGGACATCGAGACAACATGATTCCATCATGGTTGTGGTTGACATGTTGAGTAAGGTTTCTCATTTCATTGGAGTGAATTATATTAATTCAGCTAATGAGGTAGCTCTAATATTCATCAGAGTGTAGAAATTCCTTGTAGATTCAAACTGCTAATTGTAATTTGCTAAAACAATAGACTTGAATCTACTCTACCAATTGTGGAAACCAATGTAAACGATCCTGAAATCATGAAGCATACAAGAGAAAGAATTCAATCAACACATTACACAATTATTTCTTGGGGAAACTCAAAGCTAAAAACCCCACTATCTACATATTTCACTTGTCAGATGATCAGGAGATCAAGTCTCTTGTCGAAAAGTGCTCAAAAATGAAGTTGCTCAGAATTAGTCCAAATTAGATCGAATGGAAAGAGCTCGGAAAGACGATCCTGTAGACGCAAACGACACTGAAAACTGGCTCCGTATGAGAAAGTTATTCAGCTTTGAAGTTTTCCAATTTCAGTTAAAAAATGGCCCAAAGTTGACTTTATAAAAATTATTTTTATTAAAAAAAGAATATTCCATAGAATATTCTGTGGAATATTCCACAGAATATTCCATGGAATATTATGCTTGTGGCCAATTACAAAGCGCCACGTGGCTAGCCCTGAGGCCGCCACGTGGCCCCAAGATCCAATTGAAATGACGTGTAAAATTTTTATGGATGCGGCAGGATTCGCTCTGGGTCTGCAGGATGATAACAAAATGGACGGGCCAATGGGAAAAACGTGATTCTTGTTAACCAATTAAATTCACGTTTATTTAAACGTTGTTGATGTTTGGGTCGTGGTTCCCTGGAGTTAGCACTTGGAGCGGAATTATTAAAATCCGGTTTTCAAACCTAATCTTTTCCGCATTTAACTCTATGTTAACATTAATATGGCCGACGGGTGCGGTCCTATGGACCCCCGTGGCCCTACACTTTAGCCCCCTCCCACTGGCAGAAATAATGGAGGATTCCACAAATTTAGCAACCGTTCCATTTTTGGCGGGCTATCTGGCAGTTAGCCAAACTTAGCTGGAGTGAATCTAGGCAAACTTCAGTTAGCCATAACTTTGGCTAGGGAAGTCCTTTTGGGACGAATTGTTTTTTGATTTTAGGGTATTGAAGCATTATGGAGCTGTTGGGAGTGTTTTCAGAGCCATCAGGGTGCTCTATCTGTGAATTTAACAGCGTTTTTGGTCGTGGAGCCACCAGGGCCTAATAAAAGATCAGTTGTTTAGGACTATTCTCATCCAATGGAGGTGAATGAATAGTCGTTTTATACTGATTTCAGCCTTCTGTATCTATATTTGCAACCTATTTTTCCTTTTGAGGCTTTCTATATAGTGTAATTCACATTTTGATCATTTAATGAAAGATGGAAAAGCCTAATTAGAGGCTTTTGGACCCAGCAGAGGTAGCCCAAGAGAGGGGTGAACTGCTTAAACAATTGCTCACTGTCATACTGTGTATTTTTGCTGCATTATTTCAGATTCTACTACTTTAAACAACAAATTTTCATAAGTACACTTTTTCTCAATCAGGTTTAAACAATGATTACATTTTATTTCTTTAGGCAGAGTCTGTAAGAGGGCCAAGTAGCCTCTGGATTCATCCTTTCTTTAAAAGGTGAAATATCTGGTAAATGCCCCTACAGTCTATCTCTGTATTAGAAATACTTTGTTCTCACAATTTCAGATCAGGTTGGTATCAGAGCTCTAGGTTTTGCTTAAGAGTTTGTGAAATTTGAGTAGGAAGATTGTGATGTTCTACAAAATTTGATGCTCACTAGGCTGAAATTGAAAAGAGGGGAAGGTCAATTGGTTAGAGAACAAGTTAATCCTCAACCAAGGAGGGCTAGAGTGCCATTACATCCACCTTCCATTTCATCCTCAATAACCTTAGAATCAGCCACAAACATGTCTTCCAGAGGAGAAGTACATGAGGAAATGGATCCCAAGGAAGAAGAAAGAGTATTTAGAAAAGCTTTCTTGGACATGAATGAGATGGTTAGGATCCTATACCAGGAGAGAAATGATAGGATTGCTGGAGAAGGGTCTAGAAACCAAAGAGAAGAAGGAGATTCTTCAGGAGGGAAGAAAGACAAGGATGAGTCTAAGAAAGGGAATGGAGTAAATGGTGATCCTTCATCTCCATCGTCATCCTCTTCCTCCACATCATCCTCTTCTACTTCTGTTAATCAGTCACACAAAACAAAAACATCTCTTAAAAATCCTTTGTTAAAGCTTGATGTGAAGTTTGAGTTGCTGATGTTTAATGGTGATGTGAATGCAGAAAAATTGGATAACTAGATTAGACAGCTGGAAGTCTATCTAAGAATTCAAAATTTGCATGATGATGACACAAAAATCGAATTAGCCTCTTTGAGAATGGATGGAGCAGCTTTGGTTTGGTGGGAAGCCAAGACCAAGAAGGAAATTAAAAAGCATGGTAAGATAACTCTAACTTGGAATGAGTTTATTACAACTATTAAGAAACAGTTTTATCCTCTTGCTCATATTCAGAAAGAAATTATGAATTGGCAAAATTTTAGGCAACTTAAGGGTCAAAATGTGCAAGATTATACCCAAGAGTTTAGAAGGAGAGCACTTCTACTTGGAGTAGACTTACAAAGTGAAGACACCTTGTTGAAATACATAGGAGGTTTGCATAATTATCTGCAACATACTATTCTAATGTTTAATCCTACCAGCTTAGATGAAGTCTATGTGCAGGCTACCCATTTAGAAGCTAGAGGAAAGAATACTTTTGATGAGGATAGTAATTTCAAAAACAAAGGAAAGAAAAGATTTGCAAATTCAAGAAAAGACAAAGGAAAGTTCTTTTGCAAGAACTGTTTGAAGACAAGTCATGATGAAGATCATTGCTGGAAGCTTCATCCTGAACTGAAACCGGAAAAATACAAGAACAAAAACAAGACCAAAGAAAAGGAGAAAACTGTAGCAACAGTTGAGCAAGACTTAGGGTCAGACTCAGGAGATGAGACAAAAAGCATAGCCATGGTTTTAAAGAACATTAAGGGGAAATAAGTGGTGCAAGACACAACTCCCAGTTCTAGCTCTTTGAATTGTCACAAAGATACTCATGAGGAAAAGAGGAGGATAGAGCTTTTCCATGTGAGGGTAATTTCAAAACATACCAAAATTGACACACTATTTGATAGTGGGTCAAAAGAGAATCTTATATCTGAAGACTTGGTCAAGCAGCTTAAACTTGAGATCATTCCACATCCAAAGCCTTATCCACTTGGATGGATTTGCAAGGATGCCAATTTGCAAGTCTCAAGGAAGTGCATATTGCACTTTGCAATAACTGCACACTTTATTGACACAGTTGAACTTGATGTGGTGCCGCTTGATATCTCAGGTATTGTTTTGGGAAGTCCTTATTTATTTGACAGGAAGGCTATCTTTCATCGCCATGAAAACAAGTATCACTTGTTCAAATATGGTAAAGAGTACATTGTGAGAGCTCACAAGAAGAAGCTGGAATCTTCATTACTCCATGCAAGTCAATTGAAAAGAATGGTTAATGCAAGTCAAAGTCTAACTTTGTTAATGTTGAAACGACTAGATTTTGAGCATTTTCCTTTTTATGATGTTGCTAATGATTTGTATCAGTTTGATAACAGTTTGTCTTTGAAAGAAGATGATGTTATGTTGCATAAATTACCTTTTGGGTCAGCCAATGCAGTGAATGAAGTGTCAAAGCAAAGCAGTGCAAGCAAGAAGGACACAAAATTCAGCATGGGGCAAAGTTGGTTTCAGAATGGTACAATTCGCCATGGGAACAGTTTGCAAGGTGATAGTTATTTTAAGTCTTCTGGGAAGTTTGATCAGTGTAGAATTTTTTTATTTTTTATTTTCTACAGATTACAATTGCTGTTTTGCAAATTTTAATCATTTGCATCATGACTCCGTCAATCTTAGCAATGGTCGATCAGTTGATTCCAGAGACAGATTAACATTTTCTCAAAAGCTTCATTTGATGAAATCAGGTAGATTTCAGTTATTCAAGGGTGGAAGAGTGGAGAATCAGTCTCCAAATTATCATTTTTACTAATCAGAGAGATTTTGGGGTCCAAAAGCTTCCCATTTGGGAGGTGTGATCAGGAGATCAAGTCTCTTGTCGAAAAATGCTCAAAAATGAAGTTGCTCAGAATTGGTCCAAACTAGATCGAATGGAAAGAGCTTGAAAAGACGATCCTATAGACATGAACAACACTGAAAACCGACTCCGTATGAGAAAGTTATTCAGCTTTGAAGTTTGCCAATTTCAGTTAAAAAATGGCCCAAAGTTGACTTTATAAAAATTATTTTTATTAAAAAAAGAATATTCCACAGAATATTTTGTGGAATATTCCACAGAATATTTTGTGGAATATTCCACATAATATTCTATGGAATATTCTGTTGTGGCCAATTACAAAGCGCCACGTGGCCAGCCCGGAGGCCGCCACGTGGCCCCAAGATCCAATTGAAATGGCGTGTAAATTTTTTATGGATGCGGCAAGATTCGATCCCGGGTCGGCGGGATGATAACACAACGGACGGGTCAATGGGCCAAACGTGATTCTTGTTAACCAATGCAACACACATTTATTTAAACGTTGTTGAATTTTGGGTCGTGGTTCCCCGGAGTTAGCACTTGGAGCGGAATTATTAAAATCCGGTTTTCAAACCTTATCTTTTCCTCATTTAACTCTATGTTAACATTAATAGGGCCGACGGGTGCGGTCCTATGGACCCCCATGGCCCTACACTTTAGCCCCCTCCCACTGGTGGAAATAATGGCGGATTCCACAAATTTAGCAACCGTTCCATTTTTGGTGGGCTATCTGGCAGTTAGCCAGACTTAGCTGGAGTGAATCTAGGGAAACTTCAGTTAGCCATAACTTTGGCTAGGGAAGTCCTTTTGGGACGATTTTTTTTTTTGATTTTGGGGTATTGAATAATTCTAGAGCTGTTGGGAGTGTTTTCAGAGCCATCAGGGTGCTATATCAATGAATTTAACATCGTTTTTGGTCGTGGAGCCACCAGGGCCTAATAAAAGATCAGTTGTTTTGGACTATTCTCATCCAATGGAGGTGAATGAATAGTCGTTTTATACTGATTTCAGTCTTCTGTATCTATATTTGCAGCTTATTTTTCCTTTTGAGGCTTTCTATACAGTGTAATTCATATTTTGAGCATTTAATGAAAGAGGGAAAAGCCTAATTAGAGGCTTTTGGACCTAGCAGAGGTAGCCCAAGAGAGGGGTGAACTGCTTAAACAATTGCTCACTGTCATACTGTGTATTTTTGCTGCATTATTTCAGATTCTAATACTTTAAACAACAACTTTTTATAAGTACACTTTTTCTCAATCTGTTTTAAACAGTGATTACATTTTATTTCTTTAGGCAGAGTCTGTAAGAGGGCCAGGTAGCCTCTGGATTCATCGTTTCTTTGAAAGGTGAAATATCTGTTAAATGCCCCTACAGTCTATCTCTGTATTAGAAATACTTTGTTCTCACAATTTCAGATCATCAGAAAATATCAGAAGATTACAATTATTTTCTCAAGATTGAGAAACCTCTACACTATCTCTATATGTCTCACTTCTTCCTAGACAAGCCTAGGCCAATACTTAACCAAGTTTATTCCTTCCCAGATCCTTTTTTCCTTGCACTATTTCCTTGGGTAATTACACCATATTAATTAGGGAAATAACCATCCAATACTTCACAATCCATCTAGGGCCTTTCTCTGGTTGCATTCACCGCCTATACAATTTGGATGATTATACAACTGATAGTACATTGCCCTTGAAATCCAATCCCAACTAGGTAACTCTCAGTTCTAAAACACATGATTTATTTATGGCTGATTTATCAGTTATTTGGTTGATCACTGAGTAGAAAAATCACTACTATACCTCCCACTAGTTCCTCCAATAGTGGGAACTAGTCAAATTGATTTTAACTCAGATAAACTGAAATAATTAATTACAACTAAAAATAAACTCAACCAGGGCTCCTAAAAAGAATGAACTAGACTACATGACTCAATTTAGACCCTTAACTCGAATTAATTGAACCAACTAAGTTAAATGAAATTAGTTAACTCGTACAATTTGTCATGAGATGTGGAATTACAATTTTCTTCTAATTTAATTCAAGGGAAAATTAAATTAGAATCTTTCTTGGTGCCATTTTCAACACTCCTTCTCAGAAATAAAGGGATTATCATATACCTCAATCCTGCATCTATGGAGCTCAAATTTTCCTCTTGACAATGCCTTTGTGAATATGTCCACATCTTGTTCCTTCGTAGGTGTGTACTCTAGCATCATGATCCACCTCTACACACAATCTCTGATATGGTGGTACAAGATGTCGATATGCTTGGATTTATCATGAAAAAATGGATTAATCGAGAATTTGATGCAATTGTGGTTGTCACAGTAAATCACTATATGATCCATATGTTGACCAAACAACCTAATGAGGATCTTCCTCATCCATATGGCCTCACAAGATGTTTGATTAGAAACAATGTACTCTGCTTCTACTAAATTGAGTGCAACTAATATTTGTTTCCTGTTGTACCAGGAAATTCTTGTTGACCTTATACTGAAGATTCTTCCTGACGTTCTCTTCCTATCTAATGGAATCCCTTCCCAATATGCATCTGTGAAGCCTTGAATCTTCACTCCCTTTGCCCACTTGTACCAAAGACGAAACTAAGTGGTGCCTCTTAGGTATCTCAACACATGTTTTCTTGCTTTACAGCAGAGCTTGGTTGGCTTAACCATTGATTGGCTAAGCTGGTTAACCGCATAACACATGTCTGGTCGTGTATTGACCAAGTACATAAGTGAACACATAAGCTACCTGTAAATGCTAGCTTCTACCACTTCACATGTAGCATCTTCCTTCCTCCAATTCCCTGCTAAAGGAGTATCCATGGGTTTTCTTCTCTCCATGTGAAACTTCTTCTATATCTAATTGTCATACTTTCCCTAAGAGAGAAAACGTTCCCCATCCCTTTTCCAAATATCCAAACCAAGGAAGTAATGCAAGAACCCACATATTTGATCTCAAATTATCTTTCCAAATCTTCTTTGAAATATTTTATCAGCTTCTCATCACCTTTTAAAATTAAATCATCAAGATATAATACTATAATTAATAATTTACCTTCAACCACATTATGGTAAAGGTTTGCATCTGCTTCAATTTTGGTGAGTCCCAACCCTATGAAATAGTTGTCGATCCTGGTGTACCAAGCATGGGGTGCTTGTTTCAATCCATACAATGCTCACTTGAGTTTGCAAACACGAGACTCTTTGTCGAAGGTCTCAAATCATTCTAGGTACTTTGCGTACACCTCTTCCTCAATCACTTCATTGAGGAAAGCTATATTTACATCCATCTGATGTATTTTCCATCCCATCTACGTTGAAAGTGATAGAATAGATCTAATGGAAGAGTACCTTGCTACTAGAGAAAAGGTGTCCTCATAATCTATTCCCTCCGCTTGAGAGAACCTCTTGGTGAAAAATTTGACCTTGTGTTTCTAGACACTCCCATATGCAGCTTGCTTCACCTTGTAGATCCACCTATATCCTACAACTCACTTGTCCTATACTATTGGGAAAACTTCCCATGCATTGTTTCTAACAGTGGATTCATACTTCTCTACCATGGAATCAAACCAGACAAGTTGCTGCACTACTTCCTTGAATGAGGATGGCTCAGTTTCTACACTCTTGCTCATAAGAGCAATGCAACCAGTGTACCAATCTGGTGACCTCCTCTAACTACATTATGATGTGGGTGGCCCCACTTTCTCTCTAGCAACATGCATCGACCTGTTAGCCTCTATGGTGAGCTTCCTTCCATCCCTAGATGTCTCTGCATGAGTGGGTGCTTACACTCTATGTTCCTCTGCTTATGGATGCTGCACATATTGAGGTTCTTCTTTTGGAGCTAAAACCTCCTCATCTGCATGAAACTAAAGCTCCCTCTCAAGGGAAATTCTCATGGCCTTTTCTTCCTATAATTTCACATCTCTACGAACAAATTTCATCTTATGAGATGTAAGGTACACGCGATAGTTGTGAGGTGTATCATTGTACCCCAAAAATATGCCCAAATTGACTATTGGTTCTATCTTTTTCCTTGCATCCTTGGAAACATGACAATAAACTGATGAACCAAAAATTACAAAGTGCGCCACATCTGGTGTCTTACCTGAAAATGCTTCCTCTGGTGTACTCATCCAGAGAATCTAATGAGGTCTCCCATTCTGCACATATATAGTGATGTTGCATGCTTCCACCCAGAAGTGTAATGGTAGGCCCTAATCATGTAGCATCACCCGTGCAACTCCTACAATGCTTATGTTCTTCCTTTTTGCAACCCCATTCTATTGTGGGTTATGGGTTGCTATTAACTCCCGCCCAATGCCTTAGGGTGCACATAATTTCTTGAATTCATTCGACACATATTCTCCACCATTTTCACTCCTAAGAGCCTTCACTTTCATGTCTGTGTCTTTCTCAACAAGTGCTTTGAACTCACAAATTTTGAGAACCTATGGTCTTTCTTCTGCATGAATAATAATATCCAACACTTGCATGAGAAATCATCTATTAAAATCACGTAATACCTGTTCTTGGTAGTGGAGGCTGTCAAGAAGGGTCCACACACATTCGAGTGAACACTTTCAAGCATCACTTTTTCTCGACTGTCCTTATCATGAAATGTGGCTTTCCCCAATGTACACTCTTTGCATGTATTACACTGCTCAAGTGCACCCTCGAGAAGTCCTATAGAAATCTGTTGCATGATCTTCAGAGATCCGTGTTGTAGATGGCCTAGTATTCTATTGCATAACTCACCGGTTTCTTGGCTCTTCACCTTCTCTGCTTTTGTTCTCAAGGCAACACAATATTATACATCCAATTTGTATAGGTTATTTACTTGAAACTCGATCTTCTTCACCTGTGTCATGGCTATGTGATGAAGGAATGCCTATCATTTTTTAAATATCACATCATAGCCACTGTCTTCCCACATATAAACTGAAAATAAATTCTTCTTCAAACCTAGAACATACATGTCATATTTCAATGTGATAGGAGAACCAGACTCCCTCTGAAAAGTAACAGTACCGATGCTGACCACACTATAATCTCCATCATATCCCATTTCGATATGCATCTGGAGGTCCTTCTCCTCCAAGTCACCGAACAAATCTTTTTTTGGTCATATGGAATGAGGCTCCACTATCCAGGTACCACACAACCCATCACCAATGACACCATGCATGTAATGAGGGTAAAATCCAACTCAAATTGTGACGAAAGTGCTTCACTTGCCGCTCCTTATGAAGGCTTCTTGTTGGCCTTATTGTGTGGACACTTCGTGCCATAGTGTCCCAGCTCGTGACAATGAAAACATTTGATCTTTGACAAGTCCTTCTTCTTGCCTGCTTGAATAAAGTCTAATTTGGTGTAATATTCCTACTTAGCCTGAGCTAAGAGGAATATGCAATTTTGTTTTACTTTCTGTTGCATGAATAAATGAATAAAGGAGGACATGTAAAACTCCTGAAAAATCTAAATAAATCAATTCCCATGTGAACAAGGATAAATCAGGGCCATGTAAATAAATCAATGTAGGTGTGAAAGGGGTTTAAGCTGTGAGACTGGGTCAACCTTGACCAACTCTACAACGCTGTCTAGATTCAGTGTATCTCATAAAGGGACATCACAGTTCTAGAAGGAGGCCCCTCATGTGAAAGGAGCTAACTCATCAAGGTGGTTTAGGGTTGGAAAAGGATTTCATATTATAAAAGGAAGGGGAAGGCAGCAAGATAAGGTTGTTGATTGATTATATTTCTGAGTATCTTGTCTATTTAGACAAATACTATTCTCTGCTATTTAGTGGAGAATTGTGCTGCTTAGCACTTGGAGTTCCTATGCAGGGATTTCACCTCTTCCCTTGAGGATTTTTGGAGGAGTTTTTTTTTATTTGATCCACTATCAGGCTTTGGGCCAAGCTCTACTTCCAATTGCAGCGCATATCCAGTGAGGGTTTGCTTGCCTTTGTAAGCTGCAGCAAGTGGAATTCTAGATCTGCTTAGATCTAGCTTGTATTGGAGCCTATTCTCATGGAGTGTGTCTTTTAACCTCCTGGAAGAGTGCATCCACTGTTAGAGCTTCATATTTGTATCTTGGCATTAGGCCATCATTTTTATTCAAGCTACAGTGCAGTTTTCATTGAGGAACTGCGTTATTTTCATAAGAGATTATTCAAGGTGTTTTGATCCCATTTTTGATGAGAGATCTCCGGTGCTGGGCTTTTCCTTTCACTTTGGTGATCCATGGACTAGCTTGCTGATCCATGTTCTGTTTAGATCTGATCTATTTTAATGAAAAGTCATCTTCAGAAATTTCTGAAGCATTTTGCAAATCTGCAACTTAAAACTTAGATCTACTATTTGTTATGCATGATTTGGTCAAAACCCCAAGGGGATCTTGTAAATAAAACTGTCTAGTTTCCAGATCTGAAATGGATCTGATGTTTTATCCACAGATCTGTCCTAGATCTGAGTTGTAATATTCATCTACTGCAGCTCCTCAAAATAACTCTTTTAAGCCATTTCTGCAGTTATATATGTGTTGCAGCCTTCTTTTCTGAAGATTTCTTGCTCTATTGTCTCTGGTATTCTACTGTATATTGAAAGAGCTTCATTATAATTCTAATTTGCTACTGTATACTCATAATATCCAAGAATGCGTTATTTCTGAATAATTGTTTTGTGCATAACTGCAACCTCTCTTGTAGGGTGTTTTTCAGCTAGACTAGGTGGTGGGAGATCTGTTTACCACACCTAGTTTGATTTGTTTTTGCTCATATTTTGGATATAGACTCCAGATCTACTGATCTAAGGGATCCAAGGGTTGTAAACTAATTTCCATGCATCAATCTCCCAGGAGTCCGTTATTTCAATAGGCTTGTTGTGCTATTCCAGATTTGGAATATTACAGTGGTATCAGAGCTCCTTTCTTGGCACAACCTGTGCTTTCCTTGGAGCACCACAACCATGTTGCCTTCAGAAGAAGATGAGCCTCTTACTGAGAGGGAGAAGAGGTATCAGAACATAAGTCACAAGAATTTTGATTACACTACTAATGATCAAGTCAAGGGTAAAGCCCCTGAAATTGCAAGTGATAAAGAAGGAGAAGAGTTTGCAAGAACTCTGTTGGTGACCATGAAAGATATTGCCAAAGAGATCAAGGAGATGAGGATGGACAGAATGAGGGAATCTCATAGGAGATTTCATCTGGGAGAAATCTCTGACATGTCTCATCACTGGACTGGTCAACTAGTGAACCTTCCACAAGCCCCACAAGCTTCACAACGCTCCACTATGCCTACTTTCTTGGCTGTGGAGAATGAAGGAACACAAGAGAAAGCTTCCCTTGAAGATTAATTTGTGGAATATGAATCTTAGAATCAGAGATTCAGAGACCACTTGAGTTTCCAAGAGTTTTGTCACCTCAAGGATAGAAGAAGACCAAGGCAGCAGTATAGAGATGATGGGTTCTTTCATAACCAAGATAGACACCACTCTATGGGCAGATTATTTTTGCCCAAGTTGGATGGATCATCCTCCAGTTCTGCCAAGGCATGGGTAGAAAAGATGGATATTTACTTTCAGTTGAACAAATTCCTTGAGATTGAAGCCATCAAGATTACAGTGCTGCACTTTGAAGGTGAGGCACACAATTGGTGGTTCCATGGGTTGTCTACATTGGAAAATATCAATGTGACTACCTATTCTGAGTTTACTAGAAGACTGGTGGAGAGGTTTGATAGGAAGGATCTTGAAGCACCCTTCATAAGCCTTACAACGTTGAAGCAATCAGGGGATGCAGAAACTTATATCTCTGATTTTCTGAGATTATCAGTCATGGTTCCTGATCTATCTGTAGCAAGGAGGGTTTACATGTTCATCGATGGCCTGGAGGAACCTTTGCATGGGTTGGTTAAATCCACCAAGCCCATCACTTTGCATGATGCCATTGAGAGGCTAGAGACCTCCAAGATGCCTTGCCAAAAGCAAAGGAAACTTTCCAGAGCAAGGCCTCTCACTTTTCCGAGGGGAAGGAAGGAAAAACTGCTCCTTCCAAGGAGAGCTCTTTGAAGAAGCCTCTTGATATTAAACTCAGGAGGGAGTTGAGAAATAAGAGATTGTGTTTCACCTGCCAAGAGTCATGGGCACCAGGGCATAGATGTGCTGCTGGGAAAGCACACTACATAGAAGTCTTCTTAGATTTTGAGGAGGAAGATGGAGATGATGAACCTAGGAGGGGTCACACCGCTGATAATGATGAGGAAGAGCCAACACCATCCAGAGTTGGGGGTGGAGCCTTTGCTCCCACAAGTGGGATTCTTGCATCTTTGAGAGGAGTGTCTAAGTACTTGACCCTAAGAGTACAAGGTTCAGCCATGACTCAGAGGGCATTTGTGCTGATTGATAGTGGGGCAACCCACAACTTTATTGATGCTCATCTTGTGCAAAGGAGAGAAATCCCCACTGATAATTTTGAGGGATTTTTTGTTTTGGTCCTAGGAGATAGAACCATGCAATGCATCCAATATTTTCCCTCACTCTCAGTTACTATGGGATCCTACACTCTAGTGGATCACTTTTTTTGTAGTTGACATACCAGACACCAATATCATTCTGGGTGTCCAATGGTTGATTACCTTGGGGAAGGTGACCACTGATTGGAAAGCTTTGCATATGGAGTGGGTGGACTTGAAGAGTGGGAAACCATAAATTATTCAAGACATGAACACTTATCCTTCACCAAGTACCTCCACAAAAACAACAGAGATGGATTTGCGCAGTGGAAGCAGGGATCTTACAGTCCCTTCTCTTATGTTCATGAGGATGCTACAAGGGACATTCCTATCTAGTGGCAAGCCACCTGGGGTGCCACTAGATTAAGATCTTGTGGGGGAGGCCTCACAAAGTACTGATCCCAATCTAGATCCAGGAGGAATTGGAGCAATGAGAGTCCAAGTTACAACGATGGAGGGCTTGGGACAACTCAAGAATGAGGGGGATATTATTCCTGCATCAATATCACCCTCTCTCTTTTCTGAATCTGCGCTGTGGGAGGAGAAGAATGGAAGGATCAGCCTTCCAACACACAAATTTGGCATGAGAAATGTCAAAAAGGAGATCAGCAACATGACAAGCACTCCCATGGATGTATCAACAACGCTGTCATTGTTGAGAAGTGTGGATCTGTATTGGAAATCTCAACTTCTTGAAGATTATTCCAAAGATCTCCACACAAGTATGATACTAGATGACATGCAGCAAGAAGAGGGCTACTTAGTCCAAGGGGGAGTCATCTATTATCATGGTAAGGTCTTCTTGGCTAGAGCTTCCAAGCTCAAGCATAAGATATTACAAGGGGTACATGAATAATTCTTCCTCAGCGATATGCATTCAATAAAGATCTATACCTTGATCATGAGGAGCTTTGTTTGGGAAGGCATGAGAGAGGAATTACATCAGCACTTTCAAGAGTGCATTAGCCATGGAGGGGCAGCCAATGGACTCTTTGCAAGAGTCATTTCAGCTAGTTATTCCTTTGCTTGAGAGGAGGAAAATGCTCATGCACAACTCCATGTGTATGGAGGACTATGATGGTAAAGGATCTGATCATGCCAATAAAGTTGTATTTTATGATTTATCACATTCATTTGCCATGTTTTTGTAGGCTATGACTCCTAGAGGGAGTGAGAGATCATGTGGATCTCAAGATTGTTGGTGGGCCAATAGAGATGTTGAACTTGGCCACTCCCTTATTGTGCAAAGGGAGATTCGTGCTCATGATGGGTGCTTTCCAAAGGCACCAAAATTATCTAACATCTTCAGCCATGTTAAGGTGACTCATGCAAAAAATGTGTGGTGGGAATGCCACTTACCACACCTTGATCTAATGCAGGTAGGTGGTGTACTGTGCTGGAATCACATGTGGGATTTTGACCCACCTCCTCAAGCTCAGATTTTTGTTTGCATGTATGTAGTCCTACTTCCATACTTGGATGATATAGTTGTATTGTTTATGGGATTTTATGGAGAGAGGATGGGTAGCTTGTATGTACCACATGGTTTGGAACTTCTACCTACACATCATGACACATGTTTTAGGTGGAGCATTGCTCTGACCATGTTTATTTCTGTTGAGTTTTTCACTCCTGGTGGGATGGACTATGCACATCTTATGTTGGCCTTGGAGGAACAATTCCTGATGTATTGGCTTGATGAGCACTTAGCTTATGATGAGGACTTGATCATTGATGATGTCATCAATGGAGAAGGGGAAGGACTACAACTCTCACCCTATCAGTTGCTTGAGGAAAAGCAACATTTTGGAGGGGAGGACTGTAATATTCCTACTATGACTGAGCGAAGAGGAATATTCAAATTTGTTTTACTTTCTGTTGCATAAATAAATGAATAAAGGAGGACATGTAAAACTTTTGAAAATAATAAATAAATCAATGCCCATGTGAACAAGGATAAATTAGGGCCATGTAAATCAATCACTGCGGGTCTGAAAGGGGTTTAAGCTGTGAGACTGGGTCAACCTTGACCAAATCTACAACGTTTTCTAGATTCAATGTATCTCATAAAGGGACAGCGCAGTTCTAGAAGGAGGCCCCTCATGTGAAAGGAGCTAACTCATCAAGGTGGTTTAGGGTTTGCAAAGGCTTTCATCTTATAAAAGGAAGGGGAAGAAAGCAAGAGAAGGTTTTTGATTGATTATATTTCTGAGTATCTTGTCTGTTTAGACAAATACTATTCTCTGTGGTTTAGTGGAGAATTGTGCTTCTTAGCACTTGGAGTTCCTATGCAGGGATTTCACCTCTTCCATTGAGGATTCTTGGAGGATTTTTTGCTGATTTGATCCACTATCAGGCTTTGGGCCAAGCTCTACTTCCAATTTCAGCGTAGATCTAGTGAGGGTTTACTTTCCTTTGTAAGCTGCAGCAAGTGGAATTCTAGATCTGCTTAGATCTAGCTTGTATTGGAGCCTCTTCTCATGGAGTGTGTCTTTTAACCTCCTGGAAGAGTGCATCCACTGTTAGAGCTTCATATTTGTATCTTGGCATCAGACCATCATTGTTATTCAAGCTACAATGCATTTTTCATTGAGGAACTACATTATTTTCATAAGAGATTCTTTAGGGTGTTTTGATCCCATTTTTGATGAGAGATCTCTAGTGCCGGGCTTTTCCTTTCACTTTGGTGATCCATGGAATAGCTTGTTGATCCATGTTCTGTTTAGATCTGATCTATTTTGATGAAAAGTCATCTTCAGAAAATTTTGAAGCATTTTGCAGATCTGCAACTTAAAACTCAGATCTACTTTTTGTTATGCATGATTTGGTCAAAACCCCAAGGGGATCTTGTAAATAAAACTGTCTAGTTTCCAGATCTGAAATGGATTTGATGTTTTGTCCACAGATCTATCCTAGATCTGAGTTGTAATATTTATTTGCTGCAGCTCCTCAATATAATGTTGTTAATCCATTTTGGTAGTTATATATGTGTTGCAACCTTCTTTTCTGAAGATTTATTGCTCTATTGTCTCTTGTATTCTACTGTATATTGAAAGAGCTTCAATATAATTCTGGATTTATACTATATACTCATAATTTAATCGTATTTTATGGCCTCCTTCTCATACTGTCCAAGACTACGTTATTTCTGAAGCAGTTTGTTGTGCATAGCTGCAACCCCTCTTGTAGGGTGTTTTTCAGCTAGACTAGGTGGTGGGAGATCTGTTTACCACACCTAGTTTGATTTGTTTTTGCTCCCATTTTGGATATAGACTCCAGATATGCTAATCTAAGGGATCCAAGGGTTTTAAAATCATTTCTGCGCATCAATCTCCCAGGAGTGCGTTATTTCAGCAAGCTTGCTATGCTGTTCCAGATTTGGAATATTACATCTGGAATGGGATGACCTCCCTTTCCATTTCTTTTCCTTTCCAACCAAGGTAAAATTATCCTCATCATCAAGCTTGGATGAGGATCCATCTCTCGTGTTCTACCTAATCTCTTCTTGCACCAAGGCAGATCACAAATGCTCCCACTTTGGTAGCTTCTCCTTCCCATTTACTGAATCTTGGTAGCTGTGCCATCTCTTTTGAAGGCATATAAGTTCTACGTTCACCAGATCATCTTTAAAAACTGTAACATCAACACTTCCAAGCTCATCTTGACATTGGGTGAACATTTTCAAGTAATTTGGTATTATGTTGCCCTTATCCATCTTTGTTTTCTTGAGATTTTCCTTCAGTTCCAGCTTCATGTGGTCCTTGCTATTCTAAAAAAAATATTGGGGCCTTCCAAATTTGATATGGAGTTTCCTTTTTGTGGAGGTTCGAGACAATATGATATTGAACACCTTCTAGTAGAATCCTTCTCGCCTTTTCTATGCACTCATTCCACTCTGCTAGATCCTATGCATTAGTTGGATATGGTTTTAGGATGTGCTTATCAATGAAATAATTTAATCCATTGTCTTCCAAGAATTATTCCATCTGGTCTCTTCAGGAAATGTAATTCGAGCTACCCTCAAGGGCATACTCGAGCCTCAAACCATAGAACACCATCCTAATCCTGCTTCTAGATCTGGAGAATAGATCTGCAAAACTTATTCCTCTTGCAAGTAGAAACTTCTATTCTCCTCTTCTATAATGATTTAAGCTCTAATACCATGTAAAATTTCCTTTTAGATTCCAACTACTAATTGTAATTTTCTAGAACAGTAGTCTTGAATCTACTCTACAAATTGTGGAAACCAATTTAAACGATCGCGAAATCATGAAGCATACGAGAGAAAGAATTCAATCAACACATTACAAAATAATTTCCTGGGGAAAGACACAACAAAAACCTCTCTATATGTATATTGAATTAGTCATAAAATATGAGAATATTACAATGCTTTTCTCAAGCGCGAGAAACCTCTGCACTATCTCTATCTATCTCACTGCTTCCTAGACAAGGCTAGGTCAATACCTAACCAATTTTTTGCCTGCCCAGATCCCTATTTCCTTGCATTTTGTCCTTGGGTAATTAGTGTTGGAAATACTGAGAGGGGGGGTGAATCAGTATTCCTTTCAATTAGAGCATTAGTTAATCTTCAATTATTATCAGTGTTTGTACAATGATAGCAACAAACAAAAGGAACAAAAATGCATACATTTTTTAAGGTGGAAACTCACTCCGGGACAAAACCCACCTAATGATTTTCTAATAATTATTTAATATTCAACTCCAATTGAAAATAAAGCTCCAAATTCCTAGAATCTAGAAAAGAATTCTTCTCCAGCTCCCACTGGATGGATGCTCCAATGCCTGAGATTCTTCAGTAGTTTACTTAACGGATGCCCCAACACCCAATGAGCTACAACTCACCCTCTCACCACCCTACCACCCTGTAGAAGAATAAAAGAAGAATGGACTCCCGTACCAGGGAAAATGGTCCACTTTACAATGATATAGAATGATGTAGAAGAAGAAGACACACTAGAACATAACCCCAACTATGACACAACCACCTAAAGATGATCCTAGACCTCCCGACACTGCCTCTTCAACTCTTGGCAGATAGAAACTAGTACAATTTTTACAATAATGTATTTACAGTCACTTAGTACAATGATACCTTTACAGTGATTGTATGCAGTGCTGCCCACTTGAAGACTTTATGTGATGAACTTCTATCTACTTTTCTACACCTTGGTTGCTACTCTTTTCATGCTACCCTCTGCTGCACCTTACTTTGCTTTGCTGCCCTAGAAATTCAGGTCCTTTTCAGCCCTTGACAACACATGATCTAGCTTTTTCTTGCCTTCTAGGAGCTCGATATTTAATCTGGTGTATCTCTGTTATTTTAGATCCCCAATATGTGATTTTTGGTCCTGTAGTAGTCCTATGAGTTGTCTTTCCAGTGCCAAAGGTCTGATCCAATTTGGATTCTTCAAGAGAGAGTTATTCCCAATCTCTCACAATGCCCTAATTATGGACTTTTTCAGTAGAGCGAACTTGTACAGCATGCCACGTGTCATTGTTTCTTCATTAGGCTCTAAAGTTGATACAGTGAAAACCAAAGTCCGTGTACTATCTGCCACTTTTTACATAATTCCAATCCGATACTCAGAGAGATATTTATGACGATTTTCCCAAGGTCACTTCCTTGAGATGAATTTCAAGGGCCTGTAAAAACACTAACTTCCATAGATCATATCTCTGACAATATGTCGCACCGTGATCTGAAATTTTCACAGGAGCTTCCTCCAGATTTCAGCTTTTCCACATAAAAAATTCAGCTTCTAAACCTTCGTAGAAACAAATTTAGAGTGAAAATTCCATGATGACCTATTTCAGATAGCGAAATCCCTTGCATAAGGAGGATATGAGGATCACAATTTATATAAATGCTTAGGTTGAGAGGGGCTTCAACAAGTGAATGTGGGAGGGATTTTACGAGCTTAAAAAATATTAATTATGACTTTTCAATGACCCATGCCACAACCCCATGGGGTTTTAGCCCACTAACTGGGGTTACAAACTTCAAACATGAATATCTCTCAAACCTTGAAGAATTACGTGGCGTGCCATATATCAACGAAAACATCTCGAAAAGAAGAAACCATCAAAAGAATTCTTGACCAAAAATATAGTAATTTTGTAGGTCAAAACTCCCATGGAATATTGGGGTAGCCCATGGTGTTGCTTCGGTTGACATCAATGACAACCGCTGATCAACAATCTCCCCCTTTGGCATTGATGGCAACACAAGTAATCCCCTTGCGATCATGACACATCTTCCTACAACATTCTCTCCCCCTTTTACATCAATGGAAAAATGTTACTCCCCATGGAACACAACCATCTTGCGGACCTGTACACACTTCCACTCCCCCTGACACACAACCATCCTGCGGACCTGTATACACTTCCACTCCCCCTTTATATTTTGAATAAGGAAAATATAATGTGAACTTGGGAGAATCCCAAGCTTCTGGCAAAGATATTCCAATGCTTCACGAGTACTCTCACAATCATCAACGCTTCTTGCCCAGTCTGCATCTGTAAAGGCACGAATAATGATATCGTTACCCTTAGGATACCACAAGCCATATTCTGTTGTTCCCTTTAGATATCAAAGAATTGTTTTGATGGCAATAATATGTGATTCTTTTGGTGCTGCTTGGAATCTTGCTACTTGTCCAACTACTTGCATAACATATAGCTAAGAGGTTGTTACATATATAAGACTATCAATCATAGATCTGTACAACCTTTGATCCACATCCTTAGATGAGCCATCTATGCTCAATTTGCAACCTATTACCATCGGAGTAAGGATGGGTTTGCAATATTTCATTTTGAATTTCTTGAGCATTTACTTGATGTACTTGGCTTGACATATAAATATTCATTTCTCTTGCTGATATATTTGAAGCCCTAAGAAGCATGTCAGCTCACCAAGTAAAGAAATATCGAAATCAATTTGCATCTTTGTAGCAAACTTCTTACTTAGTCGATCATCAATGCTACCAAATATTATATCATCCTCTTTAGCTATTAGACATCCTTTAGTTTCTTCATCCAGAAAATATATGTCGTTTGGAGCTTGAATTGTTGTAGCCACAATTTCACCATACCTCCCTTTCCTAATTTCACATTTTGTGGAGTTGAATAGTATTGTGTGTCCTTGATCACACATTTGTCCAACACTGAGCAGATTGTGATTCATGGTTTCAACCAATAGAAAATTGTTGGCTATAACATCTTTGCTTCTGAGAGTGATGGTACCTAATCCTATAACATTTGAAGATCCATAATTTCCAAAGGATATGGTTCCATACTTTTTCTCTTTCAGAGATACAAATTTCCTTCTATCTCTAGTCATATGTTTTGAGCAACCGCTGTCAACATACCACACATATTTGTTGTTTTGAGCCTTGAGAGTGAGAGCACAGTTATCAGTCTTCTTCTTCTTCCATGTTTGTTCATTCTGTGGCTTTGAAGGTTCTTCTGGAGGATTTTCAAGTCTGCATTCTTTGGTTATGTGTCCAAAGTTTCGACATTTGTAACATTCAATATTATTTCTTA
Organism: Pinus albicaulis; assembly: GCA_034641835.2. Classification (NCBI taxonomy): domain Eukaryota; kingdom Viridiplantae; phylum Streptophyta; class Pinopsida; order Pinales; family Pinaceae; genus Pinus; species Pinus albicaulis. Next base: position 1,523,688,123 of record CM076579.1, read on the forward strand.
AATGTTCAAATCTATTGATGTTTCGCTGAGCCCTGGGAGGTTCATATTTGACAGATCTCCTAGAATTGCATTCATTCCTGGGGTACGCGCGACATTCTATAGCTTTATGACCAAATTTTCCACATGAATAACAGTAGCCATAAAAAATATTTTGGTACCTAGATGGAAATCTTTGTCGAGGAATTGTCTTCCAAGGTTGTTCTTGCGAATCTTGTCCAATGAAGTCTACATGCATGTTAGATCTCATAGGTTCTTTGTATTTTGTTGTAAAAGGTCCTGCTTCTTCATCTTTGTAACCGGTGCCAGTTCTGTCGTTGTAAGATCATTGATTGTTGATGAGTTCTTCCAATTCCCTTGAGCTGTTGGCATAGTTTTGGATAGTTTTTCCTTTCTTCACTTCCTTACGCAGTGAGACTACATCGACTTCTAATTCTTCCCTTTCTTGGTTGCTTTCTTCCAACTTCTTTTGAAGTGACTCTTCAATGCATTTGTGTTCTTCCACTTCAATTTTGAGACCTTGAACTTGTTCTTCAAGAGTATTGGAACAGATATTTTCTTCCTTGAGCTCTTTTATAAGCTTGATTGCTTCCTTAGAAAATTATTCTATGGTCAATCCTTCTTCTTCGTCGTTTGATACCTCTTGTTTATTGTGCTTGGCCATAAACAATACTCTCTCATTGGCTTCTTCTTCGTTGTCATTGTCTTCATCGGATAATGAGCTATCTTCTTTAGAGAGAAAGTTCCTTTTGGATCCTTGCTTGTTGAATTTATTAAAGCCTTTCTTTCCTTTTGAGTTGACATCACTTCTGTTCTGACATTTTTTTGCGAAATGCCTAACCTCACCACAGCCAAAACATATCAATGGAAGTTTACCTTTGAATTTTCCCTTACCAATTTTTAGTTTTCTCATAAAGTAAGCATATTCTTCATCTAAAAGACCTTCTCCATCATCTTCCTTTTCTTCACACTTGCAGGTGCATGTATTTACAATTGAAGGTTGTTTTTCTTTATTGGTTTTATTAGATGCAACGAACGCAATTTCTAGATGCAAAGTACTCTCTTCTTCATCAAGTCTCATTTCATATGCTATGAGAACTCCATGTAATTCCTCTTTACTGAGTTTGTCTAGATTTGCACTGTATTCTAAGACTGATACCTTTGGGTTGAATCTCCCTGGTAACGTTCTAAGAACCTTTCATATAATATTCTTCTCGTCAACTGGATCTCCCAATCCTTCTAGAGTATTGGTTATTTCATCAACATATTGGAAGTGTGCAACAATGCTGCAATATTCTTTCATTCTGAGTTGCTCAAATTTTTCTCTATATATTTGAAGCTTTGCTTCTTTGACATTTAAGTCACATGCATATATATTCTCAAGCTTGTCCCATACATTTTTGGCAGTTTTACAACCCAACACCTTATGATAAATAGATTCAATAAGTCCACTAATAATAATATTCTTTGCTTTTGCATCATTTACCAAATTCTTCTTACCTTGTTCATCCGCGATTGATGTAAATCCATTTTGAATAGTGTCTCATACTTCATAACCTTGTGCCAAGAGATAGATCTCCATTATTCCTTTCCAGAGTGCATAATTATTTTCATTGAACAGAGGTACACCATTCTTGGTATGCTCCATGACCTCCTTCCAGCAATTAAACTGTTATTGAAGGAACCAAGCTCTGATGCCAATTGTTGGAAATAATGAGGGGGGGGGGGGGGGGTGAATCAGTATTCCTTTCAATTAGAGCATTAGTTAATCTTCAATTATTATCAGTGTTTTTACAATGATAGCAGCAAACAAAAGGAACAAAAATGCATACATTTTTTAAGGTGGAAACCCACTCCAGGACAAAAACCACCTAATGTTTTTCTAATAATTCTTTAATATTCAACTCCAATTGAAAATAAAGCTACAAATTCCTAGAATATAGAAAAGAATTCTTCTCCAGCTCCCACTGGATGGACGCTCCAATGCCCGAGATTCTTCGATAGTCAACTGAACAGATGCCCCAACACCCAATGAGCTACAACTCACCCTAGCACCACCCTACCACCCTGTAGAAGAATAAAAGAAGAATGGACTCCCGTACCAGGGAAAATGGTCCACTTTACAATGATATAGAATGATGTAGAAGAAGAAGACACACTAGACCATAACCCCAACTATGACACAACCACCTAAAGATGATCCTAGACCTCCCGACACTGCCTCTTCAAATCTTGGTAGATAGACACTAGTACAATTTTTACAATAATGTATTTACAATGACTTAGTGCAATGATACCTTTACAGTGACTGTATGCAGTGCTGCCCACTTGAAGACTTTATGTGATGAAATTCTTGCTTCTGTTTTGCACCTTGGTTGCTACTCTTGTCATGCTACCCTCTGCTGCACCTTGATTTACTTTGCTACCCTAGAAAGTCTGGTCCTTTGCAGCCCTTGACAACACATGACCTAGCTTTTTCTTGCCTTTTGGGAGCTTGATATTGAATCTAGTGTATCTCTATTATTTTAGATCTCCAATATGTGATTTTTGGTCGTATAGTATACATCTAATTTTTCTTTCCAATGCCACAGGTTTGAACCAATTTGGATTCTTCAAGCGAGAGTTATGTCTAATCTCTCACAATGCCCTAATTATGAACTGTTTCAGTAGAGAAAACATGTATGGAGTGCCACGTGTCATTGTTTGTTCATTCGGCTCTAAAATTGATAGAGCGCAAACTACAGTCTGTTCACTATATGCCACTATTTATAGAATTCTAATCCAATACTCAGAGAGAGAGTTTTGACGATTTTCCCAAGGTCACTTCTTTGAGATGAATTTCAGGAGCCTAAAAAAACACTAACTTCCACAGATCATATCTCCGACAATATTGCGTACCTTGATCTGAAATTTTCACAAGAGCTTCCTTAGAATTTTAGCTTCGCCTCATAAAGCTTTCAGCTTCTGAACCTTCGTATAAAAAAAATTAGAGCGAAAATTCCACGATGACCTGTTTCAGATAGCAAAATCCCTTGCATAAGGAGGATATGAGGATCACAATTTATATAAATGTTTAGGTTGAGAGGGGCTTCAACAAGTGAATGTGGGAGGTATTTTACGAGCTTAAAAAATATTAATTATGACTTTTCAATGACCCATGCCACAACCCCATGGGGTTTTAGCCCACTAACTGGGGTTACAAACTTCAAACATGAATATCTTTCAAACCGTGAAGAATTACGTGGCGTGCCATATATCAACAGAAACATATCGACAAGAAGAAACCATTAAAAGCATTCTTGACCTAGAATATAGTAACTTGGTAGATCAAAATTACCATGCAATATTGGGGTAGCCCCTGGTGCTACTTGGATTGAAATCAATGACAATCGTTGATCAACAAGTAGCCCCAATTAATTAGGGAAATGCCCATCCAATACTACGCAATCCATATAAGACCTTTCTCTAACTGCGTGCACCACCTGTATAATTTGGATGATCATACAACTAATAGTAAACTGCCCTTGAACTCAAATCTCTACTGGGTAAATATCTGTTTTGACATGCACGAGTTAATTATGGATGATTTATCAGTTATAGAGTTGATCATTGAGTAGAAAAATCACTACTAGACCTCCCACTAGTTCCTTCAACAGTTGGAACTAGTTAAACTGACTTTAACTCAAATACACTGAATCAATTAATCACAACTAAAAATAAACTCAACCAGGGCTCCTAAAAAGTAGGAACCACTATACATTACTCAAGTTAGACCCTCAACTCGAATCAACTAAACCATCTAAGTCAAACTAAATTAGTTAAATCATACAAGTTGTCATGAGATGTGGAATTACAATTTTCTTTTAATTTATTCAAGGGAAAATTAAATTATAATATTTCTTGGCGCCATTTTCAACACAACGAGATAGTGATGTTGCATGGAGTTCCCAAGAAGATCATATCATACAGAGATTCCAAGTTCACTACCAAGTTTTGGAAGGAGGTTTTTTCAGGCTTGAGGATAGAGTTTGATTTCAGTACAACTTATTATCCGCACACAAATGGACAAATAGAGATGGTTAACAAGATTCTATAGGATATGTTAAGGATGTAAGTCATGCATTAGTAGAGGAAGTTGCAGGAGTACCTTCCACTGGTAGAGTTTTCATATAATAATGGGTATAAGGAATACTTAAGGATGAGTCCATTTTTAGATCTTTATGAGCGGAGTTGTAATACTTCTATCAACTGGAATGATTTATTGAACAGGGTGTTGATTGGAAAAGATATGTTGGCTGAGATGGAGCAGGAGATGTAGGTTATTAAAAATATTTTGAAGGAAGCGTAAGACATGAAGTAGAGTTATGTAGATGAACATAGAGAATTCAGGGAGTTTCAGGTTGGGGAGCATGTGTACTTTCACATTAAGCTCAAAAGGATCTCCTTGAGGATTGGATCATGTGCCAAGTTGGCACCTTGGTATTGTGGGCCTTTTGAGATCCTTGAGAGGATTCGACCAGTGGCATACCAACTTGAACTGCCACCAATAATGAAATTCCATGATGTTTTCCATGTTTCATTTCTTAAGATATATGTCCAAGATATTGATCATGTGATTGATTGGTTTGTATTGTTGGTGGAGGCAAAGGGATAATTTTAGCCAGAACTTCAGTGCATTTTGCAGTGGAAAAAACTCATGCTCTATAAGTGAGCAATAGATAAAATTAAAGTGCAGTGGAAGCACTTTGGCCTTGATGTAGCTACATGGGAGATGGCTGATGAGATGTGGGCTTTGTATACTTCCTTACTTTTTGGTTGAGAATATGTGTTTAGTTTATATTTATATATGCATGTGTATTGTAATTACTGCAATGAGTTGTGTGTTATAGCTCCAATAAGTAATATGTTGTAAATAATGCATCGAGCTATGTTATAATGTGGAAAATCCACGTAGATTCAACTGATAATTTTAATATGAAAAAACATTATACTTGAATCTACTCTATCAATTGCGGAAACCAATTTAGATATTGAAATCAAAAAACATGAAAGAGAAAGAATTTCAATCGCACAACACAAAGATTTATCTGGGGAAAGCATCAACTAAAACCTCGCTATATTTATATTTCATAAGCCAAAGAATAGGAGAAGATTAAAATGATTTTCTCCAAGTTGAGAAACCTTTGCACTATCTCTATATGTATCAATTGATTCCTAGACAAGCCTAGTTCAGTACTTAACCAATTTTTTGTTTTCCCAAGTCCCTATTTCCTTGCACAATTTCCTTGGGTAATTAGGCCCTATTAATTACAAAAATTTCCAATCCATATTGCGTAATCCATTATGGTTCATCCTATGACTACATGCACCACCTATACAATTCATATAATTATACAATTGATAATACACTACACTTGAACTCTAATCTCAACTGGTTATTTCTTAGAAATGACATGTATGAGTTATTTATGAGTGAAATATCAGTTAACTAGTTGAACACATGAAGCGACACCCCACTATCTAACCTCTTACTAGTTCCCCCATCAGTTAGAACTAGTTTAAATAAATTTAACTCATATATTTTGAGTTAATTAAACAATTCAAAATAAACTCAACTAGGGCTCCTAAAAAGTAGGAGACACTCTACATACCTCTAGTTTGACACTCAAATTGAATTAACTGAATCAAATAAGTCATCCTAAATTAGTTAACTTGTACAAGCTGTCATGTGACGTGGAATTACAATTTTATTCTAATTTAATTCAAGGGAAAATTAAATTAGAATCCTTTCTTGGTGCCATTTTCAACACTCCCTCTCAACAAGAAAGGGATTTCCTAATACCTCGATCGTGTCTCTATGGAACTAAAATTTTCCTCTTGACAGTGCCTTTCTCAAGATGTCTTCATCATGATCCTCTGTAGGAATGTACTCTAATAGCATAATCCACCTTTGCATACAATATTTGAGATGGTGATACCAGATGTCGATATGCTTGGACCTGTCATGAAAATTTGGATTAACCAAGAGTTTTATGCAACTCTAGTCATCACAATAAATCATCGTTGGATTTGCTATCTGTGATAAAACTTAGAAATAGTTTTTGAGTCAATTGGTCAAATTAGCTAGGGTTTTAAATTTTCTCAAAATAAAATTTCATGTACAAAGTGTCATTCGACCATCTTGTCATTATGCAGGGTCAATTTGAGTTTAAATGAGGTTAATCATAAAGGCTAAAATAAAAAATTTCATGTGTGTCAGGCTTATTTAGTCATGAATGGAATTTAGAAATTTTTGCATAAATTCATAACAAGTCTAGTTATCAAAACAGAGTATTTTCTATGAGAGTTCTTGAAACTTCCGCAACAAACTTGTCACTTCTGCCACTTGTTTTGCTAAAAAACTATACGGCTGTTAGTAACGGCCCAATTCTTAAAAAAACATGGTTTAGAGTCTCGATAGATCATGAGTATGTGTTATATTTTACCTTTTTATTCATTATCCCCAAATGATTCACATCACAAAATCTCATTCTCCATCAATTTCATTCCATTTTGAGTTGTTTTGTTGTCATAGGAAGGTCCAATTGTCATTAGGAGAAGTTGTAAGTGGCAAGAAGGAGTTCTCAACATGTTGACACCATGGCACAAATGAAAAAATATAAAGGAGGCTCTATGGTATGCTATGAACCCACAAACATGAAGATGTTGGTGTTGAGATTCAACAAGATGATGAGCTTAGTGAAAAGAGTCGCCTTCACTAAGTGGGCCTGTAGGCTATTTTTGGTGCAAGTCTATTTTTAGACTATATCTATTTTTCGACATGATGATCATATTTCAGAAGTTGCAGGATCCTATTTGTGGATGGTTGGTCAAGTTGGAAAAATAGATGAAATTATATTTTTAGAATCTTGGGAAAAGTCTATTTATAGATCTTCAATCTAAAAATAGATGCATGTCGATTATTATTAGCTCTTAATAATAATCAGACTCTAAACAACAACTTATTCTCTTGGAGAACTTTAGTTCAGTGCATAGATGTGGCATGTCAGTTGACAGAAGGAATTACGCAATTCCTAAGGGTTTACTGGAGCTAATGCATGGAGGACTCAGTTAGAACTCAAGTGGCAGAGTTATGACATAGTTGGAAGAAGTAGTTATGGAGTTGTATTTAGTTTAACTCAATTAAAATCAGTTGAGCTAGTTGTATCTAGTCTAATTGATTGATACAATAGTGAGATTGGAGTGAATTAATTAGTTATTTAATTCAAAAATAATAACTCATTAATCAACTAAACAATACATCAGTTAACTGTAGTGCATGGTAGTTTCAGTGGAGACCAGTGGAGAGATAGGTGAAAGGGCAAGATAGACTATCTGTTGTGACTATAGTGATGCATTGATTGCATCAGACACCTAGTAGAGATGCCAATGAGGATTTCATAGTCAAGGATGGAGTAGTTCGAATTCATTCAGAGCTATTATTCAACAGATATTGCACAGTGGAGGTAGGCTAGCAGGAGGCAGAGATCGGTGCATGGATTTGCAAGATTGGTCCTGATTATTGTATGAAGATTGTACTGTACTGAGGGATTGAGATAAGCTTTGTATGCTTGTATGAGATTTTCATATGATCTCCATGTTACATAATATATAGTTGGGGTTTTCAGCTTCAAGCTTTCCGGTTAAAAACTGTGTTATGTGCGATTGAATATTTTTGTTTATGCTTCGCATGTGTGTGCAATTAATTTTTCCACAAAATATTAATAAGTGGAATAGATTCAGTATATTGCATAAATTTAAATAGTGTGAGATCAGGTGGATCTTGGACATATGCATGCTTAGTGCATATAATTTCTACATGGTATCAGAGCATTGTTGATTGAAGATTGCAATTGTGAAGTGAGTTTGTGCTGGTGGACAATTCAAATTTTCTACAGAAGATTCTTGGTGCAGAAATCAAGTATACATTGAAATGTCTTTCAACGGGTTGAGATTGGAGTATGCCCTTGATGGGAGCTCAAATTACATAGCCTAGAAGGATAGGATGGAGGCAGTGCTGGAAGATAATGAGCTGAAGGATTTCATCGATAACGATGTTCCTAAGATGGGATCCAGCGATGTTCCTAAGCTGGGATTTAGTGATACTGCATTACTTGATGCATGGAAAAAGAAGACTGCAAAGACGAGGAGGATTTTGTTGGAAGGTGTGAAGGACCATATTGTGTCCAGCCTTCACGGGAAAGCCACTCCATTCTTAATGTGGAAGGCTTTGACAGACTTGTTCCAAAGAAGAAGTGACTAGAGGAAGTTGGCGCTTAAAGACAAGCTCAGAAAAATAAAAATGGAGAAGGGCGACAGTATTCCAAAATACCTCACGAAGTTTGTCCACTGCAAGGATGAGTTGGGAAGTGTGGGGGTTATTGTTGAAGAAGAATACTTGGTGAGCTTGGCTCTCCTTGGGCTTCCGAATAGTTGGCATAGCTACAAAGACTCTGTCAATGGACGGGAGAAACTGTCAAGATGGGAGCGACTTTGGTCAGATCTTGTGCAGGAGGAGATAAGGCGGGGTACCAGGGATGGATCTTCATCGAAGAATGAAGATGAAGAGAATTGCGCTTTGGCTACCAAATCAAGGAAAGGAAAGGGGAATAAAAATCCTTCAAAATCCGGTGCTAAAGGAAAGAAGCAGGATTTGTCCAAAGTGAAGTGTTTTCACTATCACGAACATGGAAATTTCACCACTAACTATCCACAGAAGAAGAAGAATAAGAAAGATGTTGGATATGTAGCTGGAAAGGCCTTAGCCTTGCAATTTGAGCTAGAATTTTCCTTGATCGCATGCTTGGTTTCAAGCTGCATGGGATCGGTGTGGTATCTTAACTGTGGTGCATATTTCCATATGACGAGAGACAAAGAGTTGTTTAGTGACTTGGAGGAGAAGGACCTCCAAATGCATATAGAGATGAGCGATGATGGTAAGTATAGTGCGACTGGCATTGGGACCATTACCTTTGAGAGGGATTCCGGTAATCCATTCTTGTTGAAGAATGTTATGCATGTTCCAGGTCTGAAGAAGAACTTGGTCTCGGTCACAATGCTGGAAGACAAAGGTTATGATGTTGTTTTCAGTGAGGGAAAATCATTCCTTCAACATAAAACAACGGTTCAAACCAAGAAGATAGGGGTTTGAATTAAGAATCTCTACAAGCTGGAGGTAGATGGCTGCGCTGCAATGGTGGGAAAAGCAGAAGGAGTGGTGAGTCGGGATGAGGGAGAGTTATGGCATAGGATATTAGGCCATGTTCACCATGGCGCTTTGAATATTTTGCAGCAAATTTCTACTAGAATTCCCAAGGGTACTCTTGCGTAGTCAGATCAGTGCAAGGGATGTACCATGGGTAAGTTTGTGAAGACCACCTTTCATGAGAAGGAGAACCGTGCTTCGGTGATCCTAGAGAGAATTCACACAGACGTGTGTGGACCCTTCTCAGTTGCTTCAACAACAAAACATAGTCATTGTGTGATATTTTTTGATGACTATTCTTGTAGATGCTAGATCTTCTTCATGCAGAAGAAGAGTGAAATGTTCTCAAAGTTCTGTGAGTTTAAGGCATTGGTGGAGAAGGAGTCGGGGAAGCAAGTGAAAGCTCTACGGAGCAATAATGGTGGTGAATACATCTCAGGCGAATTCAAAGAATTCTGTAGAAAAGAAGGAATTCGAAGAGAAATCATAGTGCCTTATAACCCAAAAAATAATGGGGTCGTGGAGAGAAAGAGCAGAATGATCGTGGGTGCTTCATGAGCGATGTTGCATGACCAGGGCCTACCGATGCACTTGTGGGAAGAAGCATGCAACACTACGGTTTATGTGAAAAACCATTGTCCTCATAGAGTACTTGCCATGAGTACACCTAAAGAAGCATTTTTTAGTAAGAAGCTTGATATTTCTCATTTGAAGTTTTTTGGCTCACCTGTTTACATTCATGTGACAAAGGACACCAGGAAGAAGCTGGAGCCGACTGCAGAAGTTCGGATATTTGTGGGGTACACAGAAACACCCCACAACTATCGTGTGTATTTTACAGACAGTCGGATTACAGTTGTGCGACAGGATACAAAATTCAATGAGGTGAAAGCCATGAAGTTGTCACTTGATAGGGAGCTACACTTGCATGCGGAAGAGGAACTTCTTGTTCCCAAAGATGAGCCTCTGGATGTGGATTAGCCACAGGAGGAGATTCATGGAGTGGAGGAGTCCACTCATGCAGAACCAAACATCAAACAAGGCAGAAAGTGTACCACAGAAGCTGAGAGACTAAAGCTTGATGCGGCACAGAATGTAGGAGTCCCTACATCATAGCGCAGACAGAGACAGTCACCTGACCGATATACTGGATACATGGCTCTTATGAGCAAGTGTATTGTGACAAAGCCATCTTATTTTAAAGAAGTAGTGCGGGAGCCCAAATGGGTAGATGCCATGGTGGAGGAGTATGACTCCATTGTCAGAAACAGTGCTTGGGAGATTGTTCCAAGGTCGGTGGGAAAATCAGTTGTAGGATCAAGATGGATCTACAAGGTAAAGCAAGTCACGATGGGAGTGTCGAGAAGTATAAGGCAAGATTTGTTGCCCGAGGCTTCTGCGTATTGAGGGGATCGTACTCAGAATAAAACTTCACACCCGTCGCATGATATTTTTCCATACAAAATTCATCCTTGCTCTCTCAAATAAGAGATGGGTTGGCACATCTTATCATGGATGTGAAGACTGCATTCCTTAATGGGATCATTGAGGAAGAGGTGTACATTGAGCAGCCTGAAGGATTTGAGATCTTCAATAGTGATTTGCATGTGTGCAGGCTCAAAAGAGCGTTGTATGGGCTGAAGCAAGCACGTCGTTCTTGGTACACTTGGATTGACAACTATTTCACTGGACTTGGCTTCACCAAGAGTGAGGTGGATGCAAATCTATACCAAATTGTGGTGGAGGGTAAGCTTTTAATCATTGTTCTTTAGGTTGATGATTTAATACTAATAGGTGATGAGCAGTTCATACACTCATGCAAGGCAGATATTGTAAAGGAGTTTGAGATGAAGGATTTGGGCCTCCTTCATTATTTCCTTATATTGGAAATATGGCAACGAGAAGGTGAAATGTTTGTGTCTCAAGGCAAGCATGCTCAAGAGATATGCCCAAGAGATACCGGAGAAGTTTCAAATGCAAGGCCGCAAGCTCATCGACACTCCCTCTTTCAGGAAATTGAAGAAAGAGGATGCTACATCTAAGATAAAGTAGTGGATGCCACTGCTTTATCGTTTTGGTGGGTTCAGCTTTCATGTATTTATCTGAATACAAGACCGAACATATGCTATGCGGTGAACCAACTTTCACAAGCGATGGTTAAGCCTACCAAGCTCTTTTGGAAGGCAGGCAAGCATGTCCTGAGATATCTCAGGGGCACATCTGAGTATGGTTTATGGTACAGACAGATGGATGAGGTGAATTTGCATGGCTTCACGGATGCAGATTGGGTGGGAAGCCCAATAGACAAAAGGAGCACATCAGGAGGGATTTTCAGTATCGGATCTACAATAGTTTCTTGGTATAGCAGGAAACAAAGATTCATGGAACTTAGTTCAGCAGAAGCAGAATACATGGCAGCAAGTTTAGTGTGAGGCTATCTGGATGAGGAAGATTCTAGTTGGTTTATTCAGTTCACATTTAGATCCCACGGTGATTCATTGTGATAATAAGAGTTGCATTAAACTCTCAGTTAATCCTATGTTTCATGATAGATCTAAACATATTGATATCCGATATCATCATATCAGAGATTGTGTGCAGCGGAAGATCATGTTGCTTCAGTACATTCCTACGGAAGATCAGGATGTAGATATTCTGATGAAGGTGTTCACTAGGAGCAAATTCGAATACCATAGAGGCAGGATCGGGGTGAAGGATAATCCCTATCTTGTTGAGAGGGATTGTTGAGATTCAACAAGATGATGATCTTAGTGAAAAGAGTCGCCTTCAGTAAGTGGGCCCTGTTAGAGTCGGTCTGTTCATCCCTTCGTCAGAGATCAAAATCTCTTTCATTGCATTTCATTTTTTAGGCGTCTCATTCACTTCAGTCATTTGCATTCCATTAGGAGCATCGGTCTTATGAAGGAAGGGTTTTTTCACTCATACCCCTCGTTCCTTGTACCTGCTAGCTTAGGTCTATTTATCAAAGTTCATCAAAATCAATTTTAAAGTCGTTTACAGTCCTGTTTGATCTCTTGGTCAGCAAAGAGTTTTTAGGGTTTTTTAGTCTTTAGGTCCAGGGTTTAGTCTTCAAAATGTTTAATAATGCTAGCAGGAACATGAGGGAGGCTCAAAATAAGTTTTCATCACAAAATTTCGTTGTTATATTTCTTGATCGTGACTTTTCTTCAAAACCTTGTTTTGAAGAAAAATGTCATTTTGTCCTTTGTAATAAAATGCCATGTATATATTTTTTCAAAGTTTTTAAGTTGTCCAATCTTCAGGTGCAGCCTTGGTCGCCTTTGCCAAATTCAGTACAGTCATCCATACAAAAAATTAACAAAAGTTTCATCATTCAAGTCAAAAAGTCAAAATGGAAACAAAAAACAGAGTTTGTATTAAAAATGTGAAAGTGCCAAAATTGAAACATTACAAAGGTGGGTTTGTAAGAAGAAAAAATCAATTTCTTCACTATATAAGGTAATTCCATTGTTTTTACAACCCATTTACATGCCAAAGACATCACAGAAGTCGAGTTCAAATGTGGAGGAACAAAATCGTGGTTTGAAGCCGAGACTGTGCATTGTAGTTGTGTGTTCGGCGCATTGGGAGAAGGCGCGACGCACAAGGAGGTCGCGGCACACAGGGCCTCCCACCGCTGTGTATTTTTAAACGCGCGCGGCACATAAGGCACAAGCGGCTCACTGGGTGTGCGCGCGGCGCACAGAGCCTCCAAGCAGAATTTTTCCACTACTTCATCAAATTTCCAAAATGACTCAACTATTTTTGCTCCGAGTAAGTCCGATTAACCTTGCCATTGTTATTAGCTGGTGTTTAGTATGGTTTGAAGGAAAGAATATGAAAGTTTGGAGGTTGAAATGGTAAACCCTATCATTTGGTGAAAAACTACTCCTAGGGTTTGAGTTTGTTTATTGAAGTTTGATTTAGTGCCAAGTATTGCAAATTCCATTCTTCATCTGTGGTTTCCTTCCCCATCACTGTCTATATGATCATACAGTTCCTCCCCTTTTCTCCTATGTCCCAAAACCAGTCATATCACTTATTCCATTTATCCCTATCCCTAAACCCTACCATCTCCCTTTTCATTTACAAAATTCCTAAATCCCAAACCCCACCTTCCTAAAACACAGTCAAGTGATTGTTATTGCATTCTAATTACACTTGACAGTCCACTATACCCACTGTCCCTTTTTTTTTCACAGTCCTTTCCTACTTGGCATACTTTGGCAATTGAAGACAAAAAACACCAAGTTCTCTTTTCTCATTTTTAACAAACCAAACATACATTTGGCATAGACCTGCAAACAATATGACAGACACATATTCATCTTATGAGCAAGACAGTGATTCTACCACAGAACTTCATGCACTAAGAAGGCCTCGTAAAGGAGGTAAACATGTGAGGGAGGAACCCACCTCTTTGACTCAGTTGGAGGCCTGCCCACTTGCCATGGCTTATTTCCGAGAGCAATCATGCTATCATTATTGTGAGAGGATTACTCAGATTCAACATCATCAGGAGTTAGCTTGATTGTTTGTTTTACATTTGCATGATGGTCATGTTACTCTCGTTGATGTAAATTTCACCTTGACACCAGAAACCATTTCTCAGGAAATAGGAATACCGAATGTAGGTGAGGAGTGGAACAAGAGACAACAGGTGGATAGAGTTCATTATGAGCCATACATCAGGTCTGGCTATGTGAGGCAGCTCAGTAGGGTATTCCCATTCCGGTTCCTGAAGGAATCCTATGCACCATTGATGAGACTCATTATCCGATACTTCAGTTGTGAGGGCCGTTTCTCACGTCTCTATGCATACCACATCAGATTATTGATGCATTTCATGAGAGTGAGGATGATGAACATACCATATTTCATGTGCCAAAACATAGAGAGGATGACTACTCTTGTGCAGAAGAAGACTCCTGAGCAGCAGTACAACAACATTTATCATTATGCGCTCATTAAGATCATTGTGGTATATCAGCTTGGATTATAGGGCATTGCATGGGAAGATTTCATTTCCCGTGACTTCTTCACAACCCCTCAGCCTCATCTGGAGATTTTTCACGATGCAGGTGAAGGTCCCGAGACAGAGCCTATCGGTGTGCTAGTGTATATCACTTATCAGAGATGCACGAGAGCATTGTTTGCAGCAGCCCGACGAGTACTATCTCCACCCGGGGTGGAAGGGGTCTCGTTGCCGTCGTCATCAGCACAGGTATAGGTACAGGATAGAAGAAAGAGGCCTATGCAGGAGGAGGGCCCTTCAGAAGGCCATGATACTGATTTCATATTGCTTGATGAGGATTTGAGCTCTCCAAGCTCAAAACTAAGGGAGATCATTCAGGAGCAGAAAACTGAGATTGACACATTGAATGACAGGTTGCAGAGAGCTCAGTGGATCATAAACTATCTGGAGCAGCGAAACAAGCAGTTGGAGGATCAGCAGACGATCATGGAGTTGCAAAACATCCGTGAGAACCGACAAGCTGCCCGAAGAAGCCCATCCGAGATGACACCTATTGAGCGGGAGATTGAGGTTGATAGGGATACTTGGCTTGAGAGAGTCAACATCCATCTCGAGAAGCTGTTGGAGAAGGCAAATAAGGAGAAAAACATGCTCAGGCTCATGAACAATCACTATTGGGCATGCACACATGTTTGTAAAGCAAAGATCAAGATCCTGCAAGCGATGCTAAGGAGGGCACTGAAACGTCGAAAAAGACATGATAGGATCCAAATCTTGGCCGAAGCTTCTTTGGCTGAGCATAGCACTTGATGAAGGACCTTCAGTCCAAATTTCAAGAAATTTGGAGAAAATTTTTTCATTTTTGAATTTTTTGGTCACAAAACAGGTTTTCTTGCCCGATGCGTAGCGCCACCTGGCGCGCGCTTACGATTGGGAGATCCTCTGGAGGAAAACTTAGTATTTATAGATTTTTTATGAAAATTTATGCATGCTCAGGAATGGCCTAATAATCTCATCAAGTTCTGGGTTGCCTAAAGGGTCAAAAACACCCTAAAAATGGCCTTTCTGCCACTTTTTGCACCCACAGGAAGTAGTCTTGGGAGATTGAACTTTTGGAGGGGAAAATGGACACAAAATATAGAAATTCCACTTGGTTTGGAAAGTAGACAGGCAGGGCTTTCCAACGAGCTATTAGGAGATCAATTTGGACTTCAGGAAGGGCCTCAAAATCAGCTCCAAATTTGTGCTACGCATAGAGATTTTGGGCGCGACGCATAGAGGATTTTGGCCTATTTTTCACTCCACAGCTCAAAATTTCGCCTAGTTTTGGCCAGTTTCACTTTTTCATGTAATTATTGATGTACCTTGATGTAATTTCATGATAATGATGTAATTTTGGCATATTTTTTACTTGTTCTAGAAGATTCATTCACTAAAAGGTGAAAGGTGGGTGAATGGATCAGTTTCCTAGCATATAGAGGCAAGTTGTTTCATGGCCTATTTTCTAGTTCCTAGTTTAGATATGGTTGAAACAGCTCTTAGAATGATGAGCTCGAACCCTAGAGGCATGGGAATGGGTTAGGTTTGTCTATATTATGTATTTTCTCAGTCATTTTCAGGGTTGGACATTTGGGATTGCTAGGACTTCATTGTACATTTCATTCTGCAATTTTGGCAAAGGAATAGACCAGGGTTTGCAGCCCTTTATGGGATCCTTGTGGCTCTGTGTTTTGATGGTGTTTTCCTCTATGTATCTATAAGTTCACTGATGTTTATGTGTACCATTTTAATTCTCTTTTCTTCTTAAACTGAACAAACAAGTTATAAAGGTAGAATTCATTGGTTTGCATTGCTCTGCCTTCATTTTTGGTTAGGTTTTTCATGTTTTCCTCTGTTTGAGGAGGAATCTTGAGGCCTTATTGCCCTCTTCAGCTCCTCACTGGTCTAATCCATCCATCTGCTCAAGCTAAAGCATCAAAACTATTGCCTACCCTGCCCCAATCAGAACTCTGCAAAAACTAGGCCTAATCCCTGCACCCAAAACTGCCTTTCCCTTGATCCAACAAAAAACCCCAAAAAACTCGATCAAACTCCTTTATTCATATACCTAGCCTAAAATTAGCTTTCATTTCAGTCATATCAAGCCCTATTGATTAATTTTCGCTGAGATTGACCCGGAGAGAGCCCTCTCCTATTCTGGTAGGGCTAGCTACCAGACTGAGCGTGGTATGATGTTACCCTGAACTCTGCCTTCCTTTAGCCTGAGGTAGATTTAGGCAATAACATAGTGGCAACCATGCTGGGGAGAAAATGGTTTTCTTTTTGGTGTTATTTGTTTTATAAGCTACAGACGGAGCCCGAAGTTATGCCAGGAAGCCTTCGAAACGCTCTTGCTTTGCATTAGCGAAAGTAGATAAATGTTGCTTCAGTCAATCTCCGGTCTAGTTTGTAAACGTGACACTTGACTTGTAAATTTCCCTAGTATATGTATCAAGTTAGATCTGATGGTTGATGGTGGACAATGATCAGACACCGCAAGGCTGAAATCATTCACCTGGCGATTCTAAATCAGTTTCAAGATCAGATCCAAGGACCCCACTGGAGGATGAACCTGATTAGTAGAAACATGAAAGGACAATATGGAAAGATCAGGTATTCAAGTTGGAATTTCATCCAAGACATTTTGTTCTTTGTCATAAATTATTTCTTCTCTTTTCCCGAGAATGTCAAGAAGGCTTTGCAAAGTATATTGTATTTGAGAAAAGATCCTCGACCTGCATTTGATTCCTTCCCTTTGAAGATTGTAAATACCAAAGAGTTGCATGCTTTTGAGCTTGATCAAGACCTTTCTTCCAAATCTTGTGATGACCATCTTCAAACTAATGAACCTCAAGAGACCAAGACTAACCCTATACCTTGTAAAATTCCAGATCGATACAAGCCTCTGATTTTACCTCCTATATCCCATGCTTTCCCTAAAAATCATGACCTATATCTACCAAGATTTGATGGTGAATGTGACAACATCACTGCTGAGAGACATGTTCTAAATTTTGAGTCTTTTCTTGACCTTTTTGAAGTTGATGAAGAGGATGTCAGTATTAGGCTTTTTGCTCTTTCTTTGCAAGGCAAAGTCAAGAGTTGGTTCAAAGCCCTGCCTGATGCGAGCATCTCATATTTCCAGTAGTTCGTCGAAGTTTTCCTCGACAGGTGGGTGGTCAGACATAACCTTTTCTTGATTATAGAAGAGTATAACCAGCTGAAAAGTGGAGTATAAAAACTCTGGTAAAACTTGATAAATATATATTATTAATGATGAAAGACGAGATGATTACAATGAGGGATCGCCTGGGCTTAAATACAGCCTCAAGGTGTCCCTTGGTGAAGAGACATGATCTTTGATCATGCCCTTTCAGTTAATAACCTAAGATAACTAAATCTAATTAATAAATAATAAAATATACATAACATTGCCCCCTTCTTAAGATGCTTTGTCCTCAAAGCATACGTAATGATGGGTGTTGCTGGCGAAACGCTTCAGATTCCCAAGATGCTTCTTCAATGGGCAAGTCCTTCCACTTGATTAAATATTCGGTAATAATACGAGAGCGTAGCTTCTTATCACGAGTAGATAGGATCCCCTCGGGCTCTAGAACGAGCTTGCCTTCATCATCCAAAATGGGAAGTGTTGTTTGGGGCAACTGATGGTTACCCAATGCCTTTTTTAAGCAAGACACATGGAAAACATTGTGAACACGACTGGTATCGGGAAGGCTCAACCCATAAGCGACTTGACTGATCTTTTTAATAATTTGATACGGACCATAAAACTTTGGAGCTAATTTATTTTTTCCTTTTTGTTTAAGGGACAACTGCTTGTATGGTTGAAGCTTGACAAACACCCAGTTTCCAACTTCAAATGATCTCTCAGTGCGATTACGGTCAGCTTGTTGCTTCATACGATTCTGTGCAACACTCAAATTATCTTTTAGAATTTGGACGACCTTTTGGTGTTCTTCTAATTGATTTTTTACTGCTGGCAAATTAGTTTGAATTGAAGAAAAATCTTTCCACTTCGGAGGCTCATATCCATATAGAGCCTGGAACGGAGTCATTTTTGTCGATGTATGGTAAGTAGAATTTTACCACCATTCAGCAAGATGCAACCATTGGACCCACTTGTTTTGTTTCTCCGTAGCATAACACCGTAGGTAGGCTTCCAAACATTTATTAACAACCTCTGTTTGCCCATCTGTTTGAGGGTGATAAGCTGAGCTCATATTGAGATAGGTTCCAACATGGTTGAACAATTCCTTCCAAAAGTTTCCCTTAAATTTGGCATCCCTGTCACTAACAATAACCTTCGGAAAGCCGTGTAGTTTATAAATATATTTGCAGAATATCTTTGCAATTTTCTTTGCAGAGTCTGTTTTTTTAATAGCGATGAAGTGAGCATACTTAGTGAGTCTATCTACTACAACGAAGATCTTATCCTTACCATCTGATACAGGTAATCCTTCAATAAAATCCATCGATATTTCTTCCCACTTCTGGGCAGGAATATTTAAGGGATGAAGTAAGCCAGGTGTCATAATGTTTTCAGTTTTATTTCTTTGACACTTGTCACATTCTGCAACATATTTTTGAATATCGTGACTCATACCCTTCCAGAAAAATGACTGACGCGCATTGTAGTAGGTTTTGAAATATCCTACATGTCCTGATGACATGGAATCATGTGATTCTTTGAGTATTTTTGATATAAACTTGGATTTGGAATTTAGATAAATTCTCCCTTTGTACCATAAGATATCGTTCTTCCATTCAAATTTTGAATTCCCTGGGAGATTGTTGATTATAGCCAACATGTCCGGATCTTTGGCATACTCACTTCTAATCTCATTAAGCCATTCAGGCACAACAATTGAAACTGCAAGTAATGTTGTTTCCTCATCTTTTCTAGACATGGCATCCGCTACTACATTGTCTTTTCCTTTCTTGTGTAATATCTCCATGTCAAAAGCGGCAATCTTCTCGATCCACTTTTGTTGTTCTTCAGAGAGTGTTTTTTGCTGAAGGAGATACTGAAGACTGTTATGATCAGTTCTGATGGAAAATTTACTTCCTAACAGATATTGTCTCCATTTGGCTAATGCATGCATAATTGCGAGCATTTCCTTACTGTATGTGGACTTGAGACGCTCACGTTTGTTTAATTTTCTGCTTTCAAAAGCAATAGGGTGCCCTTCTTGCATTAATACTGCACCAATACCGAATCCTGAGGCATCACATTCAATGATAAATGGTTTAGAAAAGTCAGGAGTTGCCAATACTGGTGCATTAGCCATTACTTCCTTCAAATCTTCAAAACATTTCCCTGCTTCCTCATTCCATTGAAACGAATTTTTCTTTAAAAGATTTGTAAGAGGTGCAATTCGATGCGCATAATCTTTAATAAATCTTCGATAATATCCCGTTAATCCTAAAAATCCTCTGAGCTAGGATATGTTCACCGGTTTATTCCATTCCCTTATAGCCTTAATCTTAGAAGGATCCACTTTTACTCCTTCATGGGATATTAGGTGTCCCAGATATTCAACTTCTTCTTTTCCAAAGGTGCATTTGGATTTTTTTGCATAAAATTGATGGTCTTCTAGTAACGTGAGAACCTTATCCAAGTGTTGCAAATGCTCCCTCCAAGTTTTACTATAAATCAAGATATCACCAAAAAATACTAATACAAATTTCCTGAGATATGGACGAAATAATTCGTTCATAGTGGCTTGGAACGTAGCTGGTGCATTTGTTAACCCAAAGGGAATTACTTTAAATTCATAATGACCTTCATGTGTTTGAAATTCAGTTTTTGGTATATCTTCCAATCTAATCCGGATCTGGTAATAACCTGACCTTAAATCTAGTTTAGAGAAAAATTTTGCGCCATGGAGTTCATCCAACATTTCATCGATAAAGGGAATTGGAAACTTATTTTTAATGGTTATCTTATTTAATCCTCTATAGTCAATGCATAGCCGAAATGATCCGTCTTTTTTTCTTACCAATATAACTAGGGCAGCATACGGACTCTTACTTTTTGAAATGACCCCACATTTTAAAAGGTCTTGGATTATCTTCTCAATTTCCGTTTTATGGTGATGTGGGTAGCGATAAGGCTTGATGTTAACAGGGTCTGATCCTTCCTTAACTTCTATGGTATGTTCGATTTCCCTATGAGGAGGCATCTTCATTGGTAGATCTTGAAATACCTTCTCATGTTTCTGAACTATAGCTTGTACCTCCTGTGATTCTTCGTGGTTGACTTTTGTAGATAACATCTCTAAATGATGACATTCGACTATATAGGCTGGCGCTCCCTTTCGGATCATCTTCATCATCTGGGATGATGATACGATTTGATTTTCTGGGGCTTGGAATCCAAATAGCTTGTGCTTCCGCCCTTCCCACCTAAAGCTTATAAACTGCTTCTGATGGTTGGCCGAATAAGTACCCAAGGTTTGTAACCACTGAATTCCTAAAACCACATCTACTCCTCCGAGTGGTACGACATAGAATGGGGATTCTAAATTAAAGTCTTTAATCTGCAATTTGACTTTATGGCATTTTCCTACCTGTTCAATCTTCTTACCATCGGCCACCATTACCTTCATATTAGGCATGGGAAAGGTAAAGAGGTTGAGTCTTTTGGCCATGGTTGAATCTAGAAAATTGTGCGTGCTGCCTGTCTATGAGAACCATTACGTTGTTTTTCTTTATATGTCCCCTTAATTTTAGTGTCTGCGGTTGTGATATACCTGTCATGGCTGATAATGACACTTGCGGGGTGCTGTCACCATCTACTTCTGGGGAGAATTCTAGGGTATCTTCTATCCCTTCTATGTCTGAATCATCATTGTCAGAATCATTAGTTGCTTCACAGTTATACATATTTTTTTCTTTCCCATTAGCACATCTGTGCTTAGGGTCCCATTTTTCGCCACAACGTTTGCATTTGCCTTCTTTTATTCTTTGTATTTCCAGGTTAGATTTGTCTCCTTTGCGCAGGTGTGGTGGAACATATTTCATGTTATCTTCTTTTGTAGATTGAGGAAACCGTCGTCTCGAATATACTTTTTCTGGTTTTGATAGTCTTTCCAATTTCTTTTCAGCAGCTTTTGCTTTTTGCCTTGCTACTTCTACAGACGTGATTTCATGTAGTTCTAGCTCTTCTTGTATGTGGACTTTAAGTCCCGAGATGTAAGACTGGATTAGACGAGATTCCGATAATCCGGGTACTCGTGTTGCCAAAGTCTCCCATTCTCGCGTGTACTCATCCACATCTCCTTTTTGGCATAATTTGATAAACGTTGAAAAGAACTTTTCTTCTTTTATGCCTTGAAACCTTTTGAAGAATGCATCTTTAAATTTCCTCCAACTGATAGCGAGCGTTGTCTTTTTCCACCACATATACCAATTATATGCTTCTCCTTCCATTTTCATGGAAGCATGTTTAATTTTTTCATCATCACTAGTAATGTCATAAATTTCAAAATATTCTTCTGCCTTATTAAGCCACGCAACGCTATTCTTTTCATTACCATCAAATTTGGGTAGGTCAATCTTGGCTTTGCGCTGATATGCTAATGGTGGAACAAGAAGAGGATATTGATTAGCGAATGCATTCCAGAGCTGCTTGTTTTGAAAATCTGCATTACTATCTTCTTGATGATGTGGGGAATCGGTTTTTTCCTGATGCTCGTCCGAGTTCCCTGAATCTGCAGTACTGTTTTGTTGATTTGGTTCTCTGTTAGGAGATGTTGGGGATTTTGTCTGACCCAACTTATCTATTTTATCATTTAGTTTGTTGAAGAGTTCTTTCATACTGTTCATTGTTTCTGTGGTCTCGTGATGATTTAGCCACATTTGTCTTTCTATGCGATTTGTTGTATCATGGATTTTTTTTATGTCGTTGGAGTGCCCTGAAACTGTACCTTCCAGATTGACTAATCTTTTTCCGAATTCTTCGGAATTTTTAGTGATTTGCTTCTCAAGATCTCCCAATTTCTTCTGGAATTCCGCCATCGACATTGACGAAGACATCGATCGTGTATGAGGTGGGGAATATCTTTCTGCCAGTTTCTCCTCTTTGTTCTTTTAAAATTAATTAATTAATATATTTAATTAATTAATTAATTTTTTTTTTTTGGAATTAATTAATTAATTAATATTTAATTAATTAATTAATTAATAATAATAATAATTTTTTTTTTTTTAAACTATATAATTATTATATATATATAATTTTTAATTAAAAATTATATAATATATATAATTTAATTATATAATTTTTATATATATAATTAAAATATATATATATATATAATTATTAATTTAACTATATAATATATATTTTATATAATTAAAAAAAATGTCGTTCCGATTTAACACACCGTTTAAAAAAAACCAACCGATTGATTTATAACACACCTTCAGTTCCGATTTAAAAAAGACACGAGCCTTCAGTTTAATAAACCGATTGATTTATAATATCGTTCCGATTTAAAAAGACACGAGCCTTCAGTTTAATAAACCGATTGATTTATAATATCGATCCGATTTAAAAAGACACGAGCCTTCAGTTTTATAAACCCACGCCTTAAAATATTACCGAACCTGTTGACGTGCTGTAAACCTATACGTTGGAGATTTGCTGCCAGCCGGTGATGAGTTGACTGTCGATTGTTTTAAAACCGCCTGTTCCAGTATCGGTGGTGACAGATTGTAATCGTCGACCTACCAGGATATGCGAGGTAGGTATAGACCCTAAACCAGAGATGATACTCAACCCTTTTACGACCCAAACACAGTATGTTTCTTCGCTGAGATAACTTGTCTTCTCACACTATCTACACACCGAATACAATCCCGTACCTCACACTTATCATAGAACTTGACCGAGAAGAGTTCTTAGCACTTAGAACACGCAGAGAATATCCCAACGTGTGGATTGAATGCTGAACCTTCGGTTTGTTTAAAAAAAAATTCTGGAATTTCTTTCAAACAAATTTTTTAACTTGATGATCACACAGATCCAAGAGCGATGGCTCCGATACCAATGGAGTATAAAAACTCTGGTAAAACTTGATAAATATATATTATTAATGATGAAAGACGAGATGATTACAATGAGGGATCGCCTGGGCTTAAATACAGCCTCAAGGTGTCCCTTGGTGAAGAGACATGATCTTTGATCATGCCCTTTCAGTTAATAACCTAAGATAACTAAATCTAATTAATAAATAATAAAATATACATAACAAAAAGATTGCCAGGGGAGACAGTACAACAGTTTTCTTCCAGATTTAACCAAGTTTATTTTTCGATGCCAGTTGATATAAGACCTCCTCCTAGATCTACTCTCTTGCACTATCCGGGTGCCTTTGATCCAGAAATGGAGTTTTAGTTGAGAGAAAGGAATCTTGCAACACTTGAAGAGATGCAGAACAGTGCAGTAAATGTAGAGGCTCATTTGCTGATCCGAAGGGAAAGGATGAAGGAAGAAGAGATGAAAAACATAGATCCGGAGAAATTGACATCTCTAGAGGTAAAGCTTGACATGTTGGTAAGTGCAGTGGAAGAGATGATGCAAAAGATCACCACAAGGAATGAGTATAATTTTCAAGCCCATGGCTCGATGATTGAAGACGAACAAGTTGCTGATCCAAAACATTTTGTTTCTTATCCCAGTTCTCATAGTAATTTCTTTATAGATCATCATGAAGAAGAGAGAGCTGTTGATATGAAATGTATGCTTGATGATGTGTTTTATACTGATGATTTGCCTCAGTTTGATCAGTATGATGATGATTATGTTCTCCAAACAGAAGCTAATATTGCAGACAAATCAATAGCTAGTTTGTGGAAGGAGGAAGTTCACTTTCAGCAGCTCGAGTACAGTGATCAACCGATGCATATCAGCTATGACAATGATGAGGAAAGTGCAGAAAATTTTGAAGTAAGTGAAGGATATTTGCCTTTTTGTTTTGATTCGTTTCAGTTCATTAGAGATAACTTCCATGCAATCAGAAATCAACTGTTAACAAGTCTTGATCTGGATCATCTTGAGGGCAATGAAAACCTTGTTCAAGACTTCTCATATCCAGATTTGCAGCCCCCGAATGCCATTGATTGTCAAGTTGCAGATGAGGACTTGGAAGCTAGCACATATGATCAAATGATGCAAGATGATTCCGTACCATTTTGTTTTGAATCATTTCAGTTTTTGAAGGGTAAATTGCATAGTAAATCTTCAAATGAGCAGCTTGTAGAAAATCATGTAATCTCATTAGAAACAATAGAAAATGGGTTGCAGCAGTCTTTTCAAGTTTTTCACGATCCAATAGCTGATGTGTTGGGTGATGTCTGCAGTCAAAGTTTTTCTCGATTGACTACATGTGAGCTTGAAACGTGTACTGATACAAACATGATCCGACAACTGGTCTCTTTGTCATTTTTAGCAGGAGTCTCGTCACAAAGCCCAAAATAAAGTTTGTATTCATGGTATGAGGAGAAGAGAAGTAATCCATTGGATGAGCTAAGTCCCAGTGTGCATGAACTTCAAGATCCTTATGCAGTGTTTTTGGAGGCGGATAGAGAATCCATAGTATTCAACATATCTGTTCACAAGTTTTCATGGGAGTTTCCTTTCAGTAGTTCTCTCTTGTTGTTCATAAGCGAGCACTTGCGGAGAAATCAAACAACAACCATAATTCTTACATGGTTGCATTGGTTGTTTCATTTCACTTGATCAGGTGATGAATGGAACAATTAGAGTAGGTTGTATTGAATAAGCTCTACTTTGAGCATATTTTCCAGTTTGTTAGTTGTGTTTAAGTATCGAGTCAGTTTTTAGTTGAGTGAGAGTCAGTTTGTGTCATCAAGTCATCAGTTTTCAGTCATGCATTTCAGCTTGAGTTTTTGATTCCATTGCCCAATGGATGAAGGCACTGTCTGCTTTCCAAAGATATTTAGTTCTTGGCACCTCCAAAGAGCTACCATCCCCATTGTAGCCAATGTTAGATTCGGTCTGTTCATCCCTCCGCGAGAGATCAAAATCTCTTTCGTTGCATTTCATTTTTTAGGCGTCTCATTCACTTCAGTAATTTGCATTCCATTAGGAGCATCGGTCTTCTGACGGAAGGGTTTTTTCACTCATACCCCTCGTGCCTTGTACCTGCTGGCTTAGGTCTGTTTATCAAAGTTCATCAAAATCAATTTTAAATTCGTTTACAGTCCTGTTTGATCTCTTGGTCAGCAAAGAGTTTTTAGGGTTTTTCAGTCATTAGGTCTAGGGTTTAGTCTTCAAAATGTTTAATAATTCCAGCAAGCACATGAGGGAGGCTCAAAATAAGTTTTCATCACAAAATTTCATTTTTATATTGCTTGATCGTGACTTTTCTTCAAAACCCTGTTTTGAAGAAAATTGTCATTTTGTCCTTTGTAATAAAATTCCATGTATATATTTTTTCAAAGTTTTTAAGTTGTCCAATCTTCAGGCGCAGCCCTGGTCGCCTTTTCCAAATTCAGTACAGTCATCCCTACAAAAAATTGACAAAAGTTTCATCATTCAAGTCAAAAAGTCAAAATGGAAACAAAAAATAGAGTTTGTATTAAAAATGTGAAAGTGCCAAAATTGAAACATTTAAAAGGTGGGTTTGTAAGAAGCAAAAATCAAGTTCTTCACTATATAAGGTAATTCCATTGTTTTTACAACCCATTTGCATGCCAAAGACATCACAGAAGTCGAGTTCAAATGTGGAGGAACAAAATCGTGTTTTGAAGCCAGGACTGTGCATTGTAGTTGTGCGCGCAGCGCATTGGGAGAAGGCGCGACGCACAAGGAGGTAGCGGCGCACAGGGCCTCCTGCCACTATGTATTTTTAAATGCATGTGACGCATAAGGCACGCATGGCGCACTTGGTGTGCGCGCGGCGCACAAAGCCTCCAAGAAGAATTTTACCACTACTTCATCAAATTTCCAAAATGACTCAATTATTTTTGCTCCGAGTAAGTCTGATTAACCTTGCCATTGTTATTAGCTGGTGTTTAGTATGGTTTGAATGAAAGAATATGAAAGTTTGGAGGTTGAAATAGTAAACCCTATCATTTGGTGAAAAAATGCTCCTAGGGTTTGAGTTTGTTTGTTGAAGTTTGATTTAGTGCCAAGTATTGCAAATCCCATTCTTCATCTGTGGTTTCCTTCCCCATCACTGTCTATATGATCATACAGTTCCTCCCCTTTTCTCCTATGTCCCAAAACCAGTCATATCACTTATTCCATTTATCCCTATCCCTAAACCCTACCATCTCCCATTTCATTTACGAAATTCCTAAATCCCAAACCCCACCTTCCTAAAACACAGTCAAGTGACTGTTATTGCATTCTAATTACACTTGACAGTCCACTATACCCACTGTCCCTTTTTTTTCACAGTCCTTTCCTACTTGGCATACTTTGGCAATTGAAGACAAAAAACACCAAGTTCTCTTTTCTCATTTTTAACAAACCAAAAATACATTTGGCATAGGCTTGCAAACACTATGACAGACACAGATTCATCTTATGAGCAAGACAGTGATTCTACCACAGAACTTCATGCACCAAGAAGGCCTCGTAAAGGAGGTAAACATGTGAGGGAGGAACCCACCTCTTTGACTCAGTTGGAGGCCTGCTCACTTGCCATGGCCTGTTTCTGAGAGCAATCATGCTATCATTATTGTGAGAGGATTGCTCAGATTCAACATCATTAGGAGTTAGCCCGGTTGTTTGTTTTACATTTGCGTGATGGTCATGTTACTCTCGTTGGTGTAAATTTCACCTTGACACCAGAAACCATTTCTCAGGCAACAGGAATACCGAATGTAGGTGAGGAGTGGAACAAGAGACAACAGGTGGATAGAGTTCATTATGAGCCATACATCAGGCCTGGCTATGTGAGGCAGCTCAGTAGGGTATTCCCATTCCAGTTCCTGAAGGAATCCTATGCACCATTGATGAGACTCATTATCCGATACTTCAGTTGTGAGGGTTGTTTCTCACGTCTCTATGCATACCACATCAGATTATTGATGCATTTCACGAGAGTGAGGATGATGAACATACCATATTTCATGTGCCAAAACATAGAGAGGATGACTACTCTTGTGCAGAAGAAGACTCCTGAGTAGCAGTACAACAACATTTATCCTTATGCGCTCATTAAGATCATTGTGGTACATAAGCTTGGATTACAGGGCATTGCATGGGAAGATTTCATTTCCCGTGACTTCTTCACATCCCCTTAGCCTCATTCAGAGATTGTTCATGATGCAGGTGAAGGTCCCGAGACAGAGCCTATCGGTGTGCCAGTGTATATCACTTATCAGAGAGGCATGAGAGCATTGTTTGCAGCAACCTGATGAGTACTATCTCCACCCGGGGTGGAAGGGGTCTCGTTGCCACCGTCATCAGCATAGGTACAGGTACATGACAGAAGAAAGAGGCCTATGCAGGAGGAGGGCCCTTCAGGGGACCATGATATTTATTTCATATTGCTTGATGAGGATTTGAGCTCTCCAAGCTCAAAACTGAGGGAGATCATTCAGGAGCAGAAAACTGAGATTGACACATTGAATGACAGGTTGCAGAGAGCTTAGTGGATCATAAACTATCTGGTGCAGTGCAACAAGCAGTTGGACGATCAGCAGATGATCATGGAGTTGCAAAACATCCGTGAGAACCGACAAGCTGCCCGAAGAAGCCCATCCTAGATGACACCTATTAAGCGGGAGATTGAGGCTGATAGGGAGACTTGGCCTGAGAGAGTCAACATCCATCTCGAGAAGCTGTTGGAGAAGGCGAATAAGGAGAAAAACATGCTCAGGCACAGTGAAGAATCACTATTGGGCACGCACACATGTTTGTAAAGCAAAGATCAAAATCTTGAAAGCGAGGCTAAGGAGGGCACTGAAACGTCGAAAAAGACATGATAGGCTCCAAATCTTGGCCAAACCTTCTTTAGCTAAGCATAGCACTTGATGAAGGACCTTTGGTCCAAATTTCAAGGAATTTGGAGAAAATTTTGTCATTTTTGAATTTTTTGGTCACAAAACAAGTTTTCCTGCCCGACGCGTAGCGCCACCTGGCGCTCGCTTACGATTGGGAGATCCTCTGGAGGAAAACTTGGTATTTCTAGATTTTTTATGAAAATTTATGCATGCTCAAGAATGGCCTAAGAATTTCATCAACTTCTGGGTTGCCTAAAGGGTCAAAAACACCCTAAAAATGGCCTTTCTGCCACTTTTTGCACCCACAGGAAGAAATGTTGGGAGTTTGAACTTTTGGAGGGGAAAATGGACACTAAATCTAGAAATTAAACTTGGGTTGGAAAGTAGACAGGTAGGGCTTTCCAACGAGCTATCATGAGCTCAATGTGGACTTTAGGAAGGGCCTCAAAATCAGCTCCAAAGTTGTGCTACACATAGAGATTTTGGGCGCTGGGCATAGAGGAGTTTGGCCTATTTTTCACTCCACAGCTTAGAATTTCACCTATTTTTGGCCAGTTTCACTTTTTCATGTAACTATTAATGTAAATTGATGTAATTTCATGATCATGATGTAATTTTGGCATATTTTTACTTGTTCTAGAAGATTCATTCACTAAAAGGTGAAAGGTGGGTGATTGGATCAGTTTCCTAGCATATAGAGGCAAGTTGTTTCATGGCCTATTTTCTAGTTCCTAGTTTAGATATGGTTGAAACAACTCCTATAATGATGAGCTCGACCCCTAGAGGCATGGGAATGGGTTAGGTTTGTCTATATGATGTATTTTATTAGTCATTTTCAGGGTTGGACATTTTGGATTGCTAGGACTTCATTGTACGTTTCATTCTGCAATTTTGGCAAAGGAATAGACCAGGGTTTGCAGCCATTTTTGGGAACCTTGTGGCTCTCTGTTTTGATGGTGTTTTCCTCTATGTATCTGTAAGTTCACTGATTTTTATGTGTACCATTTTCATTCTCTTTTCTTCTTAAACTGAACAAACAAGTTACAAAGGTAGAATTCATTGGTTTGCATTGCTCTGCCTTCATTTTTGTTTAAGTTGTTCATGTTTTCATCTGTTTGAGGAGGAATATTGAGACCTTATTGCCCTCTTCAGCTCCTCACTGATCTAATCCATCCATCCTCTCAAGCTAAAGCATCAAAACTATTGCCTACCCTGCCCCAATCAGAACTCTGCAAAAACTAGGCCTAATCCCCGCACCCAAAACTGCCTTTCCCTTGAACAAAAAACCCCCAAAAACTTTATCAAACTCCTTTATTCATATACCTAGCCTAAAATTAGCTTTCATTTCAGTCATCTCAAGGCCTATTGATTAATTTTCGCTGAGATTGACCCGGAGAGAGCCCTCTCCTGTTCTGGTAGGGCTAGCTACCAGACTGAGTGTGTTATGATGTTACCCTGAACTCTGCCTTCCTTCAACCTGAGGTAGATTTAGGCAATAACAGGCCCACAGGCTATTTTTGGCACAAGTCTGTTTTTATACTATGTCTATTTTTAGACATGATGATCATATTTCATAATTTGTAGGATGCTATTTTTGGATGGTTGGTCAAGTTGGAAAAATAGATGAAATTATATTTTTAGAATATTGGGCGAAGTCTATTTATAGATCATCAATCTAAAAATAGATGCATGTTGATTATTATTAGCTCTTAATAATAATCAGACTCTAAACAACAAATTATTCTATTGGAGCACTTCAGTTCAGTGCACAGATGCGGCACATCAGCTGACACAAGGAATTACACAATTCTTAAGGGTTTACTGGAGCTAATGCATGGAGGACTCAGTTAGAACTCAAGTGGCAGAGTTATGACACAGTTGGAAGAAGTAGTTATGGAGTTGTATTTAGTTTAACTCAGTTAGACTCAGTTGAGCTAGTTGTATCTAGTCTAACTGATTGATACACTAGTGAGAGTGGAGTGAATTAATTCACAAATAATAACTCATTAATCAACTGAACAATACATTAGTTAACTACAGTGCATGGAAGTTTCAGTGGAGACCAGTGGAGAGATAGGTGAAAGGGTAAGATAGAATATCTGTTGTGACTATAGTGATGCATTGATTGCATTACACACTCAGTGGAGATGCCAATGAGGATTGCGTAGTCAAGGATGGAGTAATTTGAATTCATTCAGAACTATTCTTCAGCAGAGATTGCACAGTTGAGGCAGGCTAGCAGGAGGCAGAGATCGGTGCATGGATTTGCAAGATTGGTATTGATTAGTGTATGACGATTGTACTGTACTGAGGGCTGTGATAAGCTTTGTATGCTTGTATGATATTTTCATATGATCTCCATGTTACATAATATATA
The DNA here is from genome assembly GCA_034641835.2 of Pinus albicaulis. Taxonomy (NCBI): domain Eukaryota; kingdom Viridiplantae; phylum Streptophyta; class Pinopsida; order Pinales; family Pinaceae; genus Pinus; species Pinus albicaulis. The sequence goes on from CM076579.1 coordinate 1,523,718,780, forward strand.
TTTGCGGTTTTCAACTTCAGGCTTTCCTGGTTAAAAACTGTGTTATGTGTGATTGAATATTTTTGTTTATGCTTCACATGTGTGTGCAATTAATTTTTCCACAAAAGATTAACAAGTGGAATAGATTCAGTATCTTGTATAAAGTTAAATATGTGAGATCAGGTGGATCTTGGACATATGCATGCTTAGTGCATATAATTTCTACAGTTGGGAGAAGATGTTTTCAACCAATCTTTTGCCAGTCTTTTGCCACCGTTGGATGCATATGTTTTTTCTAGAAGTTGCAGGGTTTTCATGGAGATATTGCCAAGGATTTTGCCATGAATTTGATAGGAAAATATGTTTATAGGCTAACAAAAATAAGTTTCAAAAACACATCAAATCCTTAGAGACTCAAATTGAAATGATCAAAGGTGAGATTTTGAAGAAGGGTCTGAAGATTATTGCTGAAATAGATGGCACTCCTTGAACATGGTAACATCAATAAATTTTGCCTATGGTATGTTTAACTAATATTTTTAGTAGTATAAAAGCTTGTATATGCAATTATAACTGACATGGAGGTGAAAGAAATCATGAAAGGGAAAAATATCAGAAAGTTGACAATTTCGTAGCAACTCCCCATATTGAAGGTGAATATTTGCTACGAAATTGCTGTAGATTTTGATGGAGGAAAAAGCAAGTTTAAACCTCAGAAAAGGGAGTTCTAAAGGCATGTTTTTAGATAGTAAACATCAATGAATACCCTAGAACTATCATAAAGGTATAATGGGCAGCAAAAATGTGTTTTTTGTATTTGCTACAAAACATACTCTGTTTTTTTGCGTAATGAAGTTTTGATGAGTTTTTGAGAAATCATACAACAAGGTATTGGATGGAAAAAAGGTCAAATGTGTCCACATCATCAGCCTATGAACTCTTATTTTTCAGGGAGATATCTAAACAGGTCAATAGGTCAGCATACACGTGGTAAGAGCAGAACATTACAACACTCTAGCAATTCAACACTCCAACACATCAATAATTAGTTGCATTCGATGAGGGTCATCAAAAAAATTGGTGAGTTATTAAACGACAGGAGAATCATTTTTATTTTCAAATTATGTTGAAAGAGAAATATCTCTTAAAAGGCTCCATGAGTTGTAATTCAATTAGAATCAGGTCTCTTAGTTGTACATCGAGTCTAGACCAGGTGGCAAATTTTTGTTATGGAGACCTCACTTTGTATATGTGTAACTTTTTCACTTTGAAGGGGTTGATGGATGATGTGAGAGAACTGCCTTTGTAAACATTTTTCTTCAGTTAATATACATTTGCAACAGAATGTCTTTTGACCCGAGATTCTGTTTTGGCTCATATGTTTTATCTCCATGTTTTGCATGATATTATCATTTTCATAGCAATTTTATTACTTGGAATTCATGTTATATGGTCCAACTTCCTTCATTTGCTATGTTTTTATTGTAAATGTTTTATTTCACACCATTTTACAACCAAAATTTCCTCAGATTTCATGAAAGAAGTGTTGTTGTAATTGATTTTACCTAATTGAATCCATGCCCAATGGTGGCAGTCATCACATTATTTTTTTTCACTTGTAAAATCATATGAAGTATGAAAAGAGTTAGCCATATGATATTTTGAGTTTTATACAGAAAATTTATAAGTAATTGAGAGAGCCCTTTCAGACTGGAAGGGCTAACTTCCAGTTAAAAGTTGGTTTGAAATAGTTATGCTAGGTTGGAGGTTGACACAACCCAATCTGTTTTAGCCTAGTGATAACATGATCCATCTATTGACGGAACAACCCAACAAGGATATTCCTCATCTGGATAGCCTCGCAAGCTACTTGACTAGTAGCCATGTACTATGATTTTGTTGAAGTGAGTGCAATTGATCTATGCTTCCTGCTGTACCAAGAAACTGCTACTGACCCAATATTGAATATGCCACTTGATGTGCTATTCCTGTCGGATGGAATCCTTACATAATCTGCATCAGCGAATCCTTGAAGCTTCACTCCCTATGTTTTTTTGTACTAAATACCAAACTGAGTGGTGCCTCTAAGGTATCTCAACACATGTTTGGATGCCTTCCAATAGCTTGGTTGGCTTAACCATAGCTTGAATAAGCTAGTTAGCCGCATAAAATATGTCTGATCATGTGTTCACCAAGTACATGAGTGAAACCACAAGCTTCCAGTAAATGGAAGCTTCAACCACTTCACCTGAAGTAGCATATTCATTCCTCCAATTCCCTACCAGAGGAGTCTTCATGGTTTTGTTGCTCTACATATGAAACTTCTATAGTATTTTGTTGACATACTTTCCTTGAGAGACAAATAGTTCCCCATATCTTTTCCAAATTTCCGAACCAAGGAAATAATGTAATATCCCCATGTACTTCAGCTCAAATTCTCTTGCAATATCCTCTTTGCAAGAATTGATTAACTTCTCATCACCTATCATAATCAAATCATCAACATATAATACTATAATCAATAATTTACCTTCTACCACAATATGGTAAAGGTTCGCATCTACTTCACTTTTGGTGAAGCCCAACCCAATGAAATAGTTGTTGATCCTAGTGTACCAAGCATGGGGTGCTTGTTTTAGTCCATACAATGCTTGCTTGAGTCTGCACACATGTGACTCTATGTCGAAGGTCTTAAATCCTTTTGGCTGCTCTATGTATACCTCTTCCTCAATCACTCTGTTAATAAAAGTTTTCTTTACATCCATTTGATGTATCTTTCATCCCATCTATGATGAAAGTGAAATGATAGATCTAATTGAAGTGTACCTTGATACTGGATCAAAGGCATCCTAGTAATCTACTCCCTCTACTTGAGAGAACCCCTTGGCCACAAATATGGCCTTGTGTTTATCCACACTCCCATTTACTTCCTCCTTCACCTTGTCGATCCATATGGATCCTACAACTAACTTTTCCTCCAATCTTGGGACAACTTCCCATGCACTGTTTCTGATAATGGATTCATACTCCTTAACCATGGCATCAACCCATACTAGTTGTTGCACTACTTCCTTGAATGAGGATGGATCATTCTCTACACTCTCGTTCATAAGATCCATGTAGCTAGTGTATCTATTTGGGGACCTTATCTTCCTGTGCCATGTGTAGAAATTATACAAACATATGTATATCAATAGGTTAAATCTGATCAAGCAATGTACTAAATCTAGATACTGAATCCTTCTACAAATAAATTGCAGAAAATAAACATGATCACCAATCACAACAAGTTAATAAAGAATCCAATCAAAACCACAACACAGATATTTTCCCGGGGAAAGATTTTTTCTCAAAACCCCTCTATATTCTATTTTATATTCCACAAGGAATCATGAAACAATTACAATGCACTCTTCTCACAAGAGTCTCCTGCACTCTGCCTATCGTCTCACATTGATCTAGAAAAAATCGGGCCAACACTTAGCCAATTCTTAGCCTGTCTTCAACTAGCCTTTCTCATGAAATTCATGAGGAATTAAATCCCTATTCATTAGGAATTTCATCCTTTCTAAACTACACAAGTATCATGGGAAATCCTGTGGTGTTTTAACTACATCTAAGTAGTTTTCTAATAACCCAACTGATAGTCAACTTTCCTTTAACCTTTGTCTCAACTGGGTCTCCAATAGAACTGGCATGCATGCAACTATTAATAGTAAATCATCAGTTGCATGACATATCACTACACATGAATTAAATATGATTTAATTCACTTGATCTCTCACTAGTGCAATAAACAATTACAACTAGTTCAACTGACTTTAACTCACTTAACTGAGTTAACTGATTTCTCATGCATTAAACTAATGCACTAACTTCAATTTGAACTCCATAACTAATAGAATCACTCTGCATGCCTCACCAACCACCCTCAACTCGAAATTCATGAGCTAACTGAGTTTATCACACTCAGTTAACTATTACAAGTGATTATGATATAAGATTACATTTTATTGTCCAATTTAATTAAAGGATAATTAAATTTGACACATTTTCAATTTATTAAATAAATTTAATTTCACCCTAATGTATTGCTAGGAACCATCACTACATGACTTGTGGTCCCACACAACTATAGGTGCTGTCATGTTGTTTCTAGATGCCAATGTCACTATTTATTGTTGCAAAATTCAACACTCCCTCTTAGCAAGAAAGGAATCAATCTATCTCAATCTGGTATCTTGGAATGTCCTTGCATGCGACATGAAAACTCTTGCATGCAACACTTCTCTAGTGTTTCTCGCACATGAAACTCTTGCATGCAACACTTCTCTAGTGTTTCTCGCACATGCAACTTTTGCATGCAAAACTTGAGAAACTAAATATCCTCCAAACAACTGAATCAATACAATGCAGCTGTCATCAGAGTCTTTTGACTGCTGCTAGATACTCCACATGTCTACTAGACTCTCTGCGTTGCTGACATCTACATCCATGCACTCTACAATGCTACCAACTCTGATTAGTGCTCCAATATCCAACACATGTCACTCTGATTTATGTCTTCCTGACATCTAACTGCATCAATCTAAATGATCCTACTACTGTAGTATTTTGGGATCCTCGTAGCCAGGTTCGATCCACGAGACACACCATCTCAATGAAACCTACCCAAATTTATTCTTGGGATTAATTTTGCAGATCGCCCTACCTCACATTTGGAGGTATAGCTGCATGTACTCACTCTGCCCATCTGGATTGAAATTTCCCCCTTCTTGAGGTATCTACATGAGTGGTTTTTTCCACTCCATGATCCTCATCTTATGGCTGCTCCACATCTTGAGGTTCATCCTTAGGAACCAAGAGTTCCTCATCTACATGCAAATAAAGCTCCCTCTCAAGGGAAAATCACATGGATTTCTCATACTTCCCCATGGTACACCCCTTGCATGTGTCTATCTGCGCAAGAGTACCCTTTGGAAACCCTGTAGAAATCTGCTGCATGACCTTCAAAGCTTCGTGGTGTAGATGGTCCAGAATCTTGTGCCATAACTCACCCTCATCCCGATTCACCACTTTATCCACCTTACCCATCAATGCTATGCAAACATCTACATCAAGTTTATAGAGATTGTTCACATGAATCCTAATCTTCTTGCCTTTTCCTGCAGCTTTGTGTTGAAGGAAAGCTTTTCCTTCACTAAAAACCACTTCATAGCCTCTATCCTCCTCCATTGCAACTGAAACTAAATTTTTCTTCAAGCCTGGTACATGCATTACATATTTTAATAAGAAGGGTATACCTGACTATCTCTGGAAGGTAACTGTACCAATCTCGGTAGCATTGTACCGCCCGTCATCACCCATTTCTATATGCATCTAGCGGTCTTTCTCCTCCAAGCTATTGAAAAGTTCTATATCTCTCATCATGTGGAAATATGCACCACTATCCAAGTACCACACCGATCCCATCTCACTTCGCACCATGCATGTGATGAGCAAGAAGTCAAGCTCAAATTGTGAGGCCAAAGCCTCACCAGCTGCAAATCCTAAATCATTCTTGTTCTTATTCTTTTGTGGACAATTAGTGGCATAATTTCCATGCTCATGACAGTGAAAACACTTCACTATGGACATGTCACGCTTCTTTCCATCTTTGCGAGACTCAAATTTGGAATAGGATTTCTTTCCCTTCTCCTTATTTTCCTTAGCATCCAAAGCAAAATTTTCTTCATCAGTATTAAATGAAGATCCATCCCTGGTATTCTGCCTGAATTATTCTTGCACCAAATCCGACCAAATTCATTCCCAATCTAGCAGCTTCTCCCTCCCATTGATAGAGTCCTGATAAGTATTCCAACTCTTGGGAAGTCCTAGAAGATCTAGACTCACAAAGTCATCATTTGCGACAGTAATTTCGACGCTCCCAAGTTCATCCTGACATTGGACAAACTTTGTTAAATATTTCAGAATGGTGTCACCTTTATCCATTTTTATTTTACTGAGCTTGTCCTTCAGTGCCAATTTTCTATGATCGCCGCTGCTCTGAAACATATATGCCAAATCCTTCCACACTGCATATGGATTCACTTTTCCATGGAGACTTGAGACAATGTGGTCTCATACTCCCTCCAATAATATCCTCCTTGCCCTTGCAACCTTCTTTTGCCAAGCATCAAGATTTGCAGTATCTGTTGCAACAGGTTTGGGAATGTCATTATCAATGAATTCTTTCAATCCATTGTCCTCCAGAACTACCTCCATCCTTTCTTTCCACGCAATATAATTAGAGATTCCCTCGAGTGCATACTCTGATATCAAGCCATTGAAATCCATCTTGATCTGTTGTTGCACCAAGAATACTTCTACAAATTCAAATGCTATTCAGTCACAAACTCAATTTCTTCTCCACTATAGTGATTTCCTATGATCTTATACCATGTAGAAATTATACAAACATATGTATATCAATAGATTCAATCCAATCAAGCAATGTACTAAAGCCAGATACTGAATCCTTCTACAAATAAATTGCGGAAAATAAACACAATCACCAATCACAACAAGTAAAGAAAGAAGCCAATCAAAACCACAACACATATATTTTCCCGGGGAAATATTGCTGCTCAAAATCCCTCTATCTTCTATTGTATATTCCACAAGGAATCAAGAAACAATTACAATGCACTCTTCTCACAAGAGTCTCCTGCACTTTTCCTATCATCTCACACTGATCCAGAAAAAATCGGGCCAACACTTAGCCAATTATCAGCCCGTCTTCAGCTTTCCTTACTCACGCAATTCATGAGGAATGAAATCCCTATTCTTTAGGAATTTCAGCCTTTCTCAACTGTGCAGGTATCATGGGCAACCCCATGGTGTTTTAACTGCATCTGGGTAGTTTGATAATAACAAAACTGATAGTCAACTTCCCTTTAATATTTGTCTCAAATGGGTCTCCACTAGAACTGACATGCATGCAACTATTAATATTAAATCATCAATTGCATGATAGATCACTGCATGTGAATTAAATCTGATTTAATTCACTTGATCTCTCACTAGTGCAACGAACATTTACAACTAGTTCAACTGACTTTAACTCACTTAAATGATTTAACTGATTTCTCATGCATTAAACTAATGCACTAACTATAATTCGAACTCCATAACTAATATAATCACTTTGCATGCCTCACCAATCACCCTCAACTCGAAATTCATGAGCTAACTATGTTTATCACACTCATTTAACTATTACATTTTATTGTCCAATTTAATTAAGGGATAGTTGAATTTGACACATTTCCAATTTATTAAATAAGTTGAATTTCACACTAATGTATCACTAGGACCCATCACTACATGAACTGTGGTCCCACACTAGTGTAGGTGTTGTCATGTTTTTTCTGCATGCCAATTTCATTGTTTCTTGTCGCAAACTTCAACAATGTGATGTGGGTAATCCCACATTCTCTCTATCATTATGCATCAACCTGTCAGCCTCTATGGTGTGCATCCTTCCATCTCTGGATGCCTATTCTTGAGTGGGTGCTTCCACTCTTTGTTCCTCTACTTGTGTCTGCTCCACATCTTGAGGTTATTTTTTTGGAGCTAAGAGCTCATTAACTCTATGCATCTAAAGCTCCCTCTTAAGGGAAATTCACATGGACTTTCCTTCATCAAATTTCACATATCTATGAATCACTTTCATTCTTTGATATGGAAGGTACACCTGATAGTTGTGAGGTGTATCAGTGTACCCCAAATATGTGCCCAACTCAGATGCTGGTTCCATCATTTTCCATGCATCTTTGGTAACATCTGGATTCTTACTGGAAAAGGATTCTTCTAGTGTAATCATCCCGGGGATTCGATGAAGAATTTTTCTCTACACATGAAAAAATGTGTTGCATGCTTCTTCCCATAAGTGCAACAATAGGCCCTGATCATGTAACATTTCCCATGCAACTCCCACAAAGCTTCTATTCTTTCTTTCTACAACCCCATTCTATTGTGGGTTATGAGGTGATATCAACTCTCGTCGAATGCATTATGATTTACAAAAGTTATTGAATTCATTCGACATATATTATCCACCATTGTCACTCCTTAGAGCCTTGACCTTCTCACTTGTGTGTTTCTAGACAAGTTCTTTGAACTCACAAAATTTTGAGAACACCTAATATTTCTTCTGCATGATAAAATACAACATTTGTGTGAAAAATCATCTACAAAAATCACTTAATACCTGTGCTTGGCCATGGAGGCTATCGAGAACGATCCACACACATTTGAGTGAACTCTTTCAAGGATAACTTTCACTCAACTGTACTTATCATGAAAGGTTGATTTGGTGTACTTACCCATTTTACACACTTTTCATGTATCACAATGCTCAAGTGCACTGTTGGGAAGTCCTGTAGAAATTTGTTGCATGATATTCAAAGCTCTGTGGTGTAGATGGCCCAGTATTCTATGTCATAACTCACTGATGTATCGATTCTCCACCTTCTCTGCTTTCATGCTTAAGGAAACACAATATTCTACATCCAATTTGTAGAGGTTCTTTACTCCAACCCTGATATATTTCACTTGTCTCATGGATATGTGAAGTAGGAATATCTTTCCTTTGCTAAATATCACATCATAGCCACGATATTCCAACATAAAAATTGAAACTAATTTCTTCTTCAAACTAGGAACATACATGAAATATTTCAATGTGAGAGGAGAACCAAACTCCCTTTGAAAGGTAACAATAATAATGCAAGTCACGCTATACCTCCCATCATATACCATATTGATGCGCATCTGGATATCCTTCTCCTTCAAGTCATTGAAGAAATATTTTTTTCTGGTCATATGGAATGAGGCTCCACTCTCTAGGTACCACACAAAATACATCACTGATGACCCCATGCATGTGATGAGAGTGAAATCCAACTTGAATTTTGAAGCAAGAGCTTCACCTGCCACTCCTCCTAAGGGCTTCTTGTCATCCTTCTTGTGTAGACACTTTGTGGCATTATGTCCCAGCTCGTGACATTGAAAACATTTAATCTTTGACAAGTCCTTCTTCTTGCCTTCCTGATCGGAATTTGATTTGGAATGGGATGAATTCCCTTTCCCTTTCTTTTCATTTCCACCAAAGGTGCAATTCTTGGTTGGTTTGTTGGGTTCTCATTTAGATCTGATAGTGATTCATTGTGATAATTAGAGTTGCATTAAACTCTCGATTAATCCTGTGTTTCATGATAGATCTAAGCATATATATATCCTGTATCATCATATCAGAGGTTGTGTGCAGAGGAAGATCATGTTGCTTCAGTACATTCCTACGGAATATGATGATGCAGATATTCTAATGAAGACGCTTACAAGGAGAAATTTCAAATACCATAGAGATAGGATCAGGGTGAAGGATAATCCCTTTCTTGTTGAGAGGGAGTGTTGAGATTCAACAGGAATATTCCTAGTGAAAACTATGCACCTACACTAGGATGGAGCCTCAGGGTATTTTTAGGTGGATGTCTATTTATAGATGCATGAGAAAATTCTAATTATAGATGAGGTCTATTTATAGATGTATGTGCAAGAAATATTTATAGATTGCATGTCTATTTATAGATGCACGTCGGCTATTATTATCCCTTAATATTAGTTGGACAATAAACAATAATATATTCTCAATGAGCACTTGGAAATTGTTAACTGAAGTGGAAAATTAGTTAGGTATAGGAATTTTGAGTTGAGTGGTTGGTTGGTGGGACATGCAAGTGGACTTATTTGTAACTGAGTGATTCAAAGTTGTAATAGAGTTGGATGTGTAGTTATGAAAGTTGTAAAGTAGTTTAACTCAGTTAAGAGAGTTAAAATCAGTTGTGCTAGTTGTATCTGAAGATACGCTAGTGAGAGATCAAGTGAATTAATTATTAATTAATTCACAATCAATGGCCTCACATGCAACTGAATATTTACTACTATTAACTACATGCATGTCGGATCTAGTGGAGACCTAGTTGAGATGTAGGTGAAAGGGACAGATTGACTATCAGTTGTGACATTATCGATTGTACACATGCAACCACACACACATTGGATGTTCCCATGAGGATTGCGTAGTCAAGGCAAGTAGGATTCCATTCATTCAGGGATTGCTATCAATTGGGATTGCATAGTGGAGGCAGGCTATCTAGAGGTAGTAAATTGGCTAAGGAACTTGCTAATTTTTGTATGACAGTGTGATACAGTTAGCTATTGTACTGATAGCTCTTGGAGTAGAGCTTTGTATGTAATTGTTTCATGATCCATGATATAGTACATAATAGAAGATAGTGGGGTTTTTAGCTTTATGCTTTCCTCGTAAATTATCTATGTTATGTGTGATTGATCTTTCTTCATGATATTTATATTGGCGATTTTGTTTTAAATTACACAAATATTTTGTAGAAGTGATTTTGTATTTAAAAGTGGCATATAACTGTTAGATCAGGAGAATCCAAGAAATACATATTTTGTATTAAATTTCCATAGCATGGGTGGGGTCATGACCTGCCCTTACCTTTGTTTTTTTTTTAAAATTGTTTTTATTTTAAACAAACCTGCTTTTTTCAAATATTCTCGATTTTGACCAAAGGAGTGCATTTAACTATCCCACAAATTTTCTTGGAATCTTACCAAAATTGGCCAGAATCTGGTTGGCGAGTTTCTGTGAAATTGTGTCCTCCTTAAGCGTGCCAACTTTTCAAGTCAACCAAGAACTTTGAATTCTTATAACTTCTCCATATAGACTCAGAATTGAGTGTTGTCTGTGCCATTGGAATCAGAAAGACGAGATGTTCAACTTGAAATTGAGTTTTCCACATTTCGGACACTATAATTTTTGAGTCTTCTCCTTAAGCCACTTGTACTTTGGACCTGTACGATCCTCCTAGATAACTGATGGAAAGTGTGGAATGTCCTCTAGATTGTTTCCTGGGGGATTTCACGCACTCTTGAGGTCTGGAGGACCTAGTCTGTCTCCTAGGAACAGATCCAAGAAAAATCTGTTGTTGAAATCTTGTGTGGCGGGGTGAGCTTCCATAGATCCTCACTGATCTAGAGCATGGATATGAGCTGGTATCAATCGGTCTCTTTGTACCCCTGTCTAAAGTTAGTGGCCTAAAAAATTTTGTGATCTTCTGTGTGGGGTCTAGTCTGATAGTAGGCTGAAGAATATGTGCTCGAAACCTGAGAGCCTCCTGCATATATAGTGCCAAACATCTCTGATCGAGGTACCTGAAAATGTCGGCGAGGGTTTGAGAATCTCTAAAGAAGAAATGGATCCTTCCTATGATATCATAGTAGACAGGGCATTAAAAAATGAAGTGCACCTCAGTCTTCACATCCTGTAAATGACATACCTGGAAGATTATCTCTAGTCTATCAATCTGGTTGTCTATATCTACGCAAAGTCTATGAGAGCCTACTTTGAACTGGCCTAGAGGAAAGCGAAGAGCATGCATCCAATGGTGAAACATGTACTGGGGTCAAACAATGAGCCTGTCTCTCAATTCCAAGAAGTTCTCAGCGTAGAAGGCCATCTTTGGGCGCAACCCTCCCTGAGGATTAACCCAAGTGACCTAGACGAACTGCATGTAGATGTCCTCCTTGATGATCTTGTTCAGCTCCTGTCTAGTAGGTAAAAGGTGACTAGGATCATCTAAGGAATATCAGAAAGGAGGGAGACGATCTAACTAAATGCTCACTGATTCTAAGAGACTTCAATAACAAGGAGAGTCGAGAGAGAAATGCAATACTTCAGTAAAATGTGATCAATGGATTTATTGGGATAACAATATGATTAGGAGCTAGAGCTTTGTGGCAAGCATGACACTCACATTTTCTTCTTTGTGGACGGATATAAAACTTTAAAATTAAAATTTCCCTTTTCTGGTTGGATGATAAGACTTGTGAATATTTTAGGAGCTAGGTTTAAGCACTTTTTTTTTCTCTTGAAAAGAGGAAAGAAGATGAGTTGTTTTTATTTCAAATAAAAGGGAGGGAATCTCCCTCTTTTCCTTTTTATTTTTTCATGAAAAACTTGTTAGAGAAATGATGAAAACACGGTAAAGAGTGATGGGTATGAGGGTACTAGAATGTTGGTGACAAAGAAGGTCTCTGAGCAAGACCCAGGTTTAGGAGAGAGGCCAACAAGGTTTCTGTAGTATTCTAGCACAACGCCAACATTTTCACCCTACTCCGAAGAGAAGAGAGCCTCACCTGAGGCGTGACGTGACCTTAGTAAGGTTAGGAACAGATTAAGTATCGACAGATCAAAACTATAAAGAAAAACAGAAGGAACTTAGAACAACAAATAGATCTTACTACCTTGCACAAAATACCACTCATTAAGCATATTCAGGATGCAAAATTAAAATTTAAAAGCGAGCCATACATTTCACATTAACCAACTGTTTAACACGGAACTTAGAACACCAACCACAGGTAGAAGTATATTTCATTATCAATAATAAACAACTACATTACTCCACAGAGTTGATTACAAAGGGACATATTACAACAATGACAGAACAGAATAAAGCTCTCCTGTGGCTCTCTTCCTAAGCCCTCTACTAGACTAACCTCCTGTCTACGCTAGATGATTACCTATTTTTTCCTTTGCCAACGTGACTATTAGTTTCTCCTCTTTTCCTACTTTCTTGTTTACTGCTTCTTCTTGATCACTGGGAGTACCGCTGCTTGTCCTTGTCGCTCCTTCCTACCTTCTGTGCTGGTTTTCTACAACTTCCGCACCGCCTATTCTCCAGCTCTCTGCAACCATGACAACTCCCTATCTACTGTGGTTGCGCTCCGCCACCTGTTCTCCACAACTCAAAACTATTTCATTTTAAAAACGAAGGCCCTAATAGGCCCCGACCACATTCTATTGACTCGTCCCGAGTTAATCCTTTTCTGCTACTTCGGTATCCATTGGTTTGTCTGCCTCTGTGGATGGCCCTATCTTCTTTGTTTCCTCTCTCTTTCCAAACGAAGGCCCCAACTCTGGAACCTTTTCCAATGCTAAAGATTTGAGTTAGGAAAAGTCGTTAATTGCTTGTTGCCATTCCTTAATGAGCCGGTCAGTTTCTGTGGTAACTCGTTCAACTTCTGTTTCTCCTGAAATGGTTGGCAGTTTGCTGAATACTTATTTAATTTTGATTTCGGCCTCAACAGTCATTTTTTGTATTGCTTCTACAATATGCTTGACTGGTTGTCTCAGCTCTCTGAGGACCTGCTTTGTGGTAGCAAAATTCTCTTCTATCTTCTGTATTGTGCTCTCCAATGCCTCCACTTGATTGTATAACTGAGTTATGCCGGCAGGACCTTTGGCCTTCTTTATTTCTTGTGAAATCTATTGCAGTTGTGCCGAGATTGGTTGGGATTTCATGGTTAACGAGGTTGAAAACTCATGAAAATGCTTCAGAAGGTTGTAAGCCTCTTTCACCGTGGTTCCCAGGGCTTTCTGCATTCTGGTTGCTTTTTTGTACTTTTCCGTGACCTTCTTGGCATATATGATAGTAGGATCTGGTAACACCGGTCTTGTCATGAGCGCTTCCCTTAGCTCTTGATTTTCCTTGCTATGGTTCACACAAATTATCTTCACGCTAATAGACCGCTCGACTATGGTGCAAGCCAATATGTCTTCCGATGTCTTGTCATCCTGAGCCATTACTGTTGGCCAGAGATCCTTGAAAATATCTGTTACCTTCTCCAGTTGCTCCTGCAGACTTTCCTTCTCTCCCTTTAACTGGTTTCACTCTTCATTAAGCGCACTAATCTGTAGTTGTTGCTATTTGAACCTCTGCTGGAGGTTGTTGTGCAGTCCTTCTGCCTGTTGTGCTGCATGTTGCATGAAATTTTACAGTTGTTTTGTGCCCCGGGTCTGCATACTCTCTGCTCCAGGCATATCGTTGTTTGGCGGCCTTTCTCTGAGGGTTTGACCGCTGGCTATTGATTTGGCTGAGTGCTCATGTGGTGATGTGGGTTGGTTCTGTTGCGGCGGTTGACTCCCTGGGTTGTTCATGCCTGTGGTCGACTGAACCTACTGTAGTATCATATGGAATGAGGCTCCACTCTCCAGGTACCACACAAAATATATCACCGATGACCCCATGCATGTGATGACCAAAGGCGCAATTCTCCTAATCATCATGCTTTGATGAGAATCCATCTATGGTGTTCCGTAAATCTATTCTTGTACCAAGTCAGACCATAATCAGTCCCACTATGGTAGATTCTCCCTCTCATTCACCAAGTCCTGGTAGTTGTGCTAGATCCTGGGAAGGCCTACAAGTGCTAGGCTCACCAGATCATCCTTGACAAATGTAACACCCAAACTTCCAAGCTCATCCTGACACTGAGGGAACTTGGTCAAGTATTTTGGTATTGTGTCGCCCTTCTCCATCTTGATTTTTCAAACTTCCAGATTTTGGGTGCCTAGGGGTTTTTGATGGTGTTGAATCCATTTACACTATCAAAAAACCGATTCAAACACTCCAACTACCTAATTTTTTGATTTTTTTTTATTATCGGATTTCAGCAAAAACTGTCGTTCGGGCTATTTTGTTGCATTCGTAGACAACTCCTATATTGCTTTCATATTTCAATTTTAAAATATATATATATTATATGCTATTTATCATAGCCGTAGTCTAACTAGCCTACTTTTTTTCCCTGAAAATTATGAAATTTCTGGTAATATTTCAATAAAATTCAGTAGGGATTTTTGTAAATCCAAGTTATAGCTATCAAACTTCAATATTTTGGGTGCCCTAGAGGTTTTTGATGGTGCTGAATCCATTTCCATCATAAAGAAATTCATCCAAACACTATTACTACAAAATTTTTTAATTTTTTTTTTCCCGAATTCCGCCCTCTTTTGGTTGTCCATGCCATTCCTCTGCCTCTGTAGACACTCCTTTCCCATATATATATATCTTCTCTCGATCATGGACATACATTAGACTTATATAATGGAAGAGAGGGCCAAGAGTGATGCAGAAATTTTTTGCATAACAAGGAGAGTGAGGGAGATAAGATAAGAAAAGATAATTATATTTATGTCCAAATAATGACCACAAAGTAGGTCAAAGGGACTGCTGAGCATAATGATGTCCATACTGCGGGAGAATCAAATGGTATCCTATAAATATACAATGCATGAATATAAAAATTACAATGCAAGAACATAAAATTACAATGTATAGAATGCCCTGGCAGAGAAGATACAGGAGCTAATGGGTCTGAGGATCAAATCCATCTCTCCTAACATCCGACGCTGAATGAACACTGAAGAAACTCCACAAAGTCTACTGGCTCAATGAAGGGCCAGTTGATCCAATATCTTTAGCTTCGAGATGAATTAAAGAATTACATGCGAAATTTAATCTTAACCATGTAACTTAAAAGGCATAAAACGAGAAGAGAGAAGCACATAAAATCATGCAAAGAAGACAAGAACTTGATATCAGAGTTCGTCCAGGAGGGAATACGTCTCTGGGCCCTGCTCAATTAGTGGGGAGGCCCTCTTTCATTAAGTGTTGTACAATCATCAATGCAAAATTACACCCTTATACCTCCATGGCTGAAAGTGGCCGAAAATTAGAGACCTCTAATGAAGAAACGGATAGCACTGTTGGATCCCTGTCACCATAGGTGCAAAATCCATATAAAATTTTCCTAATTCTGATGCCAAAAAAATATAGGCCCTTTGGAAATGAGCTAAGTTCATGGTTCCCCCCCCTCCCGCAAAGTTCTCAAGGTTCCACCTGCCTCGTGTTCCATGCCGCTCCTAGTTTTCCTGGGTGCACTTCTGAATTGCAGGTTTAAATAGATGAAGGTGGGAGAACTTCACCAAGTCCGCTGGTGGTGAGTTGGTTTAAATCAAAATTTGGTGGGAGGGGGTCAAGTGGTCAAAACTTGCCCCCTCCCGCTTTAGGCCTCGTTTTAAACCATATAACAAAATATTTTTTTAAATGTGGCAGGTCAGGCCCGGATCGGGTAGCCCACCCACCATACCTCTTGCCAACGGTTCACAATACGTATACATATAGTAGGTTGTGGGTTGGGGAGACAGAATTGATAGCCCTGCCCCACCCTTATTATATCATATCATAACCAATGGGTGGGTCTGGCGGGGTCATGGCCACTGACCCATATTTAATTTGATTTATATATATGGTTGGAACCCATCCTCGCCTTTTTGAATTTTTGTTTTTTTTGTTTTTATTTTAAGAAAACCCGCTTTTTTCAAATATTCTTGATTTTGACCAAAGGAGTGCATTTAACTGTCCTACAAATTTACCTGGAATCTGGCCGAAATTTTGTGGCCAATTTTCTGCAAAATTGTGTCCTCCTTAAGCCTGGCACCTCATCAAGTCAACCTAGAACTTTGACTGCTTCTAACTTCTGCATACAGACTCAGAATTGAGTGTCGTCTGCGCCGTTGGAATCAGAAAGACGAGATATTCAACTTGAAACTGAGTTTGCCACATTTCTGACACTTTGATTTTTGAGCATTCTTCTTAAGCCACTTGTACTTTGGACCTTTACAATCCTCCTAGATCATTCCTCCCCACTAAGGAGCTTTTGGACCACCAAAAGCATTAACACACCCAGTACACTGTTTGTCCGTTCAAAACAACACTTTCAATCACCTTCATGAAAATCTGGTACATCATTTGCAACCATGTACAAACCACACATGACTCAACGACCCCTCAATTGCCAAGAGTTTATAGCACACACTCATTGGCCATGGATTACATAAAACCAACCAATACCTGAACTAATCATAAGAAAAGTCCAAAAATATCATCGTTACATTTTGAAGTGATGGAAACACGCCATCACTTTTACATTTATTCACAACGCATGGTTTACAAATTTGGCCACAACACTAATACTTCTAAAAAAACCATCTTTTACTTAAAAAAGTAAATGGGTCATCCCCCTGTGATGGATTTTCCTGTGGAATAGCTCTGAGGGTTGGATTCTTCATGGGTTCTTTTTGGTCCTGACGTGTTTGACATGTAGGTTTTTGGGGTACATCCTGGTTGTGATGATTCTTCTTCCTCCATATTTTCTGTATCATCTTGGAACTCTTTCCCTTGCTGTTCCTTAGGTAAGTGTTCATGGAACCCTCACTATTGTTGGATTGTGAGGAAGTGATTTCATCATCTGTCGCAGGCTGGTCAATAGTTGTGTTGGAGCTTTCTCCCACTTCCTTCCTGGGGTATTCGAGTCTTGCATGACATGGAAATTCCTCGACTTTGATGGGGTTTATGATGCCTTGGCCATTGATGCTAAGGTCCTTTCCCTAATACCCCATATTCTTCATAAGTTTGGATCTGATCCCTATAGTATGCTTTTCAAAAGAATTGAATTCATCATCATGAAAAGTACATGAAATTGAAGGGTTTATTTTTACCTCGAGTTGGTTATGTCACAAATTTTCCAAGGCCTCATCCTTAGCTTGCAACTGCCATAGTAACCTATGTTTTTATTCCTTTGCTTCCTGTAGGAGCCTCCTTAGCTCAATATTCTCTACTTGGATGCTTTGGTTGATCTCCTCAAGTTCTTGAGTCTCGTTGTAGGGAGTGTCCTTTTAATCTTTGGTACCATGTCTCTTGAAATTTTTGTTTCATCGCCCGAATCGGAACCCAAGTCTATGGGTCCCCTTACTGTGATCCCAAAGGCTACAAGCTTCATTTCATCGCTGAAATCAGACCCCAAGTCAATTGGTCTACCTGGAGAAAATCCTGCAGTTGTGACCTTCTCATCTTCCTATGATTTAGAATCTTGATTTTTCTATATGGTGGTAGCAGTATTTTGTTTCCCATTTTTTTCATTCCTCTCAGGGTTCAACTAAGGGTGCAGCTTCCAACAATTTTCTTCCTCATGTCCCTCTTTCTCACAATGTGTGTAAGAGGTATTTTCTCCCCTTCTCTTGGCTGCCCCAGTCCTTTTTGGGTGGTCACTTTTTTCATGTGCTCCCCTGCTTTCTAGGTGCATGGCCTTCACACCGGCCTCATTGATGATAGGAGGCTCAAATAATAATAATGAATGTCTTATGTAATTATGGAGAGAACCAATATACTTGGTTACAATCTCTGGTGAATCTAATGGAATACCTAAATTCAATGCTTGTTTTCTAATTTCTTCAATGAAGTCCTGAACATTTTCACCTCTACCTTGCCTTAGGTGTTGCCATTCCATTAATTCCTTTTTCTTATATCCCAAAGGGTAAACTTGGTTTCTCAATGCAGAAAAAAAAACTAACCAGAGGAGAGAAGGTTACCCAAATTTTGGATGCCTTGCAATTTTCTCTCCCACCAGACAAGAGAAGTGTCGTTCAGTCGAAGAGAAGCCAATTGGATCTTTCCTTCGTCCTCCTCGATCTGCTGAATCCTACAATAGACTTCAATCTGCCCAATCCAGTTGTTAATATTTTCTACATTACTTTCACCAGTATACATGGGAAGATCAAATTTGACATCTAATTTAAAGAAAGGTTTCTTAGATGCATTTCCTGAATTCCTATGACAATGGTGAGAAGAAGAACATGAACTTCCACTCGCTAAAGTAAAGGAGGTGGATCCCCTCCATAATCTCCATGTGCTCAACCTTCTCCTTCTAGAGAATTTTCCCCTGCACTTTCTAGTTTCTCAATCCTTGAGAAAAAATTCTCAACTCGATCTGCCATTGCGTAGAATATTTTGCGGAAATTTAGCAGCTCCTCATTTCTAGCATTGTCATCCATGTTTCTTCTTCGATGCACACGTCCCGCTTCAGGATCAAAAGACTTTAGTTTTCCTTTACCTCTTTGTAGCCTGTTTCTGGTTAGAATAAAAACATGCAATTCACATCTACAAAGACTTGCTCTCATACCACTTGATCCAAGATATTTAGCTTCAAAATGGATTAAAAAATTATATGTAAAATTTCATCTTAAGCATGTAACTTAAAAGGCATGAAACAAGAAGAGAGAAGCACATAAAATCATGCAAAGAAGACAAAAACTTGATATTGGAGTTCGTCTAGGAGGGAATATGTCTCCGGGCCCTGCTCAATCAGTGGGGAGGCTCTCTTTCATTAAGTGGAAAATAAAATGAAAGTACAATAATCAATGCAAAATTACACTCTTATACCTCCATGGCTGAAAGTGGTTGATAATTGGAGACCTATGATGAAGAAATGGACAACACCGTTGGATTCCTGTCACCGAGAGGTGAAAAATCCATATAAAATTTTCCTTATTCTGACGCCAGAAAAATATAGGCCCTCTGGAAATGAGCTCAGTTCATGGTTCTACCCCCCTCCTGTAAAGCACTCAAGGTTCCACCTGCCTCGTGTTTCGTGCCACTCCTGGTCTGCCTGGGCGCACTTCTGAATTTCAGGTTTAAATAAATTAAGGTGGGTGGACTTCACCAAGTTTGCTGGTGGTGAGTTGGTTTAGATCCAAATTTGGTGGGAGGAGGTCGTGCGGTCAAACCTTGCCCCCTCCTGCTTTAGGCCTCGTTTTAAACCATATAACAAAATATTTTTTAAATGTGGCGGGTCGGGCCCGCATCGGGTGGCCCGCCCACCATACCTCTTGCTGATGGTTCACACAACGTATACATATAATAGGTTGTGGGTTGGGGTGGTGGAGTTTACAGCCCTACCCCACCCTTATTATATCATATCACAATCAGTGGGTGGGTTCGGTAGGGTCATGTCTATCGGCCCATATTTAATTTTATTTTTTTATATATATGGTTGGAGCAAGTGTTGAGATTCAACAAGAATATCCTAGTAACTAGGATGGAGCCTTAGGCTATTTTTAGGTGGATGTCTATTTATAGATGCATGAAAAAATTATATTTATATATGAGGTCTATTTATAGATGTATGTGCAATTTCTATTTATAAATGCAGGTCGGCTATTATTATCCCTTAATATTAGTTGGACAATAAATAATAATTTATTCTCAATGAGCACTTGGAAATAATTAACTGAAATGGAAAATCAATTAGCTATAGGAATTTTGAGCTGAGTGGTTGGTTGGTGGGACATGCAAGTGGACTTAGTTGTAACTGAGTGATTCGAAGTCTTAATAGAGTTGGAAGTGTAGTTATGAAAGTTGTAAAGTAGTTTAACTCGGTTGTGCTAGTTGTAACTGAATATACACTAGTGATAGATCAAGTGAATTAATTATTAATTAATTAACAATTAGTGGCCTCACATGCAACTGAATATTTACTACTATTAACTACATGCATGTCAGATCGAGTGGAGACCCAATTGAGATGTAGGTGAAAGGGATGGATTGACTATCAATTATGACATTATCGGTTGTACACATGCAACCACACACACATTGGATGTGCCCATGAGGATTGCGCAGTCAAGGAAAGATTCATTCAATGATTGCTACCAGCTAGGATTGTGCAGTGGAGGCAGGCTGTCTTGAGGCAGTAAATTGGCTAAGGAACTTGCCAATTTTTGTATGGCAGTGTGAGACAGTTAGCTATTATACTCATAGCTCTTGGAGTAGATATTTGTATGTAATTGTTGTTGAGCCCTAAAAATTTCCTTTCCTTTCATCAAATTTCACTTCATTCCATTTGTCCTTTATTAGCTATAGGCTTAAAAGATCAATAGGAATGATTAAAATCACTTTAAGAATGCATGCAATGATTGAATTATTACTTTTGTGGTTTTGTTGTCATAGTGATTTTTTAGCGACTTAGCTACGGAAGTCTGGTCATTCTATAGCTAGTCGCATATTCCATAGCCATATTTATGATTACACGGGTTACGGAGTGTCATTTGAAATATGCATATGGTTAAATTCCGGAACTCTCCTACATCATTCTTTGTCTCTGGTGAGCAAAAATACGAGAAGTGGTTATGCACGTGGACAAAGCCAAAACCGAAAACGAGACTTCCTCTGAGGATAAAGGACTCTACGGGTGTCTTTAGAAAAATACGAGTCCTCAACGGGAGTTCTAGTTTGATTTTTGATTATAAAGAGCGCCTATGCCCTATTTCTACTCAATGGCAGTTATTTATTTTCTTATAAAAATAACTTGGTGGTAATGATTAGTTGATGTTTTGTTGTTAGTTCTCAAAGGCTTGTGATACTACGTTTCGAGCATTTTTCCTTTAATGAAAGAAGTATAACTTTGATGCATGATGCGAAGCAAATTTAAGGAGTTAAGGATTAGTGTGCTAATCTGATGGTAGAGCCCCTCTTGTCCAGAAAGGCTTTGTGCATATTTTCTAGATAAGTGACCTTTAACTCTTGTTTGTTCTTAGCAAGGCGATTTTATGAGTTTATCCTTTTTCATAATACTTATGTCATTTGCACTTCGAATATTATAATTAATATTGTTCTCATGGCTTTGTTCAATATATCACTAATGCGTGAATGGAATGTTGTAGTACTCTTGAGTTAATTGCATTTAGTTCTATTAGTTAATTGCATTTCGGTCCTGTTAATTAGACTTAAAGGACCCTCATTATTTTATAAGTTGCTGTTCTTAACTTCTTCTAACATCATTATCATATGAACAAGAATTAGTTATATCATTTTTGAGCTCTTGACTATTACGCAATTTCTCATAATTTTACAAACAACCTTTTCCCAAGTTGTTCCAAGAGATCTCTAACCTTTGAACGATGCTTAATAGTAACATTTTGAGTTGCGAATGAGTTAATTCTAGTGTCATAAGTTATTTTAGAATAGGGTTCCTTACTATGTTGCAGATAATATTTTCTCAAAATGTTCCAACAAATTTCTAACAACGGATGAGATTTCTCGTGATATTTTAAGTTGTTGTTTACTAAAGAGAACCTCGTGCGTCAAACTAATCCTTTTTCTCGGTTTGTTCCAACATACCTAATGAAATGAATTGGACTAAGTTTAATGTTATGAGTTACTTTTCTTATATTTGCAATCTGTGGATTATCATTTTATGTTCTTAGGTGCCATTCATAGTTTAGAGTAGATTTTATTATTTTGTTTTAGTGTGATCGGTAACTTTTCTTTGCTTCTTGATTGAGTTCTTTTCCCTTAGTATAAAAACCTGAGAACCAAAAATACTAGAAAAACACTAACCCTGTAGTAGGAAGAAATACCTAGGCACATATGGTGCACTTCATATGATTTACTAGCCCTGGTTGACAATTTATGACATCAATTTAGGAACACTAGGGTGGTAGACATTTTGGCGTCGTTTCGGGGAAGTGTAACTAGGTAGCCTTATTTCTTACCTCTCAAAAACAATGATATGCGTATAAGAAAGAGACTCAAGGTAAGAATTTATAGAAGCGAAGCTTGATTCCTAGAACACCACTTGTTCCACCAAGACCAAGAAGGCTGACACACACTCCAACTCAAACCCATCCCATACTATCTTGATCATAGACTCCCCGAGAAGACTTGAGATGAGATATTTCCATCAGAAAAGACCTTGACTTCATCCATTGAACTGTCTTAGAAAGATTCAAGGACCCTACTAGAGACATAAAATTTTCCACTTCCTGAAGAATCAACCATAGGAAGAAGGGGGAGGAGGAGTCTTTAATGGAGAACATACACTATTTGGAGGAGGTAGAGGTAGAGGTGTAGAAGGAGAGAGGAAGAGGTAGAAGTAGAAGGGAAATGGGAAGCTCTTTTCGGTTTCCTATAGTATATGAAAAAACTAATGCAACTATGAAAAATATTTCACCCTCTGTCCTTCAACACATGGACTCAAAAGTGAAGATCACGAAGCCTTCCTATTTGAACTTGAAGTCCTATGTAGAACCTATGATTACTTACAAGATGCCCAAAAACTTAAACTATTCCCTTCAACATTGAAAGGAGAACGTGACATTAAAATGGTTTATGAGTTTAATCCATGATTCTATTAGGACATGGGAAGACATGAAACAAGCATTTCTAAGAAGGTATTTGGATTCTGTATGCCAGTCAACCATAAGGAGCAAGTGTTTAAAATGCTACAAAAAGAGGATGAAAATATAGAATATTTGTTGGAAAGGTTTAACTATAACATCGAAGAAAAAAATGGAAAACTTAGATCAGGATACTTTGAAAGCTCTTGTTGAGCCAATTAGGGATGAATGGCTAGATATCCTTAATATGATGGGAAAAGGGGATATATCTCAACTCATTACGAAATAGTTGTTGAATTATGTATCAACCTTTCAAGGGAAATCTAAAAAAGCTTGTAAAAGGACCAAGAGACCCTTGCTCTTGCAAAGGGCAAGTAAGTTATACAAGGACGGTAAGTAGGGTAGAAATAGGACATATGCTTGATGAATTCAAATGCGACATTTTAGGGAGTCTTAGTGAACAAATAGACACCCTTAAGTTACAAGCAAAAATCTGAATGCGACGCCTTAGCAATCTTTTGTCCCAAATGTAGAAAGAATCATGCCTTGAGAGAGTGCCCTTTGGATGCAAAAATAATAGAGACTTGTGTAATTTGTTCATAAAAACATGAGACCAAGAGTTGTCCTTCTTCCTGGTCTTAAAGCTATCTTTCAAGAAGAAACCCCTACAAATTCCACGGAGATCTCTCAATTTTGTCTCTAGGAGGCCTTGGCAAGGACCTCAAACACAGTTCCATGATGGTACAGCCATAATCAACCCCCACTAAATTGGAATTCTTGGCGGCTTAACCTTGGCCCCAATTCCAAAATCAATCTCAAACTTGGGCACAAAGGAGCACAAAATCCTATGGAAGATACTCTTAGTATTATCAATATCCACCATCTTATCCGCCATATCCGTTCCTCCTCAACAAAATCCTCAAAAAAATCCTCAACAAAATTCACAACATCAAAATCCACCACTTCCATTACCATTTCCTCGGAAAGCCAGATCAATTACTGCCAGGCCAACACCAAACCCCAACAATAAAAATCCTTAGAACACATACACGATAGAAGGCCAACAATTCCCAACCTATTTGATTACTCCTTTAGACCTTAATGATGTTCAACGTAGATGCGGAAGAATGCCAGAAAATAAAGAAACCTTCTAGCCAATCATACAAGAGAAAAAAACTTCCGAGGAAGATTCTCTACGGGTAAATAAAATTCTTGAAGAGAACACATCTTTGAACCCAAATATTGAAAAATCAAAACAAAAAGAACGATAATTTCAACTCCTATATTAAGAGCAGCCATCAACATTCACTTCTACACCTCCTTTCAGAAAGATTACAAATTGATAAGGGTGTAGAAAAACAAATTATAGTGCCTAATTATGATTTCCTAAAGATGAGCTAAGGAATGTTTTGTATTAAGATCCATTACTACAAGCCATCAAGGAAATTCCAATCTTAACAAAGACAATAAAGGAGTTGAGCATGAAAAAAATAGGAAAAAGAATAAAAAGAGACAAAGAAAATTCAATGGCGGGAAAAATATGGACATCATGATGGGTAAGATTTCTATTCCAAAGTATCTAGACCCCGAAGAAAATCCGAGTTTGTTAAAATACACATCAATGGAATTGAGATGCAAAACACACTTATTGATTTGGAAGCGGCAATCAATACCATAAGTAGACTAAAATCATGGATAAACTAAAAATTCTAATCTTATTTTTACACCCACATTATTACAATTGAAATAAATTGTGATTAAAACTTTGATGGGGTAATAGAAGACATTCCGGTGTCCTTATATTCTTGGGAGTATCCTACATGCATTTTATGATCCTAACTCCCCTAAAAATAATCTAGGAGGACATCCTATTATATTAGGAAGACCTTAGTTAGCTACATTTGATGCTGTAGCTATAGATCCGGTGATATGTACATCTTTGATGGTAGTTCAACCAAGAAATTTACCTTGTATCCTCAGCCAAAAACAATTACGAAATTAGATGATACTCAATGGATTGAGGATGAAGGAACTATACAACCTCTCTTGAAATTTGAGAGAATTAGTGAAGATAGCCATATTCTAAATACCTTAGAAAATTTTGAATCCTCTTCGGAATACAAACATGAACAATTTCAAGAAGAATCAACATTGAGTTTTTATCATCAAGATAGATATCTCTTTACTCCATGGATAAATTTGGCGGCCTCTACAATTGAGATATTTCCGGAGTAAAACTTTAAACATGAAGAACCTAGAGAAATCTCAACAAGAAAAAGCTAGTCAAGATATTATTACAATGACATTCATGCACATGCATGGGAGTACTGCTTGATATGAAAGGGATAATCCTAAGACTTGCACTCATGACATCTACATAGAGGAAAATTGTAAACCAATCCCGGACAACCTCAAAGACGGATGAATCAAACCTTAGGGAAATTTTTAAAGAAGAATTGTAGAAATTGTTAAATGTCAACTTTATCTATCCCATTTCGGATAGTCGGTGCGTTTATCCTTTGGTAATTGTGCCAAGAAAATGAGTAAATGGAGGGTATGTATTGACTACGGAATTAAACAAAGCTACTCTTAAAGATCATTTTCCCCTACCTTTCATAGATCGGGTGTTAGATACATTAGTTGGCAAAAGGTACTTCTCATTTTTAGATGGGTTTAGTGGTTATAATCAAATTCATGTAGCACTTGAAGATCAAGACAAAACCACATTTACTGTCTGGGGTACCTATTCTTCACAGGAGTATTGCCATTTGGACTACGCAATGCACACAGCATTTCAAGAGAAGTACCTAGGAATATTTTCGGATCTAATACATGATTGTGTAGAGGTATATATGAATGATTTCACGGTCTATGGAAACACATTTGAAGAAGCCTTAGCAAACTTGGAAATTTTTTAAAGATATGTAAAGAAGAAAATCTTTCACTAAGCCATGAGAAGTGTTTTATGTGATGTTTACTGAGGATTGTTTTGGGGAATCACATTTCGGGGGGATGGGATTAGAGTTAATGAGTCAAAGTTGGAAGTCATCTCTAACTTATCTATTCCAAGTTGTCAAAAAGATGTTAGGAGTTTTCTAGGATTTACGAGGGTATTATAGAAGATTTATAGAAAACTTCACCAAGATAGCATCTCCACTTTCAAATTACTTACCAAAATTTGTGAATTCAATTGGAATACGATTTCAATTAGCCTTTGAACCATGAAAAAAAATCTACGAAGCACTTACCTATTTTAAGAGGATTTCTTGGAAATTACCTTTTCATATTTCAACGGATGCCTCGGATACAACTTTAGGAGCGTATTGGGACAAAAAGACCACGATTCCTTATGCCATCTACTATACAAGTAAGAAATTTGACCCCTTCGGAGTTAAATTATACTTTAAGCGAAAAAAAGAGTTCTTAGTTGTTGTTCATGCCACCAAATAAATTCGGACACTATATAACGGAGTTATGAAACTTTTGTTCACCTGAGATCCTTTCTGCAATTAAATATCTAATGAAAAAATCAATTACTAATAGAGCGAGTCTATGATGGTTATTGCTTTTACATGAATTCAACATCACCATTCTAGATAGGTACGGGAAATAAAATACGGTAGCTAATTTCCTATCTAGACTCCAAAACATTAAAGACAATACTCCGATTGAAGATCAATTCCACACGATGAATATCTTTTTTCAATTTCTACTCAAACTCCTTGGTTTGGCGACATTGCTAATTATCTAGTTTGAAATTTCCTTCAATAATGAATGCAAGAGACAAAAAGAAAGATCATTTATGACGATGAAAAATATTCATGGGTTGCTAATGAGTTATACAAAACAAGTCCGGACTTTATCATTAGGAGATGTGTTCGAGAAGATGAGATACACGAGATCCTCAAGGCATGTCATGACGGGCTGCTGTAGTCAGACACTTTGTTGATAAAGGAAAACTTATAATATCCTTCATTTAGGATACTATTGGCCATCCCTCTTTAAATATGCTAAAGAGTATGTCAAAAGGTGTAATGATTGCCAAAGGGTGGGGAAACCTTCTCCCTTTCGGTGAGATGCCATTGCGGCCCTCGAGGTATATTTGAACCTTTTGCAGAAATGGGCTTTAGATTTTTTAGGACCTAGTCCTCCATCAAGACAAAAGAAATATATATTAGTTTACTAGCGATTATGTTACCAAATGGGTAGAGGCCAAGCCATTAATTTCTGCTATTGAAGCATCTGTGATTAATTTTATTTTTGAGGATATTTTTACTCGTTTTGATGTCCCAAGGAAATTGTTACATATCAAGGAGCTCAATTCACATCAAGGCTAGTGGAAAAATGGTGGAGAGGTACAAAATCGGACACGAAAATCTACTCCTATCATCCACAAGCAAATGGCCAAGTGGAATCTACTAATAAGGTCATTGAAGGGATCTATTAAAGCTTGTTCATTTACATAGAAGAGATTGGGCGAGACGGAGCTTCTGAAGCCTTGTGAGCCTATAGAACTACATGGAGAAGCACAACCGGGTCATACCCCTTATGAAATTGTTTATGGAAAACAAGTCTTGTTTCCCATAGAGTTTAGATTCAAACTTTTTAAAAATGGCAGTCAGTAGGACTTGATCTAACGAGAAGCACAAAAGCACAAATTGGAGCGGATTAATGAATTGGATGAGGTCAGACGGGATGTAGTCCGGAAAACAAATATAGTCAAGCAAAGGACTAGATGGCATGATAAGTACATTAAGGAAAACAAATTCAAAGGTGTGGGCCCTCTTGTTTTATTCAAAGTTCAAAGATTTTTCAAGGTAAATTCCAAACACATTGGCTTGGGCCATATGAAATTGTGAATTTTTTTGACAATGGAGCAATACAAATCAGGACAATAGATGAAGATAAGGTGACTTTTCTTGTAAATGGACATAGATTGAAATTGTATCATAAGCCACTTTCAAGAGAAGAATATGTCAAGAGATTCCACGAGAACAATGATGTGAAGTTAATGAAGAAGAATCCTTCTTCTTTATCAACTTAATTGTATTTTCTGAAATCAGATGCTAAAAAAGAAGAAGGTATAAACATGAAAAACTAATCATTGATTAGCATGTTTATACAAGAAAGATAAGGTAAAAATGTCAAGGAGATGCTCTAACACTTCGGCTTTTTCAAAATTGTCCTTTTCTGTAAACTAACTATCATAAAATCATAAGCTGAGGCTCATTTTACATATTACATTCCACTTATGATCCATTTCATTCCATCATATCTCACTTCATCCATATTTCATTCACTCCCATTCATCCATACTTCATTCACTCCATTTCATGATTCATCTCATTTCATTTCATATTTTTCAAAATTGATCCTTTACGCAATTGAGTATTACAAAATCATAAGTCTGCAGGCCACTTTTCACTCCCTACCATTCCACTCCACATTTATGATCAATTTCATTCCATCATATTTAACTTCATTCATGCTTCATTCCACTATATTTCATGATCCATTTTTTTTCATCCATATTCAAATCATTTCATTCCATGTCTCAAAGCTTTTACAGGTACATTCTGCAGCCAGATATTTTGCAGCTAGACATTCCGCGGCCCAGATATTGCGGCCAACCATTCAACGACCACTTGTTCGCGTGACAAATTGATCTGCACACCTACTTCAACAAGCAAAATCAAAAGGATTATGAAGAGGCGAAAGATCAATAATTTTCAAAGGAAAGAAAAAGCATATTAAAAACAGAAAAAATCAAAGAAAGGCTAAGGTAAAATTGTGAAATTATTATGATAGCAGTTATGAAGAATATAGTATGGTTAAGTCATATGTATGTTTCATAAAGTAATTTTGATTGACCATTATTGATCAAGCCTATCATAAAATCCTTGAACAAATCCCTTCCCATTCCACTCCATATCAAATAATCATTTATTAAAAGTTAATGGTTAGTACTTGAAGTGACCTATTAGGTCACGTCACTAACGAAAATATTCATTGATGATTTTGAAATCCTCATGAGATTTCTCCGCGGTCTTTTACTCCATGAAAACTCTCAAACTCAATCATTCGTATGATTTACCTCACCATATTTCAGTCATCCCATAACCACTTCATGTCATTTTTCCATAGCCAATTCTATACGCAGAAATGAGAGAAGTCATCTTTAGGGTGAAACAACCCTCTACAACTATTTTTACGTCAGATAGGAGAGCAGTAACAGAGCAGTAAATTGAAGTTGTTAGGTCCCTATATGACTAGTATAGTCCCTTATTTTTGTTAGTGTAACCCCCTTATTGTTATTATTGTACCCTTGTAACCCCCATTTTTTGTGTGTGCCCTTAAATTATTATTGTTAGGTCGGCTAGGATTACATTATGGCCCACTAGGATTACATTATGGGCCCATGGACTCCTATATATAGAAAGGAGGTTTTGTAAGATTGTATCATCCAATAATTGTTCATTTATGTAATGTATTGGGAGGTTTCCCTCTCGAAGTGGCTCATTTCACAAGGCGTTGATATCTCTTTTCTTCTATTTTTGGAGCTAGTTACACAACATTTGGTATCGAGCTTTGGATTAAGGGTTTCCTTGCTCCAAACAGGTCATCGTGGCATTTTCGATATAAATTTTTTTCTATGAAGTTTCAGAAGCTGAAATTTTTAGGGTGTGAAACCGAAATCCTGAGGAATATTTTCTAAAAATTTCAGATCTTGGTTCACAATATTTTCGGAGATATGATACGCTGATTAGGTCTTTTTCGGGCTCCTAAACAAGTCATCGTGGAATTTGCGCTACCTTTGTTTCTACGAAGGTTGAGAATCTGAAATTCTTATGGTGTGAATTTGAAATCCTGAATAAATTCATCAAAACATTTTAGAGCTTGGTTCGCAATATTTTTGGAGATATGATCTGTGGAAGGTAGTGCTTTTTCAAGCTCCTGAATTTCATCTCAAAGTGGTGATTGTGGTAAAAGTTCAATAACTCTCTCTCTGGGCATCGGATTGGAGTTCCGTAAAAATTGGTCACAAGTACATGGAATTTAGTTTCTTGGCTATCAATTTCAGAGACAAAGGATGAAACAATGACACGTGGTAAGTCGTACAAGTTTGCTCTATTTGAACAGTCCATAATTAGGTCATTGTCGGAGATTGGACTGCTTGTCTTGGAGAACTAAGAGTGGGATTGGAGCACATGGCATTAAAAATATAATTCAGAGGGATATGTTGGTAAATAAAATATTGAAGTACTGCAATCACAAAGATAATCAATTTCAATATCGAGCTCCTCAAAAGCAAGAAAAAGGTGTGTATTTTTTTTCCAAATTGCACCAAACTGTTTGAAGAATCAATTTGAATTGATTCCAAGGGTATATTGTAGAATAGATATCAATATTAGTTCTAAAATATGCCCTGTAAAAATAATTCAACACCCATTAAGCCTTGAAGGCTCTACTATGACCTCATGAAAATGAAGAATTGCAACACGATCGATCAAAATTACAAGAGCGAGTACAACAAATTTCACTCTCGCAAAGAGCAAAAAAAAATGTAATGGAAGTTTTGAAGAAAGGCATGGAAGCTAAGATGGATGGCGTGCAAGATAAGATGGATGGTGTGGAAGCTAAGATGAATGGCATGGAAGCTAAGATGGATGACATGAAATACAACATGGAAAACATGAAGAATGATCTAAGCAGAGACATCGAAGGTTTGGCAAAGTTGATACAAAATGTTTCCTAATGGTGAAAAGATAGTAGAAGAACCTCATGATGAGAACAAAATCAATTTTAATCGTGATTTCATAAACTCTAATTTTTGTGGAAGAACCACCATATTCCAAAAATGGATATGAGGAAGTTTGATGGAAAGGATCTTGTAACATGGATACTATAGATGGAGCAATATTTTGATCTCCATAACGTGCAAAACACACAAAAGGTATGCATTGCAACTTTACATTTAGAACAAAATACATTTGTATGGTATCGATGGCTTTGCTCCCATAAAAAAATTGTCACTTGGTCAATTTTAACGGAAGAAATGATAGCACATTATGAGGATACAAAGAGCAACACCTTCTTTAGCGATTGATAAATCTCAAACAAAATGGTTTAGTGGGGAAACATTTACATTGAATTCAAAAAATTGAATATAAGGGTAATTGATATTCCGAGAGGAACACATGATCGATCTCTTCATAGGCACTTTAAAGGATAATATCCAACATAAGTTGACGTTTTGGAACCGAGATTCATTGGAGAAGGCATTCGGGTTGGCAAGAAAAGTTGAATGTAAAATAATGGCGACAAGGAAGCCTACCACTCAATTCTATAAAGAAGAAAGTGTTGCTACACCTAGATTTCCACAACCTACAAGGTTGACACCACAACAATTGGAAGAAAAAAGAGAAAAAGGGCTTTGCTATAGTTGTGATAGCAAATACACTAAAGGTCATAAGTGTGTTGAGAAGAAATTATTTTACATAGATTGTGAAGAGGAAGAAGAAAATGAACAGAAGAGGATATACATAGGAATACGACCCTAGAAGAGGAAGAAATGAATCCAACCATATCGTGTAATGCCTTGGCAAGATTACCACTCCTCAAACTCTCAAGATAGAAGGACAAATCAAGAAGAAAAAGGTAATAGTGTTGATTGATTCAGGTAGCACCCATAATTTTATTCTAAAGGTAGCCAAGGAATTAAATTGTTTCCTATACCCGACTTGAGAATGTCAAGTGATGGTTGCAAATGGAGAAATTATAAATTCTCACAAAATGCCATAATATCAAGCTAACCATGGGACAATATGCATTGACTAGTCCAATGCTTTCCATTCCTATGGGAGGTGTTGATGTTGTACTAGGAGTACAATGGTTACAATCTTTGGGGACGGTAGATTTTAATTTTCAAGAACTTTTTAGGTCCCTATATTACTAGTATAGTCCCTTATTTAGTGTAACCCCCTTATTGTTATTATTGTACCCTTGTAACCCCCATTTTGTTATTATTGTGCCCTTAAATTGTTATTGTTAGGTCGGCTAGGATTACATTGTGGCCCACTAGGATTACATTATGGCCCCATGGACTCCTATATATAGAAAGGAGGTTTTGAGATTGTATCATCCAAGAATTTTTCATTAATATAATGTATTGGAGGTTTCCCCCTCGAGTAGCTTATTTCTAAGGCATTGAAATCTATTTTCTTCTATTTCGGTACAGTTACACAACATTTGGTATCGAGCTTTGGATTCTAGAGGGTTATTTGCTCAACGAGGTCATCGTGGCATTTTCGCTATAACTTTTTTTTCTACGATGTTTGAAGCTGAAATTTTGGGAATACTTGGCAATCCACGAGTAAAAGTTTCTAAAACTTTCAGAGCTTGGTTCACAATATTTTCGGAGTTATGATCTGTGGAAGTTAAGACATTTTTTAGGCTCCTAAACAGGTCATCATGGAATTTTCGCTATAAATGTTTTTCTACGAAGGTTCCGAATCTGAAATTCCTATGGTGGGAATTTTAACTCCTGAAGAAATTCATCAAAAAATTTCAAAACTTGGTTCGCAATATTTTTGGAGATATGATCTGTGGAAGGTAGTGCTTTTTCAAGCTCCTGAATTTCATCTCAAAGAAGTGATCGTGGGAAAATCTTCATAACTCTCTCTCTGAGCATCGGATTGGAGTTCCATAAAAATTGGTTGCTAGTACATGGACTGTAGTTTCTTTGATTTCAATTTCAGATCCAAAGGATGAAACAGTGACACGTGGCAAGTCGTACAAGTTCGATGTACTGAACCAGTCCATAATTAGGTCATTGTGGGAGATTGGACACAATTGTCTTGGAGAATTCAAATCAAGTCAGACCTGTGGCATTCGAAAGATAATTCAGAGGGCTACATTAGTACCAAAATTCAAATATTGAAGTGTTTCAATTACAAATATAATCCAATTTCAATATCGAGCTCCTCAAAAGCAAGAAAAAGGTGTGTATTTTTTTTGCGAATTGCATAAGTCTTGTTTGAAGAATCAATTTGAATTGATTCCAAGGGCATATTGTAGAATATATATCAGTATTGGGTTCTAAAATATGCCCAGTAAAAATAATTCAACACCCATTAGGCCTTCGAGAAGGCTCTACTATGACTCATGAAGATGAAGAATTGCAACATGATCTATCAAAATTACAAGAGCAAGTGCGACAAATTTCACTCTCGCCAAAGAGCAACAAAAAATGAAATGGAACTTTTTGAAGAAAGGCGTGGAAGCTAAGATGGATGGCATGGAAGCTAAGATGGAAAACATGAAGAATGATCTAAAAACGGACATCGAAGGGTTTGACAAAGTTGATACAAGAAATGTTTCCTAATGGTGAAAAGATAGTAGAAGAACCTCATGATGAGAACAAAATCAATGTTAATCGTGATTTCATAAACTCTAATGTTGGCGGGAAGAACCTACATATTCCCGAAATGGATATGAGGAAGTTTGATGGAAAGGATTTTGTAACATGGATACTACGAGATGGAGCAATATTTTGATCTCCATAACGTGCAAAACACACAAAAGGTACGCATTGCAACTTTACATTTAGAACAAAAATACATTTGTATGGTATCGATGGCTTTGCTCCCGTAAAAAAAATTGTCACTTGGTCAATTTTTACGGAAGAAATGATAACGTATGAGGATACAAAAGGCAACACCTTCTTTGTAATTGATAAATCTCGAACAAAAAGGGTTTAGCGGGCGAGGACATTGAGGAATTCCAAAAAATTGAATATAAGGAGTAGCGATATTCCCGGAGGAACACGGGATCGATCTCTTCATAGGCACTTTAAGGATATTAATATCCAACATGAAGTTCGCATTTTGGAACTAGATTCATTGGAGAAGGCATTCGGTTGGCAAGAAAAGTTGAATGTAAAATAATGAAAGCAAAGCCTACCACTCAATTCTATAAAAGAAGGAAGTGTTGCTACGCCTAGATTTCCACAACCTACAAGATTGACACCACAACAATTGGAAGAAAAAAAAGAGAAAAAAAGGGCTTTGCTACATTTGTGATATACCAAATACACTAAAAGGTCGTAAGTGTCTTTGAGAAGAAATTATTTCACATAGATTGTGAAGAGGAAGAAGAAAATGAACAAGAAGAGGATATACACAGGAACCAGCCTAGAAGAGGAAGAAATGGGCTCAGACCATATCGTGTAATGCACGCGGGAATTACCACTCCTCAAACTCTCAAGATAGAAGGAAAAATCAAGAAGAAAAGGGTAATAGTGTTGAGTTAATTGATTGGGTAGCACCCATAATTTTATTCATTGTAAGGTAGCCAAGGAATTAAATTGTTTCCTATACCAACCAAAAATGTCAAGTGATGGTTGCAAATGGAGGAAATATAAATTTCTCTGTAAAATGCCATAATATCAAGCTAACCATGGGGGAATATGTATTGACTAGTCCAATGCTTTCCATTCCTATGGGAGGTGCGTGTTATTTTAGGAGTACAATGGTTACAATCTTTGGGGATGGTAGCTTTTAACTTTCAGAATTTTTCTTGAAATTTTTTGAAAAGGAAAGGAAATCGAATTATGGGGTATTGAAGGGAAATAGGGAAGGATAATAAGCTCTAATGTCATGACAAAGCTACAAAGAAATAACAACGGCGTAATTGCTGTTGTACTCACTAGAAGTTCACGACATCAAAATCATCTATTTCTGAGATCTCCAACAAGTCTTGGACAATCATTCCAAGGTGTTTGAAACTCCCAAAGGACTCCCACCTATTCGTGATCATGATCATGCTATTCATTTGATTCAGGGATGTGTTCCTCCAAACATCGGAGCCTTATAGATATCGTTACTTCCAAAGAGTGAAATTGAACGTATGATTCTGAAATGTTAGAATTGGGTATAATTCAACCTAGTCAACTTCTTTCTCTTCTCTAGTAGTATTGGTACACGAAGGATGGATCATGAGTGATAATGGGATAGGGAGCTCAATAACTCACCATTAAAGATAAATTTCCCATTCTGTGATTGATGAGATTATTGGATGAATTACATGGAGCAATTTATTTTACCAAGTTGGATCTTCGTTGAGGATATCATCAAATTAGAATGAGAAAGTAGAAAGATATTCCAAAAACAACATTTCGAACTCATGAGGTCATTATGAATTTTTGGTCATGCCTTTTGGCCTTACCAATGCACCTTCTAAATTTCAAGGGTTGATGAATTCCATTTTTTAACCCTTCCTTAGAAAATGTGTGCTAGTATTTTTTGATGATATACTAATCTACAACAGGTCTTGGAAGGATCATGTTGAATATGTTGATAGGGTACTCAAACTATTGCAGGAGAAACAATTATATGCGAAACATCAAAATGTTTCTTTGGAGTACAAGAGGAGTGGAATATCTGGGTCATATTATATCTCCTGTGAGAAGGGTGTTAAAGTAGACCCTAACAAAATTAAAGCCATTAGGGAATGGAAGTCCCCACGAACATAAAGCGGTTGCGAGGATTTCTCGGGTTAACGAGATTATTATCGCAAGTTTGTTAAGAATTATGGGAGAATAGCGGCACCTCTAACAACATTATTGAAGAAGATGCATTTTCATGGACTCCTGAAGCAACTAAGGCCTTTGAACATCTTAAAGAGGCAATGTGTGCCTAGCACCGGTCTTAACTACGCCCAGGACTTCTGAAAACCTTTATTGTGGAATGTGATGCCTCGGGAAATGGAATTGGTGCGGTTTTAATGCGGGAAGAAGACCCATTGCTTTTGAAATTCATCCAATCAAAGGAAAGTATTCTGAGAAACCTATTTATGAGGAAAATGTTAGCAATACGCATGCACTAAAGAAATGGCGAACTTACCTAATGGGAAGACACTTTAAAGGTAAAAAGCTGATCATGATAGTCTTAAACACTTTTTGGAACAAAACATCTTCGGAAAGAGCGGCAAAATGGGTCACAAAGATGTTGGGTTATGACTTTGAAATAATCTACAAAAAAGGAAAGCAATGTTGTTGCAGATGCACTCTCAAGAAAGAATGAAGAGGTGGAAGCATTGCTTTGTGCCATTTCTATTATCCAACTTGATTGGATAAATTTGAAGCAAGAGATGAATGGAAGAAGGACAAAGATGTATGGACACTCATTCAAAAGTTGCGAACAAGATCCTAGTACATGCGATACATTTAGTTGGGAAAAAATGATTCCTTATGGTACAAAGATCGCTTATATCTTTGTAATAATTCCCAACTAAAACAAAAGATTCTTCTAGAATTGCACACTTCCCCTTTAGGAGGATTTTCAGGATTTTTAAAAAACTTACCCACCCGGAATTGAAGAAAGAATTTTTTTTGGGATGGCCTTAAATCTAATATTCAAAAGTTTGACGTAGAATGTTTGGTTTGTGAGAATAAAGTGGAGACAATTAAGACCCGGGACTTCTACAGCCTTTATCATTCAAAGTCAACGTTGGGAGGAGATTGATAAGTTTTATCATGGTTTACCTAAGTCAGAAGGAAGAATGTCATCATGGTGGTAGTTGATAGACTTATCAAGTATGCACACTTTTGTGCATTATCTCATCCATTTAAAGCAAGTACAATTGCTACTACATTTATGGACGAAATTCAAAAAGCTACATGGAAGCCAAGGGTTATTGTAGGCGACAAGATCCCATTTTTCTTGGAAATTTTTGGACGAGTTATTTTCTTGTTTTGGTACTCAATCGGCTCATAGCTCATCTTATCATCACCAATCGATGGTCAAAGCTGAGATAAATAAATGTTTGGAAGGATATCTTCGTTGTTTTGTATACGATAAACAAACACGATGGGTCAAGTGGTTACCTCTCATTTGAATGGTGGTATAACACTTCCTTCCATACTTGCGAAAAAATGACCCCATTTATGGCACTTTATGGATATCATCCACCATTGATCACATCATCTTTAAGGAAAAATTTGAAGGTTCAAGCGGTGGAAGATCCACACTAGAGCATCGACGAAGTTCTCGAACTTCTAAATGATAACACAGATTTGGCACAAAATCAGAGATGAAACAACGAGCTGATCAACATCGCGGCGAGAGAATTTTTGATGTAGGAGATTGGGTATTTTTACGGCTACAATATCCTGAACAAATGTCCCTCAAACGAAGCTAAGAAGGATAATAAATTATCGCCAAAGTGCACTAGTCCTTACGAGGTTGTTGCAAAATATTGGTACTATGGCATACAAATTGGAGCTTCTTTTGCTAGCCAGCTGATACATCAGTTTTCCATGTTTCATGCTTAAAGAAGGTTATAGGTGAAAATATTCAGTTCAAACAATATTGCCCGAGAACTTGATGAGGAAGGAAAAATCATATTGGAACTGAAGCGGTCACGGAAACAAGAACTCGACAACTACGGAATCGATCAATTTGAGTATCTCATCAAGTGGAAGAACTTACCCACTTGAAGATTACATGGGAGGATGGTGCCCCATGCAGAGAAGCACCGGAGCTACTCAGAAGCATTGAGGACAACACTTTTTGAAGGAGAGGGGGCATGTTAGGTCCCTTTATATGACTAGTATAGTCCCTTATTGTTGTTAGTGTAACCCCCTTATTGTTATTATTATACCCTTGTAACCCCCATTTTGTTATTATTGTGCTCTTAAATTATTATTGTTAGGTCGGCTAGGATTACATTGTGGCCCACTAGGATTACATTATATTTATGGATTCCTATATATAGAAAGGAGGTTTGTAAATTGTATCATCCAAGAATTTTTCATTCATATAATGTATTGGATGTTTCCCCCTCGAAGTGGCTTATTTCTAAGGCGTTGATATCTCTTTTCTTCTATTTCTGGAGCTGGTTACACAACAGAACTTTTCTTGAAATTTTTTTCAGAAGGAAAGGAAGTTGAATTACGGGGTATTGAAGGGAAGCTGGTAAGGATAATAAGCTCTAATGTCATGAAAAATATTCTAAATAAAAAACAACGAGGCATAATTGCACAATTATGCTCACTAGAAGTTTCGACATCAAAATCATCTATTTTTGCAGATCTCCAACAAGTCTTGGAGAATCATTCCAAGGTGTTTGAAACTCCCAAAGCACTCCCACCTATTCGTGATCATGATCATGCTATTCACTTGATTCCAGGAAGTGTTCCTCCTCAATCTGATGGTCAAACTGAGATAGTAAATAAATGTTTGGAAGGATATCTTCGTTGTTTTATATCTGATAAACAAACACAATGGGTCAAGTGGTTACCTCTCACTGAATGGTGGTATAACACTTCCTTCCATACTACAAAAAAAATGACCCCATTTATGGAACTTTATGGATATCATCCACCACTAATCACATCATCTTTAAGGGAAAATTCGAAGGTTCAAGCAGTGGAAGATCACATTGAGCATCAGCAAGAAGTTCTCCAACTCTTAAAGGATAACTTTGAATTTGAGCACAAATTGAATGAAACAACGAAATGAATCAACATTGCGGCGAAGTTTTGATGTAAGGTGGGTATTTTTACGGCTACAAACATACAAAGAAAAATGTCCCTCAGTAAGCTAATAAGGATAATAAATTATCGCCAAAGTACTATGGTCCTTACAAGGTGTTGCAAAAGATTGGTAATATGGCATACAAATTGGAGCTTTGCTTCTTCGCGAGTACATCCAATTTTCCATGTTTCATGCTTAAAAGAAGGTTATAGGTGAAAATCTTCCGAGTTCAAACAATATTGCCGGAACTTGATGAGGAAGGAAAAAATAATATTGGAACTTTGAAGCGGTCACGGAAACAAGAACTCGACAACTACGGAATCGATCAATTTGAGTATCTCATCAAGTGGAAGAACTTACCCCTTTGAAGATTCTACATGGGAGGATGATAATTTTATACGAAGCACCAAGAGCTACTCAAGCGTTGAGGACAACACTTTTTTGAAGGAGAGGGGCATGTTGGGGTCCCTATATGACTAGTATAGTCCCCTTATTGTTGTTAGTGTAACCCCCTTATTGTTATTATTGTACCTTTGTAACCCCCATTTTATTATATTGTGCCCTTAGAATTATTATTGTTAGGTCGGCTAAGTTACATTGTGGCCCACTAGGATTACATTATGAGGCCCATGGACTCCAATATATAGAAAGGAGGTTTTGTAAATTGTATCATCCAATAATTTTTCATTTATGTAATGTATTGGAGGTTTCCCCCCTCGAAGTGGCTCATTTCTAGGCGTTTGATATCTCTTTTCTTCTATTTTGGAGTTTGGTTACACAAGTTGAGGAAAAGAAGCCATGGGACTTATTGTAAGGTCAAGGCAGTCGGAACCAAATATCTAGAAAGTTACCCACCGAGATTAAAGAGATGTTGCGAGGGTTGGATGGCTAAAGTTTTTGGAGAAGTTCAATGGATTTCACAAGGAGGTCAATAAGTCATTTTCTGACAGTCATTGACGGGTGGAAGTTGAAATAGGTGATGTCAATTTCATTATCAAGATCCTTCATAGCGAAGCTTAGCAGAGTTGCCAAGGCAAAAACGATGGTTTAAAAACAAATAATTTCTGATGAAGCATGGAGACGGATGCTTAAAACACCGGGTATGTATATTTGAGTTTTCAAGAAAGGCATTCCTAGTTACGACCTTGAAAAAATAAATGGCGAAATATGTTGCTAATTCTACAAAAGCTTATAACTGTGAAGGAAGGGTTTGACACCCTATATGTTTATCATCAACATGATGAATTTCCTAGATGAAGAGATAAATTTACCCTTTTCTTGCTCCATAGCCTAAAAGAGGATGGCTTCTAATGTCCAAAAAGAGTTACGGTTCTTGAAACCACCTTATATCTGGCCTAGTTAAAATTCTAATTGAGCATCATTTGAAAAAGGTAGGAGACGAGTTGGGATGAGTTCCTCTTGAGAAATCATTTTGAAGAACCTAAAGAAACTATATTCTGAAGGAAAACTTGTAGAAAAAGCCAAGGGATAAGAAGAATTGCCAAATACGGTGAAATTAAAGAAATGATAAAACAATACAAGAAAATGAGTGAGGAGATTATCTGAAAAATTGGCTAAATCAAGAAACAACTCAAAAAGGAAAAGATAATAAGAAAGGATGCTAGAAGAAAGGTGAGGGACCATCTAAGGCGAGAAGAAGTCATAGGCTTAAAGGCATATTGAAGAAGACAAAGTCAAACAAACGAATCATAGATATTGAAGATGAAGAGACACCCGATTAACAAATCTCCTACCGAGTACCGGTATGAAGAAAATCTGATAAGGAACAAATTAGACCCGACCCAACAATAGATCTATAATTATGTTGAATCATTAGAGAGCCTCGAGAAAATAGAGAAAGAACTCCTAGCCCACAAGGATCTTCAATTGAAGTAGAAGAGAAAAATATGAATTGGAAATACTCAATAGGAATATAAAAAATGAAAATGAAATTTTTAAGAGCAAAGTCAAGGCGAAAAGTGACATGAACACAACTCTCTATTTGCAAATGGAAAAATTGTACAAGGCTAGTGAGAAAGGCGAAGAAGAAAAAACAAGAAGTTGAATAGGGCACTTATAAATCTGAGGTTAAAATTGGTCATAAGGAAGCCTAGGATGCCATTGAACACCAATCAAAAGCAGAAAAGGCTAGATGTCTTGGGCGAGTTTTCGGAAAATACATGGATTGATTACATGAGGACATACAAAATTTTTGCGGTGGGAGTATGTTGAACCCTAAATGTCCTTTCCTTTCATCAAATTTCACTTCATTCCATTTGTCCTTTTAATTAGCTATAGGCAAAGATCAATAAGATGATTAAAATCTACTTTAAAGATGCATGCCATGGTGACTTATTATACTTTTGTGGTTTTGTTGTCATAGTGATTTTGAAATGAGACTTAGCTACGAATGCGGTCATTCTGTGGCTAGTACGCATATTCCGTAGCCATCTTTATGTTTACATAGGTTATGGTGTCATTTGGGGGAAAGGCCATATGGTTAAATTCCATAACTCTCCTACATCATTCCTTGTCCTCCACGAAGGTGAGCAAAAATACGAAAGTGGTTATGCACGTGGACAAAGCCAAAACCAAGAAGCGAGGCTTAAAAGGATAAGGACTCTGCGGGTGTCTTCAACAAAATACGAGTCCTCAACGGGAGTTCTAGTTCGATTTTGATTATAAAATATGCCTATACTATTTCTACTCAGCTAATGATTATGTATTTGCTTATAAAAATAACTCGATGAACCGAGAAACGGTTAGTTGATGTTTTGTTGTTAGTTCTCAAAAGGCGTGATACTGCGATTTCGAGCGTTTTTTCCTTTAATGAAAGAATTATAACTTTGATGCATGATCTGGAAAAACAACTTTAAGGAGTTAAGGATTTGTGCTAATGCGATGGTGAGGGCTATCACAGATAAGTGACCTTTAACTCTATTTTGTTCTTAACTTAGGCGGTTTTCGGTTTATCCTCTTGCATCATACTTATGTCATTTACTTACATCGAATATTACAGTCAATATTGTTCCTCATGAACTGTTCCAATATACTGTCGTGAATGAGATATAGTTGTAGTACTCTTGAGTTAATTGCATTTTAGTTCAGTTCTATTCATTGCATTTTAGTTATATTAGTTAATTGCATTTCAGTCCTATTAATTAGACTTAAAAGACCCTCATTATTTTATAAGCTTCTCTTGTTCTTAACTTATTCTAACACATCATTATCATATGAACAAGAATTAGTTATATCATTTTAGCTCTTGACTATTCTACAATTTCTCATAATTTTACAACGACCTTTTTTCCCAAGTTGTTCCAAGAGATCTCTAACCTTTGAACAAGGCTTAATAGTAACATTTTGAGTTGCGGAATGAGTTAATTCTAGTGTCATAAGTTATTTTAGCATAGGGTTCCTTACTATGTTTCGGATAATCTTTTTCTCAAATGTTCCAACAAATTTATAACAACGGATGAGATTTTCTCTGTGATATTTTAAGTTGTTGTTTACTAAGAGAACCTCATTGCATCAAACTAATCCTTTTCTTAGTTTGTTCTAACATACCTCTAATGAAATGAATTGGACTGAGTTTAATGTTATGAGTTACTTTTCTTATCAACTTTGTCTGTGGATTAGCATTTTTTGTTCTTAGGTGCCATTCATAGTTTAGAGTAGATTTTGTGTTTGTTTTTAGTGTGATCGGTAACTTCTCTTTGCTAGCAATTTAGTTCTTTTTCCCCTTATTATAAAAAAACACAAAACCAAAAAACACTAGAAAAACACTAAGCACAACAAAGTAGGAAGAAGATACCTAGGCACATATGGTGCACTTCACTTCAACAGTTTAGTAGCCCTGGTTGACAATTTATGACATCAATTTAGGAACACTAAGTTGAGTAGACAATTGTTTCATGATCCATGATATAATACATAATAGAAGATAGTGGGGTTTTTAGCTTTATGCTTTCCCAGTAAATTATCTGTGTTATGTGTGATTGATATTTCTTGATGATATTGCTATTGGCGATTGTTTTTTAAAGTCAGCAAAGATTTTGTAGAAGAGATTTTGTATTTAAAAGTGGCATATAATTTTTTAGATCGAGAATCAAGGAAATACATATTTTGTATTAAATTTCTACATGGTATCGAGAGAAGCACAAAGTTGCAATTTTGAAGCGAGGAGCTAAGTTTGTTGGTGGAAAGAATTCGAATTTGCATAAAGACTTTCTTAGTGCTACAGTTAACATCAGAAATGGATTTCAATGGATTGAGGTTAGAGTATGCACTCGACGCGGCCCCTGGAAGGCTACATTTCTTGGAAGGACGGGATGGAGGTGGTGCTCAAAGATAATGGCTTGAAGGAAGAATTCATTGACAATGATGTTCTAAGCCTACTTAAACCAGTCTGCATTACTTGATGCATGGAAAAATAAAGTGGCAAAGGCTAGGAGGATTATGTTGGAAGTAGTACGAGACCACATTATATCAAGCCTTCATGGGAAAGCCACACCATATGCTATGTGGAAGGCTTTGACAAATCTTTTTCAAAGCAGCAGCAACCATAGGAAATTAGCTCAAAGATAAACTCGGGAAGATCAAGATGGAAAAAGGGTGACAACATTCCAAAGTATCTCAGAAGTTTTTCCAATGTCGGGATGAGCTTGGGGAGTGTGGGAATGCTTGTTTACGATGATCATTTGGTGAGCTTGGCTTCTCTTGGGACTTCATAAGAGTTGGTACAGTTATGAAGACTTTGTCAACGAAGGGAAAAAATTTCCGGATTGGGAACAATTATGGCCGGATCTAATGCGGGGAGGAGTTCATGCGGAGATGCTAGAGATGGCTCTTCATCAAAGCATGATGATGAAGGATTGTGCTTTGGATTCCAAGGCAAAGAAGGGAAGAAATACCATTTTAAATATGATTCTAACGGAAAAGAGAAAATTTGGATATCTTCAAGGTGAAGTGTTTTCTTGTCACGAACATGGGCATCTTGCTACTATGCTTGTTTTGCAAAGAAGAAGAACAAGAAGGTTGTTGGAATTGCAGGCTGGTGAGGCCCATTTCCTCATAATTTTAACTTGACTTCTCCTTGATCACATGCATGGAGTCAAGTGCATTGGGATCGGTGCGGTATTTGGATAGTGGTGCTTCCTTTCACATGATGGGAGATAAAGGAAATTTTCGGTGACTTGGAGGACAAAGATCTCCAAATGCATATAGAGATGGGCGGCCGATGGACAATATAGTGTAGTGAAATTGGTACCATTACCCTTCGGAGGGAGTCAAACAAACCATTTCAATTGAAAGATGTTATGCATGTTCCGAATTCTGAAGAAAAATTTGGTCTCACTCACAATATTGGAGGATGAGGGGCTATGACATTATTTTAAGTGATGGAAAATATTTCTTGTGACATAAAATAATAGGTCAAGCCAAGAGGATAGGGATTCGAGTTAAGAATAGCTACAAGCTAGAGGTAGATGGCTGCGGTGCCATGATGGAAAGGAGGAAAAAGTGGTGAGCTAGGATGAGAGTGAATTATGGCATAGGCG
Source organism: Pinus albicaulis (assembly GCA_034641835.2). NCBI lineage: Eukaryota > Viridiplantae > Streptophyta > Pinopsida > Pinales > Pinaceae > Pinus > Pinus albicaulis. The sequence continues at coordinate 1,523,762,780 of CM076579.1, forward strand.
ATTGGGCCATCTTCATCTGGAGCCTTGAAAGTCATGCGGAAAATATCTACTGGACTTCAGTCTAGGGCAGCTTGCTCAACTAGATCAGTGCAAGGGTTTCACCATGGGGAAGTATATAAAGTCCACCTTTCATGAGAAAAGGAGAACCGTGCTTCTAGGATCCTTGAGAGAGTTCACACAGCGTGCGCGCTTGGATTCTCGGTTTCTTCAACAACAAAATATAAGTACAATGCTATTTTTGTTGATGAATTTTCTCGTAAATGCTAGATCTTCTTCATACATAAGAAGGATCAAACATTCTCAAATTTCGGTGAGTTTAAGGCATTGGTGGAGAAAGGAGTCGGGGAAGCAAGTGAGAGGCTTTGAGGAGTGATGGTGGAGATAAAACTCTAATGAATTCAATAACTTCTACAACAAAAAGAATTCGAAGAGAACTCATAGTGCCTCATAACCCACATCAAAATGGGGTTGTAGAGAAAGAAGAACGAACGATCGTGGGTCATGAGAACTAATGATGTGGCATGATCGAGGCCTACCAATGCATTTGTGGGCGAAACATGCAACCTTGCGGTTTATGTGAAAACCGTTATCCTCATAGAGTACTTGGCATGAGTACACTTTTGAAGAAGCTTTCATTGGTAAGAAACTAGATGTTTCACACTTTAAGATTTTTGGCTCATCTATTTATGTGCATGTGACCAAGGACGCTAGGAAGAAGATGGAGAGTTTATTTCTTTGAAGTTGGGATATTTGTGGGGTACAGAAACACCCCATTATTATCATGTGTGTTTTCCAAACATTCAAATGAGTGTGGTGCGACGAGATATAAATTTGATGAGGAAAGCCATGTGCTTGTCGCTTGAGAAGGGATATGGACTTGCATGTGGAGGAGGAACTGTTGGTTCCCAAAGATGAGTCTCTAGATGTGGATCAACCACAGGAGGAGGTTCATGGAGTGGAGGAGTCCACTCACGCAAAGCCAACCATTAGAATTGGTAGAAGTTGTACCATGGAAGTTGATAGGTTGAGACTTGATGCTGCACAGAATGTAGGAGCCCCTACTTCACAACGCAAGAAAAGAGTCTCTTGATTGATTTATCGGATACATGTCTCTCATGAGAAAATGTATTGTGACTGAGCCATCTTCCTTTCAGGAAGCAGTGCAGGAGCCCACATGGTTAGATGCAATGGTGAAGGAGTATAACTCCATTGTCAAAAACAGTGCTTGGGAAATTGTTCCAAGGCTGGTTGATAAATCAGTGGTAGGTTCGAGATGGATCTACAGAGTAAAGAAAGTTGTTAATGGGAGTGTTGAGAAATACAAGGCCATATTTGTGGCCCGGGGCTTCTCACATATCGAGGGGATAGATGAAGAAACCTTTTCACATGTCGTAAGGTATTCTTCTATAAGGACCATCCTTTCTCTCTCAGCGCAAATTGGCTAGCGCATTCATCAAATGGATGTGAAGACTGCGTTTCTCAATGGGATCATTGAGGAAGAGGTGTACATAGAGCAGCCTGAAGGATTTGAGATCTTCAACAATGATTCGCATGTGTCTTGAATCAAAAGAGCATTATATGGGCTGAAGCAAGCACCCCGTGCTTGGTACACTCGGATAGACAACTATTTCACTGGACCGGTCTTCACCAAAAGTGAAGCGGATGAAAACCTATACCAAATTGTGGTGGAGGGAAAGATTTTAATCATTTTTCTTTATGTTGATGATTTAATAATGACTAGTGGAGAGAAATTGATACACTCATGCAAGTATGACCTTGAAAAGGAGTTCGAGATGAAGGATATGGGCCTCCTTCATTATTTCCTTGGATTGGAAATATGACAGCGAGATGGTGAAATTTTTGTGTCTCAAGGCAAGTATGCAAGGGAGATACTGGGTAAGTTTCACATGGAGGGCTGCAAACCCATGGATACTCCTCTTCCAGGAAATTGGAGGAAAGAGGATGCTACTTTTGTAGAAATCATATAGCATATCCATGTATATATCCAGATTCCCCTAATCTAACAATATTTTATCTTCTTGCTAAATACAGAATCTTTCCACTGTTAATATTTTGCGAAAATTTAAACTCAATTGCAAACACATGAAGCAATAAAAACAATCGCACATAATACATTTTTTTAATGGGAAAGCCTGAAGCTAAAAACCCCAACTATCATATATTATGTATCATGGAGATCATGTAACAATCTCATACAAAGCTTAGTACATCAAGCTCTCAGTACAATTAATCATCATACACTAACATGAAGAAATCTGCAAATCCATGCACTAATTTCTTGCCACCTAATAGCCTACCTCCACTGCGCAATTCCTGCTAAAGAAGACCTCTGAATGAATTCGAATTGGACTTGCCTTGACTGTGCAATCCTCATTGGAAACTCCAATGTGTGTGTGATGAAATCAATGCATCACTATAGTCACAACGGATAGTCCATCTCACCCTTTCACCTACCTCTCCATTAGGTCTCCACTGGAACTGACATGCACTGTAGTTAACTGCTGTATTTGTTCAGTTGATTAGTGAGTTATGATTTGTGAATTAATTAAATAATTAATTCACTCCACTCTCACTAGTGTATCATTAAGTTAGACTAGATACAACTAGCTCAACTGAGTTTAACTCCAATAACTGAGTTAAACTGAATAACAACTCCTGTAACTACTCTTCCAACTCTGTCATAACTTTTCCACTTCAGTTCTAATCAGATTTCTCCATGCATGAACTACCAAAGCAGCCTGTGGAATTTTGACCTTCCAGCCCACTAATTTTCCAAATCAGACACTGAAATAAAGTGCTCTGCAAGAGAATAAGTTGATATTTAGACTCGATTATTATTAAGGGCCTAATAATAATCGACATGCATCTATTTTTATATCAACGATCTATAAATAGAATTTTCCCAATATTCTAAAAATAGAATTTCATCTATTTTTCCAACTTGATCAACCATCCACAAATAGCATCCTGCAACTTCTGAAATATGATCATCATGTCTAAAAATAGACATAGTCTAAAATAGACTTGCGCCAAAAATAGCCTGCGGGCCCACTTAGTGAAGGTGACTCTTTTCACTAAGCTCATCATCTTGTTGAATCTCAACACTCCCTCTCAACAAGATAGGGATTATCCTTCACCCCGATCCTGCCTCTATGGTATTTGAATTTGTTCCCGGTGAGCGCCTTCGTCAGAATATCTACATCCTGATCTTTCGTAGGAATGTACTGAAGCAACATGACCTTCCGCTACACGCAATCTCTGATATACCAAATATCAATATGTTTAGATCTATCATGAAACACAGGATTAATCGAGAATTTAATGCAACTCTAATTATCACAATGTATCACTATAGGATCTAAATGTGAACCGAACAAACCAACAAGGATCTTCCTCATTCAGATAGCCTCACAGGCAGCTTGACTTGCTGCCATGTATTCTGCTTCCACTGAACTGAGTGCCACAGATCTTTGTTTCCTGTTGTACCAAGAAACTAACATAGATCCGATACTAAAATCCCTCCTGATGTGCTCTTTCTGTTCGTTGGGTTGCCTGCCCATTCTGCATCCGTGAAGCCATGCAACTTCACTTCATCCATCTGTCTGTACCATAATCCATATTTAGATGTGCCCCTGATATATCTCAGGACATGCTTGCCTGCCTTCCAAAAGAGCTTGTTAGGCTTAACCATCGCTTGTGAAAGTTGGTTCACCACATAGCATTGTCTGGTCTCGTATTAACTAAATACATGATTGAACCCACCAACTGTCAATAAACAGGGGCATCCACTAACTCTACCGATGTAGCATCCTCTTTCCTTCAATTTCCTGGAAGAGGAGTGTCGATAGGCTTGCAGCCTTGCATGTGAAACTTCTCTAGTATATCCTGGGCATACTTTCCTTGAGACACAAATAGTTCACCTTCCCGCTGCCATATTTCCAATCCAAGGAAATAATGAAGGAGGCCCAAATCCTTCATCTCAAACTCGTTTGCAATATCTGCCTTGCATGAGTGTATCAACATCTCATCACCCGTTAGTATTAAATCATCAACATAAAGAACAATGATTAAAAGCTTACCCTCCACCACAATTTGATACAGGTTTACATCCGCCTCACTTTTGGTGAAGCCAAGTCTAGTGAAATAGCTATCAATCTGTGTGTACCAAGCACGTGGTGCTTGCTTCAGCCCATACAATTCTCTTTTGAGTCTACACAAATGCGACTCGCTGCTGAAGATCTCAAATCCTTCAGGCTTCTCAATGTACACTTCTTCCTCAATGATCCCATTAAGGAACACAGTCTTCACATCCATCTGATGAATGTGCCAACCCATCTGCACTGAGAAAGAAAGGATGGTCCTTATGGAAGAATACCATGCGACAGGTGCAAAGGTTTCTTCATAATCAATCCCCTCGATCTGTGAGAAGCCACGAGCAACAAATCTTTCCTTATACTTCTCGACGCTTCCATCAGTAGCTTTCTTTACCTTGTAGATCCATATTTATCCTGCAACTGATTTACCCACTAGCCTTGGAACAATCTCCCAAGCATTGTTTTTGACAATGGATTCATACTCCTCCCCCATGACATCTACCCATGTGGGCTTTTGCACTGCTTCTTCGAAAGAAGATGGCTCTGTCACGACACACTTGATCATAAGAGCCATGTATCTAGTAAATCAGTCAGGTGAATGTCTCTGTCTGCGCTGTGATGTAGGGACTCCTAAATTTTGTGCCACATCAAGCTTTAGTCTCTCAGCTTCTATGGTACACTTTCTTCTAGTTATGATGTTTGGATCTGCATGAGCGGACTCCTCCACTCCATGAATCTCCTCCTATGGCTGATCCAAAACTAGAGGCTCATCTTTGGGAACAAGTATCTCCTCCTCTGCATGCAAGCGTAGGTCCCTCTCAAGCAAAAACTTCATGGCTTTCACCTCATTGAATTTTATATCCCATCGCACCATAGTCATTCGACTGTCTAGAAAATACACACGATAATTATGGGGTGTTTCTGTGTACCCCACAAATATCCCAACTTTTTCAGTCGGATCCAGCTTCTTCCTGGCATCCTTTGTCACATGAATGTAAATAGATGAGCCAAAAATCTTCAAATGAGAAATATCAGGCTTCTTACCAGTAAAATATTCTTCAAGTGTACTCATGCCAAGTACTCTATGAGGACAATGATTTTGCACATAAACTATAGTGTTGCATGCTTCCGCCCACAAGTGCATAGGTAGGCCCTAGTCATGCAGCATAGATCGTGCAACACCCACGATCATTCAGTTATTCCTCTTCGTGACCCCATTCTGCTATGGGTTATGAGGCGCTATGAGTTATATTTGAATTCCTTCTTTACTACAGAAGTCTTTGAATTCTCTCGAGATATATTCACCACCATTATCGCTCTGCGGATCCTTTGGTTTCTTCCCCGACTCCTTCTCCACCAATGCTTTAAACTCAAAGATATTTGAGAATGTTTCACTCTTCTTCTGCATGAAGAAAATCCAACATCTACGAGAATATTCATAAACAAAAATAACATAATACATGTGTTTTGCTGTTGAAGCAACCGAGAAAGGTCCACACACGTCTGTGTGAATTCTCTCCAGGATCACCGAAGCATGGTTCTCCTTCTCATGAAAGGTGGTCTTCACAAACTTACCCATAGTACATCCCTTTCACTGATCTGACTATGCAAGAGTACCCTTGGGAATTCCAATAGAAATCTGCTACAAAATATTCAAAGCGCCATGGTGAAGATGGCCCAATCTCCTGTGCCATAATTCGCCCTCATCCCGGATCACCACTTCTTCTGCTTTTCCCATCATTGCAGCGCAGCCATCTACCTCTAGCTTGTAGAGATTCTTAACTCAAATCCCTATCCTCTTGGTTTGACCCATTGTTTTATGTCACAATAAATATTTTCCCTCGCTGAAAAAAAATGTCATAACCTCTGTCTTCCAACATTGCGACTGAGACCAAGTTCTTCTTAAGAACTGGAACATGCATAACATCTTTCAATAGAAATGGATTACTTGACTCCCTCTCAAAGGTAATGGTCCCAATTATGGTCACACTATATCGACCATTGTTTCTCATCTCTATATGCATTTGGAGGTCCTTCTCCTCCAAGTCACTAAACAACTCCTTGTCTCCCGTCATATGGAAAGACGCACCACTATCAAGATACCACATCGATCCCATAATGCTTGAAACCAAGCATGTGATAAAAGAGAAATCAAGTTCAAATTGTGTGGCTAAGGCCTCTCCCACTGCAGCTCCAACATCCTTCTTGTTCTTCTTCTTCTATGGGCAGTTAGTGGCGAAATGCCCATGTTCGTGACAGTGGAAACACTTCACCTTCGACAAATCCTGCTTCTTGCCTTTAGCCTTGGATTTTGGAGGGAATTTATTCGCCTTCTCTTTCCTTGATTTTGAAACCAAAGCGCAATTCTCTTCATCTTTATTCTTCGATAAAGAGCCATCCCTGGTACTTTTCCTTATCTCCTCCTGCACAAGATCCGACCAAAGTCACTCCTAACCCGACAGTTTCTCCCGTCCATTGACAGAGTCTTCGTAGCTATGCCAAATATTTGGAAGCCCAAGGAGAGCAAATCTCACTAAGTCATCATCATCAACAGTAATCCCCAAACTTCCCAGTTCATCCCTACAGTGGAAAAAATTCGTGAGATATTTTGGAATACGATCGCCCTTCTCCATTTTTATTTTTCTAAGCTTATCTTTCAATGGCAACTTCCTCTAGTCGCTGCTGCTTTGGAACAAATCTGTCAAAGCCTTCCACATTGCAAATGGAGTGGCTTTCCTATGAAGGCTTGACACAATATGGTCCTTTACACATTCCATCAGAATTCTTCTTGTCTTCACTACCTTCTTTTTCCATGCGTTAAGTACTGCAACATCGCTAGAAGTAGGCTTCGGAACATCGCTATCGATGAACTCCTTTAGTCCATTATCTTCAAGCACCAGTTCCATCCTATTCTTCCAGGCTATGTAATTAGAGCTTCCCTCAAGGGCATAATCCAATATAAACCCATTGAAAGACATTTCAATGTATACTCAACTGTCGCACCAAGAAATTTCTGCAACAAATTCGAATTGTCCACCAGCACAAACTCAACAATTCTTCACAATTGCAATTTTCAAGAATTAAAACTGCTCTGATACCATGTAGAAATTATATAACATATGCATGTATATATCCAGATTCTCATGATCTAACAATATTTTATCTTCTTGCTAAATAGAGAATCCTTCCACTCTTAATCTTTTGCGGAAATTAAAACTCAATTGCAAACACATGAAGCAATAAAAACAATCGCACATAACACAGTTGTTTAACGGGAAAGCCTAAAGCTAAAAACCCCAACTATAATATATTATGTATCATGGAGATCATGTAAAAATTTCATACAAAGCTTAGTACATCAAGCTCTTATTACAATCAATCCTCACACACTAACATGAAGAAATCTGCAAATCCATGCACTGATTTCTTGCCACCTGATAGCCTACCTCCACTGCGCAATCCCTACTGAAGAAGACCTATGATTGAATTCGAATTGGACTTTCCTTGACTGTGCAATCCCAATTGGCAAATCCAATGTGTGTGTGATGCAATCAATGCATCACTATAGTCACAACGGATAGTCCATCTCACCCTTTCACCTACCTCCCCACTGGGTCTCCACTGGAACTAACATGCACTGTAGTTAACTACTATATTTGTTCAGTTGATTAGTGAGTTATTATTTGTGAATTAGTTAACTAATTAATTCACTCCACTCTCACTAGTGTATCATTTAGTTAAACTAGATACAACTAGCTCAACTGATTTTAACTCCTTTAACTGAGTTAAACTGAATAAAAACTCCTGTAACTACTCTTCCAACTATGTCATAACTTTTCCACTTCAGTTCTAACTGAGTCCTCCATGCATGAACCACTAGTAAACCCTAGGAATTGCATAATTCCTTCAACCCACTGATTTTCCAAATCTATATACTGAAATAAAGTGCTCTAAGAGAATAAGTTGATATTTAGAGTTTGATTATTATTAAGGGATAATAATAATCGACACATCTATTTTTAGATCGAAGGTCTATAAATAGACTTCGCCAAATATTATAAAAATAGAATTTCATCTATTTTTCCAACTTGACCAACCATCCACAAATAACATCCTGTAACTTTTGAAATATGATCACCATGTCTAAAACTAGACATAGTCTAAAAATAGACTTACACCTAAAAATAGCCTACGGGCCCACTTAGTGAAGGTGACTAATTTTCACTAAGCTTCATCATCTTGTTGAATCTCAACAACTTTTGGAGAGGTAGTGGATGCTACTATCTATTGAAAGTTAGTGGGTTCGCTAATGTATCTAGTGAACACAGGACCAGCCATTTGCTATGCAGTTAACTAGCTGAGTCAAGCAATGGTTAAGCCTACCAAGATCTTTTGGAAGGTGAGCAAGCATGTCCTAAGATACCTAAGGGGAACATTTGAGTATGGTTTATGGTAGATACAGACAGATGAGGTGAAGTTACATGGCTTCATGGATGCAAATTGGGCAGGCATCCCATCGGACATAAAGAGCACATCAGGGGGGATCTTTAGCATTGGATCTACAACTATTTCTTGGTATAGTAGGAAGCAGAGATCCGTGGCACTTAGTTCAGCAGAAGCGAAATACATGGCACTAAGTCAAGCTTCATGTAAGGCTATCTGAATGAGAAATATATTGGTTGGTTTATTTGGTTCTCATTTAGATCCGACAGTGATTCATTGTGATAATCAGAGTTGCATTAAACTCTCGATCACTCCCGTGTTTCATGATAGATCTAAGCATATAGATATCATGTATCATCATATCAGATATTTTGTGCAGAGGAAGATCATGTTGCTTTAGTACATTCCTATGGAATATCATGATGTAGATATTCTAACGAAGGCGCTCACCAGGAGAAAATTCGAATACCATATAGACAAGATCAGGGTGAAGGATAATCCCTTTCTTATTGAGATGGAGTGTTGAGATTCAACAGGAAGATTCCTAGTGAAAATTATGCCCCTAAAATAGGATGGAACCTCAGGCTATTTTTAGGTGGATGTCTATTTATAGATGCATGAGAAAATTCTATTTATAGATGAGGTCTATTTATAGATGCATGTGCAAGTTATATTTATAGATTGCATGTCTATTTATAGATGAACGTCGGCTATTATTATCCCTTTATATTAGTTGGACAATAAACAATAATATATTCTCAATGAGCACTTGTAAGTAGTTAACTGAAGTGGAAAATCAGTTAGCTATAGGAATTTCGAGTTGAGTGGTTGGTTGGTGGGACATGCAAGTGGACTTAGTTGTAACTGAGTGATTAAAAGTTGTAACAGAGTTGGATGTGTAGTTATGAAAGTTATAAAGTAGTTTAACTCAGTTAAGAGAGTTAAAATCAGATGTGCTAGTTGTAACTGAAGATACACTAGTGAGAGATCAAGTGAATTAATTATTAATTAATTCATAATCAGTGGCCTCACATGCAACTAAAGATTTACTACTATTAACTACATGCATGTCAGATCCAGTGGAGACCCAGTTGAGATGTAGGTGAAAGGGACATATTGACTATCTATTGTGACATTATTGATTGTACACATGCAACCACACACACATTGGATGTGCCCATGAGGATTGTGCAGTCAAGGCAAGCAGGATTCCATTCATTCAGAGATTTCTACCAACTGGGATTGCGCAGTGGAGGCAATCTGTCTGGAGGAAGTAAATTGGCTAAGGAAATTGCTAATTTTTGTATGACAGTGTGATACAGTTAGCTATTGTACTGATAGCTCTTGGAGTAGAGCTTTGTATGTAATTGTTTCATGATCCATGATATACTACATAATAGAAGATAGTGCGGTTTTTAGCTTTATGCTTTGCTCGTAAATTATCTGTGTTATGTGTGATTGATCTTTCTTCATGATATTTCTATTGGCGATTTTGTTTTAAATTATGCAAAGATTTTGTAGAAGTGATTTTGTATTTAAAAGTGGCATATAATTGTTAGATCAGGAGAATCCAAGAAATACATATTTTGTATTAAATTTCTACAGCAAGGATTTTTTTTTATTTTTTAAAACCCGCTTTTTTCAAATATTCTCAATTTTGACCGAAGGAGTGCATTTAACTATCCCAAAAATTTTCTCGGAATCCAACCAAAATTGGCTGAAATCTGGTGGCTGAGTTTCTGCAAAATTGTGTCCTCCTTAAGCGTACCAACTCATCAAGTCAACCCAGAAATTTGAATTCTTATAACTTCTCCATATAGACTCAGAATTGAGTGTCGTCTGTGTCGTTGGAATCATAAAGACGAGATGTTCAACCTGAAATTGAGTATTCCACATTTCTGACACTATGATTTTTGAGTCTTCTCCTTAAGCCACTTGTACTTTGGACCTGTATGATCCTCCTAGATAACTGGTGGAAAGTGTGGAATGTCTGCTAGACCGTTTCCTGGAGGCATTCATGCACTCTTGAGGTCTGGAGGACCTAGTTTGTCTCCTAGGAATAGATCCGAGACAAATCTATTGTTGAAATCTCATGTGGCGGGGTGAGGTTCCACATATCCTCACTGATTTGGAGCATGGATATGAGTTGGTATCAATCAGTATCTTTGTACCCCTGTCTGAAGGTAGTGCCCTGAAAAATGTTGTGATATTATGTGTGGGGCCTAGTCTAATAGGAGGCTGAAGAATATGTGCTCGAAACCTGAGAGCCTCCTGCATATATAGTGCCAAACATCTCTGATCGGGATACCTGAAAATTTCGGCAAGGGTCTAAGAATCTCTGAAGAAGCAATGGAACCTTCCTATGATCTCGTAGTAGAAAGGGCATTCAAAAATGAAGTGCACCTCGGTCTTCACATCCTGTAAATGACATACCTGGAAGATTATCTCTAGTCTATCACTCTGGTTGTCTGTATCTACGCGAAGTCTATGAGATCCTACTCTGAACTGGCCTAGAGGAAAGTGAAGAGCATGCATCCAATGGTGAAACATGTACCGGAGTCAAAAAATGAGCCTGTCTCTCAACTCCAAGAAGTTCTCAGTGTAGAAGGCCATCTTTGGGCGCAACCCTCCCTGAGGATTAACCCAGGTGACCTAGATGAACTGCATGTAGATGTCCTCCTTGATGATCTTGTTCAGCTCATGTCTAGTAGGTAAAAGGTGACCAGGAGCATCTAAGGAATGTTAGAAAGGAGGGAGACGATCTACTGAATGCCCACTGATTCTAAGAGACTTCAATAACAAGGATAGCTGAGAGAGAAATGCAAGACTTCAGTAAAATGTGATCAATGGCTTTATTGGGATAACAATATGATTAGGAGCTAGAGATTTGTGGCAAGCATGACACTCACATTTTCTTCTTTGTGGATGGATATAAAACTTTAAAATTAAAATTTCCCTTTTTTGGTTGGATGATAAGACTTGTGAATATTTTAGGAGCTAGGTTTAAGCACTTTTTTTTTCTCTTGAAAATAGGAAAGAAGGTGACTTGTTTTTATTTCGAATAAAAGGGAAGGAGTCTCCCTCTTTTCCTTTTTATTTTTTTCATGAAAAAATTGTCAGAGAAATGACGAAAACACAGTAAAGAGTGATGGGTATGAGGGTACTAGAATGTTAGCGACAAAGAAGGTCTCTGAGCAAGACCCAGGTTTAGGAGAGAGGCCAACAAGGTTTCCGTAGTATTCTAGAACAACGCCGACATTTTCACCCTACTCCGAAGAGCAGAGAGCTTCACCTGAGGCGTGACGTGACCTTAGTAAGGTTAGGAACAGATCAAGTATCGACAGATCACAACTATAAAGAAAAACAGAAGGAACTTAGAACAACAAATAGATCTTACTACCTTGCACAAGATACCACTCATTAAGCATATTCAGGATGCAAAATTAAAATTTAAAAGCGAGCCATACATGTCACATTAACCAACTGTTTAACACGGAACTCAGAACACCAACCACAGGTAGAATTATATTTCATTATCAATAACAAACAACTACATTACTCTGCAGATTTGATTACAGAGGGACATATTACAACAATGACAAAACAGAATAAAGCTCTCCTGTGGCTCTCTTCCTAAGCCCTCTATTGGACTAACCTCCTGTCTACGCTGGCTGATTACCTATTTGTTCCTTTTCCAACGTGACTGTCAGTTTTTCCTCTTTTCCTGCTTTGTTGTTTGTCACTTCTTCTTGATTACTAGGAGTTCTGATGTCTGTCCTTGTTGCTCCTTCCTGCCATCTGTGTTGGTTTTCTGCAACTTTCGCGCCACCTGTTCTCCATCTCTCTGCAACCATGACAGCTCCCTATCTACTGTGGTTACGCTCTGTCACATGTTCTCCACAACTCAAAACTATTTCATTTAAAAAAAAAAGGCCCCAACAGGCCCTAACCACATTCTATTGACTCATCCCGAGTCAATCCTTTTCTGCTGCTTCGGTCTCCATTGGTTTGTCTACCTCTGTGGTTGGCCCTGTCTTCTCTGTTTCCTATCTCTGTCCAAACAAAGGCCCCAACTCTGGAACCTTTGCTAATGCTAAAGATTTGAGTTCGGAAAAGTCGTTAATTACCTGTTGCCATTCCTTAATGAGTTGGTCAGTTTCTGTGGTAACTCGTTCAACTTCAGTTTCTCCTGCAATGGCCGACAGTTTGCTGAATACTTATTTAATTTTGATATCAGCCTCAGCGGTAATTTTTTGTATTACTTCTACAATATGCTTGAATAGTTGTCTCAGCTCTCTGAGGACCTGCTTTGTGGTAGTAGAATTCTCTTCTATCTCCTGTATTGTGCTCTCTAATGCTTCCACTTGATTGTATAACTGAGTTATGCCGACAAGATCTGTGGCCTCCTTTATTTCTTGTGAAATCTGTTGCAGTTGTGCCAAGATTAGTTTGGATTTCATGGTTAACGAGGTTTAACACTCATGAAAATGCTTCAGAAGGTTGTAAGCCTCTTTCACCATGGTTCCTAGGGCTTCCTGCATTCCGGTTGCTTGTTTCTGCTTTTCCATTACCTTTTTGGCATATATGATAGCATGATCTAGTAACACTGGTCTTGTCGCGAGCACTTCCCTTAGATCTTGATTTTACTTGTTGAGATTCGCACAAGTTATCTTCACGCAGATAGACCACTCAAATATGGTGCAAGTCGATATGTCTTCCAATGTCTTGTCATCCTGAGCCATTACTGTTGGCCAGAGATCCTTGAAAATATTCGTTACCTTCTCCAATTGCTCCTGCAGACTTTCCTTCTCCCCCTTTAACTGGTTTCACTCTTCAGTAAGTGAAATAATATGTAGTTTTTGCTGTTTGAACCTCTACTGGAGGTTTTTGTGTAGTCCTTCTTCCTGTTGTACCACATGTTGCATGAAATTGTATAGTTGTTATGTGCCCCAGGTCTGCATACTCTCTACTCTAGACATATCGTTGTTTGGCGGCCTTTCTCTGAGTGGTTGACCGCTGGCTATTGATTTGGCTGAGTGCTCATGTGGTGATGTGGGTTGGTTCTGTTGCGGCAGTTGACTCCCTGGGTTGTTCATGCTTGTGGTCGGTTGAACCTGCTGTAGTTTCATATGGAATGAGGCTCCATTCGCCAGGTACCACACAAAATACATAATTGATGACCCCATGCATGTGATGACCAAAGGCACAATTCTCCTAATCATCATGCTTTGATGAGGATCCATCTATGGTGTTCCGTAAATCTATTATTGTACCAAGTCATACCATAATCAATCCCACTCTGGTAGATTCTCCCTCTCATTCACCGATTCCTGGTAGTTGTGCCAGCTCTTGGGAAGGCTTAAAAGTGCTAGGTTCACCAGATCATCCTTGACAAATGTAACACCAAAACTTCCAAGCTCATCTCGACATTGAGGGAACTTGGTCAAGTATTTTGGTATTGTGTCGCCCTTGTCCATCTTGATTTTTCTGAGCTTGTCCTTCAGCGCCAGCTTGATCCTATGGTAATTGATATTCTGAAATTTTTTGTTAAGGCATTCCACATAGCATATGGAGTTTCCTTTCCATGGAGGTTTGAGACAAGATGATAGTGAACACCTTCCAATATAATCCTTCTTGCCTTTGTTACATTCTTCTTCCATGTCGCCAAATCTTGAGCATATGTTGTGTTGGCGAAGAAATAGGTCTCGTAGGCAAGACCCAGGTTCAGGGGTTGGGTCCAACAATGGAGTCCGTTGTAGTCTAGAACCACGCTGGCATTGTCACCCTACTCTGGAGAGCAGAGAGTCTCACCTAAGGCATGCCGCAACCACATGCAGAAGGGGAATAGATCAATAGCAGTGAAAGGATCTGCAACTCATGATTAACAGTGAATTGATTGCATAAACATCATTAGATACGCAAGAACATTCAGAGAGAGTACAGGTATTAAGAAAATAAAATTTTAAGTCATCGCAACCATCATGCATGCATGTGAATCACATAATAAGACAGCAACCTGCAAGTATATTGATGTCTTCAGCCAAGCCCATAGTTACATTGATTTCACAGGAAGAGCTTACAAGTATGATACAAACGTCTTATGGAATAGAGAGGTAGATAAGAGAAACCTAGGAACTACAAAGATATCATGCTTGGCCTGTGTTCCCTTTGCAGCATCCATTCATTGTCCTTCAGTTGCTCTGCATTCGTCTCTTCTTTCAGCCGGATGATGGCTATTTATTCACCCGCCATCGCAACTGTTAGTTCCTCTTGCGTTCTTCTTCAGCTGCTTTCAACTTCTCTCTTGTTGTTTGTGTGTTCTAATCTCTGTCTTCTGTTGTATATTCTCTTCGTTTGTACTCATGCATCTGCTTTCTTCAACTATCTACCTGTTCCCTCGCAACTTCGGTAGCTCCGCTACTCACCATAGTTGTGACTCGATTGCAGCTGCCATGTGTCATTCCGCAACCCCAAAAAGCCGTTCTTTATTCAAAATTCAAAATATTCAAAGCAAGTATTCAAAAAAAGGGCCCCAACAAGGCCCGACCACAGTTTCTTGACTCGTCCCAAGTCAATCGAAAATCACAGTCTCTATCTCCATCACCCCGCTAGATCCCATGGCCTGTTCTTGTTGTGCTCCTTCCGCCTGCTATCCAAACAAGAGCCCCAACTCCGAGGCTTTGCTGAACGTTGTAGCTTTAAGCTCAGTGAAGGTCGACACAGATCGTTGTCACCCCTGCACCAGTGAATCTGTTTCTGCGGAAATCTTGGTGACAGCGGCCTCCCTTACGTGCGTCGGTACAGCCCCGAACACCATGCTAATCTGGGTTTCAGCCTCGGAGGCTAGCTGTTGCATTGTCCTGGCGCTAAGTTGGAGGGGTGGGTGGAGCTCACGAATTACTTATTTGGCCATTGCTGAGCTGGCCTCTGTTTGCTGGATCTGCACTTCTAGAGCATCCGCCTGGGCATATAACTGGTCCAACTGCGCGGGGTCCGTGGCCACTTGGATTTCCCTCAAAATTTGTTGTAGCTGTGCTGAAATTGGCTGCGTTTTGACTGTAAGGACGTTGAGCAATCCTGAAGACCCTTCAAGAGGTCGTAAGCCTCACGCGCTGCAGAGTTGAGAGTTTCCTGCATTTGAGTGCCCTGGCCTTGCTTTTCTGCAACCTGTGCTGAATAGACAACCTTTGGATCAGGCAGCGCTGTTCGTACGGCTAACGCTTCTTGAAGCTCCTTGTTTTCCCTGTGGAGGCCATTGAATGCGATCCGGAGGTGGAAAGCTTGTGCTACGATACTCGTCTCTAGGACATCGGCAGGCAACTGAGTATAATGAGCCCTAACAGTTGGCCACAGCTCTGAAAACACCTTGGTGGCGTTGTTTATCTGACCTTTCAGCTGCTCCTGTGCCATTATGAGTTGGTTGCGCTGTTCAGTAAGCGCGGTTATCTGCTACTATTGTTCGGCGCACTGTTACTGTAGTTTAGAATGCAGCCTTTCAGCCTGATGGGCCGCCCTCTGGATAAATAAGTACAGCTGAGTCGTAGCCCATGTTTCTAGGTTGGCGACCCCTAAATTTCTTTGGTCCGGCTGCCTTTCCTGCAAGGGTTGCCCACTGGAAACTGATCGATTAGAATGCTCTGGAGGGGATGACAATGGAGTCTGATGAGGCACTGAGTCAGCCATATTCAGGTCTGGTCATTCCTGCTGATATGTCTGGGATGTTTTTAGAGGCACAGTAGGCTTAGGCTGAGCCTCAGCTGATTCGGCACCAATTTGTGCCATCTGGGTAAATATATCAGATAAAGAAACTTGGGGTTCCCCAGTGGGGTTGACCAGTGGTACTACTGTTGCAGTACTGGAGTCAACCTCGGCCCCGTGGTCCCCAGCAAGTAGTTCCCGCATGATTGGGTCTGACACTGTGGCAGATGAATTGGATGGGGCAGATGGAGTGGTAGGTGGAGGTGGAATGGTGCGTGGTGGTGGAAGGCGAATGTTGATGAACTCAGAGGGGTCAATGAGTGGTTCTTCTTATATCGGCACTCCTGTACTCGGTGGCTAGGGTGGATCCTCCTTAGTGAGGTCCACCACCAGACTTGACTCTATGATTCGAGCCCACTGGCTTGAGGGGTTTCCAATGAGTCGGTGGTCTTGTTCTTTTCCCCCACCGGGGTCATCGTCGGACTTGGAGGAGTGAATAAAACAGTGGGGATGGGGGTGGTAATGGAAGTTGTGTGGGGACGCGATGTGGATTGAGAGAAATGGAACTCAGAAAACAAAGGAAAAGGAACAACACAGCTTGAAATGACCTTGGTCGCCGCATTAAAACTGCGTACCTAAGTGTCTAAGCAGCAGATGAGAGGGGTGAGTTGCTCAGTGGGATTCTGTTGTGTCGCCTCTGCATCCTTCTTAGTAGGCCATTGCTGCGGTAGCAACTGATCAAAGTTGTAAATGGGTACCTCGTTGCTGATTTCCATTGCGACCCCCGGCCACAAACAAACTTCATTGTGGAAAGCGGTGTCTTCCAGCTGGAACTTCAGTGGCCGCATGTGGAATGTGTCCTCTGGCACACAAGTAAGTCAGCTATAAGTATGCCTGTGACTGACCCCGAACCATACATGTTCATTGTACGCATCTATCAGGTTCCTAGGCACCCTTTTTTGGTTGGTCACCACGTCCATCATCAAACCATACTAGGTCCGAAATGCCTCGACATTAACTTCTTTGGAGCTGGGGTCAATCGATACCTTCCACGGAACAAACTTCATCACTAGAGGTTGGCCTTCTGGAATCTCCACTGGCAACCTGACAAGAGGAGTGTGCCACTTCCACATGGAAAACACAACTATAAAATATCCGTAAATGAAGCTTGTAGCCCGCTTGTAGTTTTCTTCGCACGCGTCGAGTAGCTCCTTCAACAGGAAGGAACACCAGTTCAGTTTGGCACCCTGAACATAGTGCTCTGTAATGGAGATAGTGTCCAGAGTGCATTCTCCCTTTGTGTAGTGCCTCATTGTCTTGCTGGCAATGAGGTAGCATGAAAATTCGATCTCGGGCTTATTGATAAGCTTCATCTTGGCTTCCTTCCCACCCCGTCGTGTGCCATATTTAACATAGTAGTCGGTGTCTCTCGATTTTCGTGCTCACTTGGAAGTAGTCTGACATGCAGTCGAGACATCCACGCCATTCTGTGACAGTCCTGTAAGCCGATGGATATCCTTGGCATGAATGGGAATTTCCTTATTCAACCACAAGGACCCATTCTGGACGCGGCTGATTAAGAACCTGGTGCACTGCATAGCCAGTCCTGTGGTCCCGAAGACGAGAAGATTTCTTAAGTTCAGAAGAGAAGATTGCTGTAAGCCTTGGAACTCTGGTAGAATTTTTTTCGCTGAACGCCTGGCGTCTGTGAAGTAATGTTCCATATACGCATTCCATTTGAGTGCCAGGAACTCAACAGAGTCTGAGAGATTGACATCTATAAGGGCCGCATTGTTGTATTTCCCAATGAGGGACTCTATTTTGTGAATTCTGCTATCGAGCTCTGGTTCCACAACTACTGGGTGGGCCTTTGGCATCTTTTCTCGACGTTGATACACTTGCAGAATTGGTCTCGACATCTTCTCTCGGTGCAGCGCTTCTGGATACTTCTGCTGCTCTGGTTCCGCTTCAATTACTAATTCTAATTGTTCTGGCATTCTCGTGCTTTTTCCCATGCAAGTTATGTTATTACTTGACACGACCGAGGTTGATGAGACTGCATGATGAGTTAATTCATGTTGGCGTTCTTCTCGGCGATAATTGTGCGATCAATCACCGGGTGAGGTGTAGTCTGACAGTTGCTGACAGTGGCATGGGGAAATGGGCAGACACGACGGCTAAGGTTACTTCGAATTATGGAAAAATGATTATTGCAGGGTTACTTCTAATTATGGTAATTTATGTTGTAAATCTAGGCGATCCTACGGACTGACACAAGTACTGACTGAAATGAGATGGACTGACACTGACATGTTTGCTAGTCCTGCAGGGATGACACGCTAGACATGCCCCTCCTCGACCACAATCAGTTGACGTGCGGTCCCCGCAACAGAGCAATTATTGACGACCCATGAATGAACAAGAAATACTACCTATGCTCATCCTGGTTGCGGGAGAGTTTATTAATCTACGCTACTCTACGGTTTCTCTCAGTTGCGAGAGTTATTAATGAAAAGTGAAAGGAATTACTCGTGGTAAGGTTTCAGGCATGCGCCATTCACCCACCCAGGTAAAATAGTACCATCTAGCTGAGCCAACCGAACGGTGCCAGAATCTCTAATCTCGACGACAACATAAGTTCCCAACCAGTGCATCTGCAGTTTCCCTGGAAACTTATGAAACTTGCTGTCATATAAGAGGACCTTTCCACCAACCTGGAAAATTTTGTTCTTGACGTGGCGGTCATGCCACGCCTTTTGACTATCCTTCTGAACCTTCTGGTGAAACTCGGCTAGGAACCAGGCCTCGTCTAGTTCTTGTAATTCCTGTAGGTGCTCCTAGAGCGATGCTTCTTCCGAGAACTTGAGGGATGTGGCAATTAAAAGACTGGGTACGGTGAACTCGGAGAGAATCACAGCTTCCTGGCCATGCACCAGCAAGAACGGTGTCTGATTGGTCAAGCGCTTCAGCATAGTCCGGTAGGCCCATAGTGCAGCTGGTAGCCGCTCATCCCAGTCATCCCGTTGGGCGTTGCAGATCTTTGTCAACCCCTTTTCAAGAATTTTATTAAACACTTCAACAATACCATTGGCCTGTGGGTGGTATGGACTACTTTTGTGATGTTGAATCATAAATGTGTCCAGCAGCGATTTGACCGTGTCATTAATGAAATGCATACCCTGATCGCTGGTTAAACTTCGCGGGTAGCCAAACCTACTGATGATGTGCTCAAAGATGAACTGTGCTACTGTATCCACCGTGCAGTCTCGTACTGCCACTGCCTCAGCCTACCTTGTAAGGTAGTCGATTGCGGTAATGATGTAGCGGGCCTTGGAGTGCCTGGAAACCGGGGTGATGGGGCCTACGAAGTCGACAACCCACTTCTCGAATGGCCGCAACACATGTACTGGGTGTAGCGGAAGCTCGTCCCTGTGAGAGGGGCTCCCCGTCCACTGACAGACATCGCATCTCTTAACGAATGTCTTACAATCGGCATGGACTGTCGGCCACAATAGTCCAGCTTGGAGTACCTTCCTCATGGTGGGTTTTGGCCCCACATGCCCCCCCGCAACTCCGTTGTGGCATTCCCACATCACAGCTTCGCATTCGTGGTCCAGGACACATCCGTGCAGAACCTCATCGAGGCCCAATTTGTATATCTGGCATGCAATTAGTTAGTATTCGGTGGCATGAATGACCAAGTGTCATTTCTGGAGTGGGGTGTAGTGCTGAGGGCACTGCCCTATGGTCAGATAGGCGGCGATGTCGGCCAAATAGTCTGGTACAGCTTCAACTCAGAAGAGGTCAGCATCCGGTAGCTGATCATCGAGAGAGTCGTCATTCTCCCCCATCTCCAACCTGGATAAATGATCAGGCCCGACGTTCAACCTCTCGGGCTTGACGATCACCTCAAACGTGAATTCTTGGAAGAGTAGAAGCCAGCGACAGATCCGTCCTTCCAATATAGGCTTATTGACCAGGTACTTCAATGCAGAGTGATCCGTAAAGAACTTGAATTCCCCCCCTAGAAGATAGTGGTGGAACTTCTGGAGCGAGTATACCATTGCCAGGGCCTCGCGCTCGGTAGTGGTGTAATTCTTCTCCGCATTAGACAGTTTATGGCTGGTGAAGTAGACTGGGTGGTCAACTGTCGTCTCTCTGGGTTGCGCCAAGACAGCGCTAAGTGCAATACTGGAAGCGTCAATATGCACATGGAACTGCTTATCCTAGTCTGGGTGAACAAGAATAGGCGTCGTCGCCAGCTTTTCCTTCAGAGTGTCAAGGGCCATCCGACACTCCTCCATCCATTAGAATACTTCTGACTTCTGCAGTAGCTTTTCAAAGGGAGCCGTGATCTTCGCGTAGTTTCGGATAAACCGCCTGTAATAACTGGTGTGCCCTTGCAGTGCCTGCAACTGCTTAACCATTTTAGGAGCTTCCATGTGGACTATCACGGCCACCTTAGCGGGATTGACGTAGACCCCTTGCTTGCACACCACGTGTCCTAACAGTGTGCCGAAAGGAACTGCAAAAATGCATTTCTTCAAGTTCAAGGAAATATGCAACTGGTGACACCGATTGAACATGATACACAACAGGGTGGCGTGGTTCTTCAACAAACTGTAGACGGTCTAGTCATCCATGTAGACTTCCAGGAACTTGTGGATATACTCTCGGAAAGCAGTGATGACAATTCGGGAAAACACGACCAAGGCGTTCTTTAATCCGAACGACATCACATGGTATGTGAACGATCCCCACTCAGTGGTGAATGTCATCTTTGTTTTGTCCTCTTCCGCAATGCGCACCTGATGATAGCCCGAAAAGCCATCAGTGAAGGAGTGAGCTTCATTTCTCGTAACATGATCCAATACGTCGTCACTGAATGGAGTGGGAAACGGATCATGGATGCAGGCGTTGTTCAGACTCCAGTAGTCGACACAAACGCGTATCTACGACTTTTCCTTCTTATTTTGAATGACGATAGGGCTCACCCACTCTGCTTCTTCCACCAGAAAGATGAGACCTGCGGTCAGCATCTTATCAATCTCCATCTCGACCTTTTCTTTGATCCGTGGGTTCAACCGATAGGGTCGATGCTTTACGAGCCTGGCGTCTGATTTTAGCACAATACGCATTTCTCCGAGGTCACCCTTGATGCCCTTCAAATCGGCAACCGATGAAGGGAATAAGTCTTCGTATTCCTGGAGGAGGCTGAAAATTTCCCTTGTCATCTCCTCATCCCAGTAATCCCCAACTGTAGCCAATTTGGGTTTTTCCTCCGTACTGATGTTCAACTTCTTTGTCTTCAGCGGACGTGAATGGATGCCTTCGGTGGTTGGTTCTTCATTGATTTTCCGCTCGCCTTCCTTCTCTTCGAAATATAGGTGCCTTAGGTCCTCCAGACTGTCATCGTCTAGATCACCGTCAATTCGTTGGCAAGCCAACTCACGCCAGGCCTCAGGACGTGATGCAAAGGTGCTCCCGTCGGTCCCTGGGTCGCGGAGAAATAGGACCCCCTTGATATCTTGTAATGCTTGGGACACCAACTTTGTCTCTCCTTTGAACAAGAAGCACCAAAAATTTTTTTTCGTGACTTCCTGCCAGGAGCTAGTTCCTCTTTTCCGCTCTTCTTCTAAGTACTAGGCCTGGGGGATGGTATCTAAGGAGTGGATGAACTGATGTACCCATAGCTCTGCAGGTATCCTAGACGTTGCCACTGCTCCTCACAGGTCCTCAGGTGGTCCCATGGATCGGAAGTCCCTTGGTACCTGTGCCTGCTTTGCGATCCTTCTTCTTCTTTGAACAACGCCCTCAAAGCCTCCGCCACACAACTCCACCGCGACAGGGTGTTGCGGTGATTTTTCCACCACCTGGCTAACGTGGACTGTAGTGCGATGTCCAAAAGTGATGTCCTGCTTCCTTTTGGCACCATGTCCTCGACCTTTGTAATAAATGTATTGACAGCTTGCATGTTCGACAGGGTGGAGTATTCTTTGAACTCAGCACCAATCCAACGGACTTGGGCAATAGCGGCGCATCTTCGCGTGCTGGTCTCGTACCCCCCCTGCTGCCAGTCTTCCCAAGCGAGTTCCAATCCCAGATCCAAGCTCTGGACACTGTGCCAGCTGACGGAGCCAGTTGCGGTCGGGTTGAGATAGTCCTCTTGCTTCCCTGCAGTCATCTGATAAAGGTGGTCCATCATCTGAGCATCCTCGTGGTTGTCCACAGTTTCTGTATATCGCGGGCCTTGATACAGGTCAAGGGGCTAAGTGACCTGAACCTATCCATCTTCAAAGATCATCAACTCCTTTTTGAGGTCGATGATGGCATAATTCTCAAAGGCCCAATTGATGTCTAGCAGGGTAGGGTAAGGATCCTTGTCTCCCATAATATCAATAACCTCAAAATCTGTGTAAGTCTTCACCCCTGCAATGTCGACCTCGACGCCTTCGAGTCGGCCGATTGGCACAATGTAGTACTGGTTTGCCATTCTAAGTTGGATTGGCGAGTAGGTCAGCCGTGGCCATCCAAGAGCCTCCCACGTCTTCCGCGGCAAGATGTTGATGTCAGACCCTAAATCAAGCATGGTATCGCTGATTTGGAATCCCACAACCTGCGTGTTAAGCCGGAACTCTTTTCCCATTCATCGCTTGTTCTGCTTGATTTGCTGCACATACTGGGGTGCGGTGTCCACAAGTTCCCTTGGCCCTGTATTCCCCTACAATGCGTCCTCCAGGGTATGCTTGAGCTGGTCCCACATCAAAGCATTATCAACAATCTTGAGGAACAGTTGAAGCCATTCCTTAATCAAGGTCCCTGTAGCCCTCTGTTCTCCGAAGCCAGTCGTCGGGGGTACCTCAAGGCCTCTGGATCTCCCCAGCTGAGCAAAAGCCTCCACTGCCTCCTGGAAGTACCTCTTCTGCGCGTCCGGCCGGATCAGTTGTTTCGGGGAGGTGGGCCAGATAGCTCGAACCGGCTCCTTTCCATGAGCGTCCTCTCCCGTCTTCTTTCCATCGTGCGTGACGATCACTACATTCTGCATGGCCGGAGTTGTGGTTCCTCACGGCTCGGAGTTTACCAAATTTTTTCCCTTCTTCCGTGCCCGTTCCTCCCACTTCTTGATGAGTTCTGGACAGTCCTCTGTTGCATGGGCATTCACGCAGCACTGGGAACACCAAGGACGTTGGGGAAGGGAACATTCCCAAGCCACATGACCCTCCTGGTCACAGTTTTAGAATTTCACTGGACCTCGTCCCCCTGTGCGGCCTCCGCGCATACCGCCTCCTCTTCCCCTGGAAGCCTCATTCACCCTATAGGACGGTCGGTCCAACCGGCCTGCGAATGCGTCGAGAGCCCTGCACTACTCAGTGTTGTGAGTCGTGGAAGCACAAAAATCACAATATACATTGTTTGGGACGTTGGAGTACTTTTGTAGTATTGGGCACATCCGAGGTTGATTCCCCATCGTCCGAAAAATCTCGCAATATTCCGTGGCGGTTGGGTTTGGTTGAGATGGGAACCCTGCATAAGGCTGTTGCAGCTGGTATACCCCCTGAAGATTCATCGTCGTGCCACCCCCCATGGGTGGACCCCCCTGGATTGCCACAACAGAGGGTCCCACACCCATGCCATGTAGTCGAGGAAACTCGGTTGCGACATGGCCTTCAACCAGGCAGTGAGTGCACCAAACGTTCGGCCTGGCTGGTCT
Organism: Pinus albicaulis; assembly: GCA_034641835.2. Lineage (NCBI taxonomy): Eukaryota > Viridiplantae > Streptophyta > Pinopsida > Pinales > Pinaceae > Pinus > Pinus albicaulis. Next base: position 1,523,786,747 of record CM076579.1, read on the forward strand.
TATAGGCTGCATCTCCTTGAGCTTTTCAGTCAGAATAGCAATCTGATGCTACAATCCCACCAAGGAAGGATGCTGTGGGGCCGACCCTCCTCGATATTCCTGAGGGTAGCCCGCCATGGCCTCGATCTTCATGGCCTATTCCAAAGCATCCTGCAAGTTGTCAATCTTCTGCTGGGTGAGGGGGGTTCGTGTCAAGGGAAGCAGAGCCTTGATGAACCAGTCCCTCTGATGGTTTGGTTCGATCGAGTAGCTGAGTTTCCCGATCACGTCCTTGAACCGATGCATCAGCTCTCATGCAGTCTCTCCTTATTTCTGCTTAATCTCCCAGAGCTCGGACAAACCCTGCTGGTCCGTTTGGGGAAGTTTAAATTCCCAGATAAAATCCCGCTTAACGTCCATGATTACTGGATTAGGATGGGCCTTGGACCACTTGATAAACCATCACAGAGCCCTCTCTCTGAGCGTGGTTTGGAACTCTATTAGCTTCCCTGCATCTGGCGTCTGCAGAGCCCTCCATATGGCTTCGCAGAGATACCAGTGTTGCTCTACATCATCGTTGCCTCAGCCAGAGAATTTTGGATACCGGGTGAATGACCCAGCCATATTTACTTGTGGAGGGTTGACCAAGATAAATCCTCCGGGTCTTGGTTGCGTGATTGTTCCACTGGGGAATGCAATACTACTAGTGACGCTACTATTAACGTGTGTCATTGTCGACAATGAACTGCTGTGCAATTGACTCGATGCTTGTAACTTAACGAAAATATTACTTAAAGGTTGATAGAGTACCAGGGGAAGGTAGGGATCCTTGTCGTGCAAATTTTTGGAAGTAGGGCTTCCTGGAGAGATGAATGTCGTCCGCTCTTGAAACAACCATTGCATCACGAGGTACCATTCGTCATCAGAACTTTCTTCGGGTTGCACACCTACATCATCGTCGTCAATCATCGTCTCCCTTTCTCTCTTAGCTGGGCTCCCATGCACCCGACGCACTCCCACAGCGGTCCCTTCCCTTTCCCGGGTATCCGCCTGAGTGTCCACAATTCCTATCCTCTGAGGCGCCTCCTCTTGATTCTTCCTATCGTTTTCCCGTCGTCTTAACTCCCGCATCATCCCTTCTCGCCACCTGTCGGTGATCTGCGCCCGCCGATGTGCACGTTGCTCCCTCAATCTCCTTGCGGCCTCAGCATCCATCCCCCACTCCCCGCTTCACACTTCACGTGGCATCTATCCCTTCAACCCTTCCCCCAGCACGGGAAGTTTACACTTCCATGCTCGACTTTTGGAATTCCATCAGCCCTTCATCCACCATCAGGGCCTTGATCCATAATGGAATCTCCTTAAGCAGCTTCCCTCTTAGCCCGGAACGGAAGATAGCTTCAGCCTTCAAGAAGGATTGGTAGCACTCTGCAGCAAACTCCACAATATATCCGTCCAAAGTGGTCTCTAACCCAAAATCCACCGCGCGAGTCAACTCAGTATTTAACCGATGTAGAGCCACTAGATCCCCGTGCACCCACTTGCGGTTTATCTTCTGCGAGCTATCCCTAGGCACCTTCATCCGTAACCTCCGCAACCAATTGTAGAGGTCGCTAGGGAAATTTCCCCAGAGGATCTCGTAGGTATCACTGGCAGAATCTGAGAAAAGGACGAGATCCTTGAGCACCCTTTCCTTTTGATTCATCAACTCTGCTTGCTGAACAACGAACTAGTCCAGATGGTTATCCCACCATCTCCATATTTCTCCTTCGAAGACCCTTGATACCATGATCTAATTCCCCTCATAACAAGCATGTCCCGGCAATGGAACCATTTGTTGGTGAAGAAACAGATCTTGCAAGCAATACCCAGGTTTAGGGGTTGGGGCCAACAAGGGAGTTCACTGTAGTCTCGAACCACACCGACATTGTCACCCTACTCTGGAGAGTAGAGAGTCTCACTCGAGGCGTTCCGCAACCACATGCAGAAGGGGAATAGGTCGATAGTAGTGAAAGGATCTGCAACTCATGATTAACAGTGAATTGATTGCATAAACATCATTAGATACGCAAGAACATTCAGAGAGAGTACAAGTATTAAGCAAATAAAATTTTAAGTCATCACAACCATCATGCATGCATGTGAATCACATAATAAGACAGCAACCTGCAAGTATATTGATGTCTTCAGCCAAGCCCATAGTTACATTGCTTTCACAGGAAGAGCTTACAAGTCTGATACAGACGTCTTATGGAACAGAGAGGTAGATAAGAGAAACCTAGGAATTACATAGATATCATGCTCGGCCTGTGTTCCCTCTACAACATCCATTCATTCTCCTTTAGTCGCTCTACATTCGTCTCTTATTTCAGCCGGGTGATGGCTATTTATTCACCTGCCATCGCAATTGTTAGTTCCTCTTGTGTTCTTCTTCAGTTGCTTTCGGCTTCTCTCTTGTTGTCTGTGTTTTCTTCTCTCTGTCTTCTGCTGTATATTCTCTTCGTCTATACTCATGCATCTGCTTTCTTCAGCTATCTACCTGTTCCCTCACAACTTCGATAGCTCCGCTACTCACCATAGTTGTGACTCGATTGCAGCTGCCATGTGTCGTTCTGCAACCCCAAAAAGCCATTCTTTATTAAAAATTAAAAATATTCAAAGCAAGTATTCAAAACAAGGGCCCCAACATGTTGTTGGAGGCTTAGGAGTATCATTGTCTATGAATTCCTTCAACCCGTTGTCTTCCAACATTTCTTCCATACTTTCTCTCCAAGCTATGTAATTCAAACCACCCTTAAGGGAATATTTGAGTCTCAATCTAGAGAAATACATCTTCATCTCGCTGATGGTCCTGAAGAGTAGATATGCAAATTTGATTCACCTGCATAGAAAAAAATCATATTCTTCTCCTCTAGAGTGATTCCTACTCTGATACCATGTAGAAAATCCATATAGATTCAAGTGATAATTGCAATATGATAAAAAATTATACTTGAATATACTCTACCAATTGCAAAAACCAATTTATATATTGAAATCACAAAACATGAAAGAGAAATAATTTCCATCACACAAAAAAAATATTTATTTTGGGAAAGCCTGAGCTGAAAACCCTATTATTTGTATATCGCATAAGCTAAAGAATATGAGAATATTACAATTCTTTTCTCCAAGATGAGAAACCTCTGCACTATATCTATCTGTCTCAATTGATTTCTAGAGAAGCTTGGTTCAATACTTAACCAATTTATGGCTTTCTCAAGTCCCTATTTCCTTACACAGTTTCCTTGGGTAATTAGGCCCTATTCATTAGGTAAATTCCCAATCCATTCTATGCAATCCATTAGGCACCTTCCTCTGACTACATCCACCACCTGTACAATTCGGATAATTATACAATTGATAATACACTACCCTTGAAATCCAATCTCAACTAGGTCTTTCTCAAAACTGACATGTATGAGTTATTTATGAGTGAATTATCAATTAACTAGTTGAACATATGAATCGACACCACACTTTCTAACCTCCTACTATTTCCACCACTGGTTAGAACTAGTTCAAATGAATTTAACTCATATAATTTGAGTTAATTAATTACAACTCAAAATAAATTCAACCAAAGCACCTAAAAATTAGGAGACACTCTACATGCCTCTAGTTTGACCCTCAACTCGAATTAACTGAACCAACTAAGTCATTATAACCTATTTAACTCGTACAAGTTGTCATGTGATGTGGAATTATAATTTTCTTCTAATTTAATTCAAGGGAAAATTAAATTAGAAGTCTTTCTTAGTGCCATTTTCAAAATATAAAGCTCCAATAAGAAATATGTTATTCATGGTTTCAAAATTTTGGTATGATCTAAAATATGAATCGAGATATGCTATAAAGTTCCATGGGAAACATGTTTTGTTTTTTATAACCATCATTAAACATTGAGGACAGTGTTTCCCTAAGGGGGAGGGGTTCGCAACAACCCCTAGTTGATTTTCCATGTAAATAAAATAATACCAAGGTCATGGGACACATATTCCAAGCTAAATGTTAGGAAGAATATTATAGTGGAAATCAGTTGTGGATTATTTATGTCTATGGAAATTGGAAAATGCATTGGCAAAGGAAAATAAGAAATAATTGGCATTTATTTATGAAAATAAAGGAAAATAGGAGAAAAGGAAGGTGACAAAAAACAAATTTGCATGCAAGGGAAATTAGAGGAAAAATGAAGGAAAATGAAGAAAATAGAGACATTAATGCTAAAAGGCTTCATATAAATAGCTGTTATCTTTTTTCAGTTCAATTTTTGGCTCTCTAGTTCATTCTCTCACTATCTCATACTCTTGCACACTTAGAGCATTCTCAAAGCATGCTTGGAGCACTATAGAACTCACTAGATTAGAGAAAGAAAGCAAAGGAAAGTAGGAAGTGCAAGGGAAACGTTGGATCAACAACTACGATAGGGATAATTTGTAGGTAACAAGTTTCATGTGTGATTTTAGGATGCATGGTATATGCATGCGATTCCTTAGTCACGTGTTATCATTGGCATGGAGATTTGCATGGATTGGCAGTGGTTATAACTTTGCCTTGCCTTTTCCTGGATAGCCATGGTGTTGTGGGTTACCGACTTGTTTTTTTGGTTGGTGCTTATGTTCCCTATGACTGTGGGTTGGGAAAAATGCTCTGGAAGCCCTGGAACAATTTGGGTTGTGTTACTTGTTCATGGAGCTGTTGTTGGGATTAATGCTCTGTATCCCTTGGTGGGTTGAGTTACTAATTCATGGATCCATGGTTGGAACAAATGCTCTAGAGCCCTGCAAGGCTATGGGTTGAGTTACTAGTTCCCGGAGCCCTATATAGATTGGGTAGAGACTGATATGGTTAATGTTAGTGATTTTCGAACCATATAGGTGGAATCACTATGGTTGAGAGTTGTGGTGGTTTGGCCTCTAGAAGCCCTGGTTTTTTTTTTTTTTTTTTTGGTTTAACCCATGAGATCCCACATTCATTATTGGAATATGGTGTGGGGGTGATTGGTTGAAGGATATATTTGGTTCAGTGAAATATATGGTCGGATGGTACGTGGAAGTCCCTGACCTGGTTGGAATTTTAATATGTTAATAGGAGATATTTTCCTATTGTGATTTATGAGCACTTGTGTTGGTTATTATGTTGACGTTATGGATGATTTTCCATGGTTTCTATGTTGGTTATTTTCTAGTTATATGTTGGTTATATGATGTATTATATATATGGCTCTTAGCATTTGATAAGTTAATGAATGGTTGATGAATGCATGGGCTAACACGTGTTATTGTAGCTAGAGAGAGAAGGATTAGAAAATTCTTGGTGATTCTCAGATGAAGTTTAGAATTTTATGATAAGATATGCATTCATGACCTATAAATTTCATGTTTACTATATGTTTGACGAAATTTTTGATGTGTACTAGGTAGTCTAGGCCAGGTTTTTTATTCAATTTTGAATGTTTGACAATGTCATCATGATAAATATGATTTTGGAAAGTTACAGGAAGTTTTGGGAAATGGTCTAAAGGATAGCCTAGAAAAGTGGCTTAGATTTCGATACTATTAGCACTGAACTAGAGGATTTAAGTCATAACTGCATGGAAGTAGGATTTTGTGCGTGGTTTGGGCCTCATAACCACACTCTTTCCTTGTTTTGCATGTGGTAGGGGTGTTAGGTTAGAGAAAAAGGGTTCCACCCTAGGGATTAATCACTGGAGGTGGTTGTCCAACTCTTGAGTGATCTGTAGTGCCTGTGGGATGTCGATAAGAGTTCAATGTGTAGGTCCCACTTTCGTAACTGGATCTTGGAGGTTAGATCATGTCATCATGACACTTGTCTCATATTTACCTTGGCAATTTTGTGAATTTGGATAAATGTGGGAGGGGGCGGCTATAGGGTGGTATAAATGTGGGTTCCATTCTCTTTGGGTGATATTTTATACTACAGGTTTGTACCAAAGCAAGGTTGTAGCACTGGAACTTAGGGTATATGTGATTGTTACGCATGCATGTCAGTCATATGCATGAATTGCAATGGCTATGGTTGTCATGTATGTAGTTGGTGTTATAGTTTGCATGATTTCGATAGGTTGATATGTTGGAGTCATTATATATATATATATCGTGATAATATGGATTGATTTTGTAGACTAGATAGCCTACCCTAAACTCCACTAAGGTATTATTTTTAATATATCTATATCTGGTTTATCTAACATCGCATGTTTGAAAGAAGAAGACAATAAGAGATGACAAGTATAATGGTGGACTAAAGCTCATGTGAATCTCCTTATAAATCAATTGAGAAGCAACAAGATGAGTATTCTCCTGATTTAGTAGACACTTTGATAAGTCTAAAGGCATAAATCAAAAGTTGCAAGGAAAATAATGATATGATAATTGAGTCACATGAAAGGCTCGCCAGAGCTTAGGAAAAGCAAGTAGAATTTAATGTAGTGATCCTTTAGAGCTTATCATATTTGCAGAGACAAGGAAAACCAAGAATCAGTCATGTACATGAGGAGATTACTAATGGGGCATATGGTAGCAGGTCCCAATAAAGATACAAGTTGGACATGGATGACATAGTTAGAGGTGGAAAGTGGTTGGATACACCTAACAGGAGAGGTGGTGCTTATGGGTTCTATTCTATTTTTTATTTAAAGGGACATCGTGGTCATCATTGACATCATCCTTATAGGATAATTGAGAAAAAATACTTTCCAGATTAGTTCAAGAATGCCAAGCCTCATGCATTCGATGGAGAGATGAAGAAACTGGAAGATGCATAAGAATGACTACTTGGGATGAAGAATTTATTCGAATAGCACGATTATAAAGAGAATATGAAAGCTAGTATAACTATTTTCAGACTCAAGGGAAAAATATATATTTGGTGGGAAGATGTGAAGCGTGTTAGAAGAATCAAGATAAAGGAGTTGAGTTAGAATGAGTTTAAAAGAATCTTTAGAAAGAAGTACTTGTATGAGAGACATTAAAATGAAAGGCTAATGAGTTGTATGAGCTTAAGATGGGTTATATGACAAATGGAGAGTATATGACTAAGTTTTTGGAGCTATTGAGGTATGTTCCATATCTTAAGGATGATAAGTAAAAGGTCAAAAGGTTCATCAATGGGTTTCCTTTATCATTTAAATATAGAATTGAGTATGATGAGCCTCAGTAATTAAAGGAAGTCATTGGGAAGTTGAAGCATTGTTATGAAAAGTCTAAGTGTAATTCTGAGCCTAAAAATGATTGGAAAGGTAATGAGAAGACTAAAGGAAATTCAATTGAGAAGCGAGGAAGACCTTAGGATGTAGGTGAAAAGGAGAATGTGGAACCTTATAAGAAGTTCCATGTAGTTGAAAAGGGACATGGGTATTTTCCTGAGGAGTAGAAAAAGGTGATGGTATGAAGCCTTTGCAATACTGGACTTGTGGTGCAGAGCATCATAGGAGAGATTTTCCATCACACTATGGTGGCAGACCTCATATTTATAGTGCTCAAGAGTCACAAACAGCTGGATATTTTGGTCAAAGTATTCCTCATATTTATGAAGTAGTGGATAATCAACAAGCTAATAATTAGGCATCAATTATCAAGATGGAAGTTAAGCTTTGTGATCAATTTGTTTCCATTCTCATTGACCTTGTATCTAACTATAATTACATCAGTCCTAGCCTAGAGGAGAGGTGTTTCTTCAATAAATAAGTGCATGCAGAGTCTTGGATGGTGCAACTGGCTACAAGGACAAAGAGAAGAGTTCATAATTGGGTGAGATCTTGTGTATTTGAGCTGAATGGTATGCCTACATCAACACATCTAAATGTGCTCCCTTTGGGTTCATATAATATGATTTTGGGCATGGATTAGTTGTACATTCACAAGACTAATGTAGTTTTCTATGACAAGGCTATTGAGTGCCTATATGATGATGGGGTAAGGAGAATCTTAGAGAGAGAAAGGAGAAGCCTATAACAGTGAGAACAATTACAACTATGCAGGTAAAGCGTAGTTGCAAAAAGGTATGTATACTGTTTGCAGTTCATATTCTAGTGAAAAATATGAGTATGTTGAGGATGATGAAGTTTTGAAAAGTATCCTATTTTGCAGTAGTTTCATGATGCATTCTAATAGATATTCAAGAGTTGAATCCTCATACCTTTTATATTGAGTTGATGCCGGGAGCAACACTAACATCTGTTGCAGCAATGAGTTCTTATGTGGCAAAACTGGTTCTTATGGGACAGATTTGCAGAAGCGGATATTGCAGGCAGGGAAACATGATGACAGGTACCATCAACTGAGGCATATGTTACAACAATAGGGTGAAAATGCTCGAGATGAGGAGTGTCATCTCACAGTAGATGGCTTGGTCAGATTTAGGAACATGATTTATGTGTCAGACAACAATGATATCAAGCAGCTTATCTTGAGGGAGTTTCATTTCAAGCTATATTTAGGTCACCCGAGATATCAAAAGACATTGATAATAGTTAATAAGTTCTATCATTGGCCAAAATTGAAGAAATAGGTGGTTGATTTTGTTGCTAGATGTTTGGAATTTCAACATGTAAAAGTAGAGTGTAAGCATCCAGTTGGTTTGTTGTTTCCTATTCCAATTCAATAATGAAAATGGGAGGTACTTTACATGGAATTAATTACATGTTTTCTGAGGACATCGAGACAACATGATTCCATCATGGTTGTGGTTGACATGTTGAGTAATGTAGCTCACTTCATTGTAGTGAAGTATACTAATTTAGATAATGAGGTAGCTTATATCTTCATTAGAGAGATATTGAAATTGCATGGAGTTCCCATGAAGATCATATCACACAGAGATTCCAAGTTCACTTCTAGGTTTTGGAAGGAGTTGTTTGCAGGACTGGGGAAAAATTTAACTTTCAATACAATTTATCATCTGCAGACAAATGGACAGATAAAGAAGGTTAACAAGATTCTAGAGGATATGTTAAGGATGCATGTCATGCATCATCAAAGGAATTGGGTGGAGTATCTTTTTGAGAATGCAACAAGATGATGGAGCTTAGTGAAAAGAAGTCGCCTTCACTAAGTGGGCCCGCAGGCTATTTTTGGCGCAAAGTCTATTTTTAGACATATGGATCATGGTCTATGAGTTCCAGGATGATATTTGTGGATGGTTGGTCAAGTTGGTAAAAATAGATGGACCTCTATTTTTAGACATCGGGCGGAATCTATTTTTAGACTGCCGGGCTAAAAATAGAACAGTCAAATATTATTAACCCTTAATAATATTTAGACTATAAGCATTATCTTATCCTCTTGGAGCACTTTAGTTTGATGCTTGGATGTGGCACATGCGGTGACGGAAAATTACGCTATTCCTAGGGGTTAGTTGAGCTATTGCATGGTTGACTTCAGTTGGAACTCATGTGGCAGAGTTTCGTGGAGTTGATGAGACAGTTGATGGAGTTGTGTTCAGTTTAACTTAGTTGAACTAGTTGTATTTATTCTAAATGATAAATACACTAGTGATGAGTGCTGTGAATTAATTATTAATTAATTCACTAATTATTAACTCATAAATCAACTAAAAAATACATCAGTTAATAGGTGCATGGAGCAGTTCAATGGAGCTGGTGTTAGAGGTGGGTGAAAGGAATTTGAGTCTACTATTAGTTCGATTATATTTGTGCATGAGATTTTCACACATTGATTGAGATTGCCAATGAGGATTGTGCGGTACAATCCAAGTGGGATTCGAACTTGGATCTTATCATTATTCATCTTGGATTGAGTAGAGCGAGGCCTAACGGGTGGAGGAGATTTGAACTTGTGACTTGTTCATATCGAGCTGGTTGAGTGTGTAACAATTGGTGAGATAGTCTTTGAGAGCTTGTGAGGAGTTTGTACTATGATTGTTACATGTTCTCTATCATTATAATATACAGATAGTTGGGGGTTTTCAGCTATAAGCTTTCCCCATTACATACTGTGTTATATGTGTGCTTGATTATGTTTTAATGTGCGCATGCGACTGCTTCTAATTTCGAAAATTGATGATCAATGGTAGAATAGATTATGTATTATGCATGAAGCTCAAATAGTGTGTAATCAGGATAATCTCGGTGAATAACTCATATATTATTCAAATTTCTACATGGTATCAGAGTGAAGTTGATCATCGGATCTATTACAGTGACTACATTTTATTTCAGTAGACAGAGTCTGTAAGAGGGCCAGGTAGCCTCTGGATTCATCCTTTCTTTGAAAGATGAAAAATCTAGTAAATGCCCCTACAGTCGATCTTTGTGCTAGAAATACTTTGTTCTCACAGATCAGAAGCGGTTGAGTTTTGAGCTAGTGGAATTCGAATTTGCAGCAGTGTTTTCTTGGTGTCGATGTCAAAATGTCTTTCAACAGATTGTGATTGGAGTATGCCCTTGAGGGCAGCTCGAATTATATTGCATGGAAGGACAGGATGGAGGCAGTGTTAGATGACAACGGTTTGAAGGAGTTCATAGATGCTGAAGTCCCAAAGCCTACTGATGCTGATCAAGTTGAGGCTTGGCAAAGAAGACAGCAAAGTGTCAAAGGATTATGTTGGAGGGCATGAAGGATCACATTGTATCCAGCCTGCATGGAAAATATTCTCCATACTTGATGCGGAAAGCATTGACAGATTTATTCCAAAGCAAGAGAGACCATAGGAAGTTGGTGCTCAAGGAAAAAATCAGAAAAATAAAGATGGAGAAAGGCGACAGTATGCCCAAGTACCTTACGAAGTTCATCCAATGCAGGGATGAGCTGGGAAGTGTGGGGGGGTTTGTAGATAACGGAAGGACTTGAGTGAGCTTGGCTCTCCTTGGTCTTAGAAGAGTTTTCATTCCTATCGAGAACCTCTGCTCTAATGGTCGGGAGAAATTGCCGGGATGGGAGCGACTTTGGTCGGATCTTGTGCAAGAGGAGATAAGGCGGAGTACCCAGGAGGGATCTTCATCAAGGAACTCTGATGAAGAGAATTGTGCTTTGGCTGCCAAAGCAAAGAAAGGGAAGAGCAAGAAAGCTTCTCATTCTAGTGTAAAGGCAAGAAGCAGGACATGTCCAAGGTGAAGTGCTTTCACTGTCACCAACACGGACATTATGCCACAAATTGTCCGCAGAAGAAGAAAAATAAGTAGGTTTCTGGATCTGTAGTTGGAGAGGCCTTAGCCTCACAGTTTGAGCTGGATTTTTTGCTGATCGCATGCTTGGTCTCAAGTGTGGCGGGATCAGTGTGGTTTCTGGACGGTGGTGCGTCTTTTCACATGACGGGGAATCGGTTATTTTTACGATACGGATAGAAAAGATCTTAAGGTGCACATGTCAGAGATGGGCGATGATGGTAGATACAGTGCGACCGGTATCGGTACCATTTCCTTTGAGAGGGAGTCTGGTAAACCCTTCGTATTGAAGGAAGTGAAGCATGTTCCAGGATTGAAGAAGAATCTTATCTCTGTGGCGATGTTAGAAGACAAGGGATATGATGTTGTCTTCAGCAAGGGAAAGGCTTTCCTGCGCAGTAAGACAACTAGAGCAACCCGGAAGATAGGGGTTCAAGTCAAGAACCTTTATCAATTGCAGGTAGATGGTTGCGCAGCAATGGCATGCAAGGCAGAAGGAGTGGTGAGCCGGGATGATGGCGAGCTGTGGCACCGGAGATTGGGCCACCTTCACCATGGAGCTTTGAATATACTGCAGCAGATTTCTACTGGGCTTCCTAAGGGCACTCTTGCGCAGTCAGATCAGTGCAAGGGATGTACCTTGGGAAAATTTGTGAAAGCCACCTTTTACGAGAAGGATAGTTGTGCCACAATGATCCTTGAGAGAATTCACACAGACGTGTGTGGACCTTTCTCAGTAGCTTCGACAGCAAAGCACAGGTACTATGTGATCTTTGTTGATGATTATTCTCGGAAGTGCTGGATCTTCTTCATGCAGAAGAAGAGCAAGACATACTCAAAGTTCTGTGAGTTCAAGGCGCTGGTGGAGAAGGAATCGAGGAAGCAGGTGAAGGCTCTTAGGAGCGACAATGGTGATGAATTCATCTCTGGCGAATTCAAGGACTTTTTCAGTGTAGAAGGAATTCGAAGAGAGCTCATAGCACCTCATAACCCACAGCAGAATGGGGTTGCTGAGTGGAAGAACATAATGATCGTGGGTGCTGCACGGGCGATGTTGCATGATCAGGGCCTACACATTCACTTGTGGGCAGAGGCATGCACTACTGTAGTATATGTGCAGAACCGTTGTCCTCACAAGATACTTGGCATGAGTACACCCGAGGAGGCATTTTCTGGTAAGAGGCCTGATATTTCCCATTTGAGGATTTTTGGTTCACCTGTTTAAATTCATGTGACGAAGGATGCGAGAGAAGGCAGGCCAGCTAGCGAGAGGTTGGGATGTTTGTAGGGTGCAACGTCGCCCCCACTGACTATCGTGTGTATTTCAGACGATTGCAAGGCTGATAAGCAGGGATATCAAATTTCGGAGAAAGCCATGAAGTGTTAGCAAGAGGAGCCACACTTGCATGCAGAGGAGGAGCTATTAGTTCCTAAGGATGAGCCCGGGATGTGGATCGACCACGAAAGTTCATGGAGTGGAAGGAGTTCCTCATGCGATGCAGGCAACGGAGCGGGGCCGCACTACGGAAGCGGCGGCGAAAGCTCAAGATGCAGAGAGGGTTGTAGGACCACCTACAGCACAGCGCAGACAGAGACAGTCACCAGACCGGTACATTGGATACATGGCTCTTGTGAGCAAATGTGTCGTGACAGAGCCATCCTCTTTCGAGGAAGCTGTGGAGGAACCCGCATGGGTAGATGCCATGGTGGAAGGGTATGATTCGATTGTCAGAAAAAATGCATGGGAGATTGTCCCTCGACTGGAGGGGAAATCAATGGTGGGTTCGCGATGGATCTACAAAGTGAAAGCGGGCGGTGACGAGTGTGGAAATGCAAGCCAGATTTTTTGCCCAGGAGGCCTCTCACGAATGGGGGATCGATTATGAGGGAGACCTTTGCCTATGTAGGGTATTCCTTCCATGAGACGATTCTTGCTCTCTCGCGGCGCAGATGGGGTGGCACATTCATGAGATGGATGTGAAGCTACGTTCCTTAATGGGAAGTCATTGAGGAGGAGGTGTACATAGAGCAGCCCGAATGTTTTGAGATCTTCAATAGCGAGTCGCATGTGTGCAGGCTCAAGAGAGCGCTGTATGGGTTGAAACAAGCACCTCGTGCTTGGTACACACGGATAGACAGTTATTTCACCGGACTTGGATTCTCCAAGAGTGAGGCGGATCCCAACCTATACCAGATTGTGGTGGAGGGTAAGTTGCTGATCATTGTACTTTATGTAGATGATTTGATTCTGACAGGTGATGAGCTGTTGATACTTTCATGCAAGGAGGATCTTGCTAGAGAGTTTGAGATGAAGGACTTGGGCCTCCTTCATTATTTCCTAGGATTGGAAATTTGGCAACTCAGTGATGGACTATTTGTTTCTTAGGGTAAGTATGCCCAGGAGATACTGGAGAAGTTCAACATGCATGGCTGCAAGCCTGTTGATACTCCTCTTCCTAGAGGTTGGAGGAAGGAGGATGCTACTTCAGCGGAGGTAGTGGATGCCACTGTTTATCAACAGTTGGTGGGGTCGCTTATGTATCTGGTCAATACACGACCCGATATATGATATGTTGTTAACCAGCTTTCACAAGCTATGGTTAAGCCAACCAAGCTCTTCTGGAAGGCAGGAAAGCATGTATTGCGTTATCTCAGAGGCACATCGGGATATGGATTGTGGTACAGACAGGAGGATGAGGTGAAGCTGTGTGGCTTCACAGATGCAGATTGGGCAGGGAGCCCAATGGATAGAAAGAGCACATCTTGAGGGATATTAAGTATCGGGTCAACAACAGTTTCTTGGTACAACAAGAAGCAGAGATCCGTGGCACTCAATTTAGCAGAGGTCGAGTATATGGTAGCAATCTTGGCTGCATGCGAGGCTATATGGATGAGGAAGATCCTGGTCGGGTTGTTCGGGTCACACTTGGAGCCTACTGTGATTTATTGTGATAACCAGAGTTGCATTAAACTCTCGGCTAATCCAGTATTTCATGATAGATCCAAACACGTCGACATCAGGTACCATCATATCAGAGATTGTGTTCAGCGGAGAATCATGTTACTTTCATATGTTCCCACGGAGGATCAGGATGCTGACATCTTGATGAAGGCGCTCACCAGGAGCAAGTTCGAATTCCACAGAGGCAGGATAGGGGTTGCAGATAATCCATATCTTGTTGAGAGGGAGTGTTGAAAATGCAACAAGATGATGGATCTTAGTGAAATGAAGTCGCCTTCACTAAGTGGGCCCGCAGGCTATTTTTGGCGCAAAGTCTATTTTTAGACATATGGATCATGGTTTATGAGTTGCAAGATGCTATTTATGGATGATTGGTCAAGTTGGTAAAAATAGATGGACCTCTATTTTTAGACATTGGGCAGTTTCTATTTTTAGACTGCCGGGCTAAAAATAGAACAGTCAAATATTATTAACCCTTAATAATATTTAGACTATAAACATTATCTTATCCTCTTGGAACACTTCAGTTTGATGCTTGGATGTGGCACATGCAGCTGACAGAAGGAATTACGCTATTCCTAGGGGTTAGTTGAGCTATTGCATGGTTGACTTCAGTTAGAACTCATGTGGCAGAGTTTGGTGGAGTTGATGAGGCAGTTGGTGGAGTTGTGTTCGGTTTAACTTAGTTGAACTAGTTGTATTTAGTCTAACTGATAAATACACTAGTGATGAGTGGTGTGAATTAATTATTAATTAATTCACTAATTATTAACTCATAAATCAACTAAAAAATACATCAGTTAACTGCAATGCATGGACAGTTCAGTGGAGACCAGTGTTAGAGGTGGGTGAAAGGGTGAGTCTACTATCAGTTGTGACTATAGCTGTGCATGAGATTTGCACACACATTGATTGAGATTGCCAATGAGGATTGCGCAGTTGGAGCTAGTGGGATTCAAACTTGGATCTTATCATTATTCATCTTGGATTGCGCAGTAGAGGCAGGCTAACAGGTGGAGGAGATTTGAACTTGTGACTTGTTCATATCTGAGCTAGTTAGTGTGTAACAATTGGAGATAGTGTTGAGAGCTTGTGAGGAGTTTGTACTATGATTGTTACATGTTCTCTATGATTATAATATACAGATAGTTGGGGGTTTTCAGCTGTAAGCTTTCCCCATTACATATTGTGTTATATGTGTGCTTGATTATGTTTTAATGTGCGCATGTGACTGCTTCTAATTCCGCAAATTGATGATCAATGGTAGAAGAGATTATGTATTATGCATGAAGCTCAAATAATGTGTAATCAGGATAATCTCAGTGAATAACTCATCTATTATTCAAATTTCTACATATCTTCCACTGGTAGAGTTTTCATATAATAATGGGTATGAAGAATTCTTGAGGATGAGTCCATTTGAGGCTCTTTATGGGTGGATTAGTAATACTCCTATTAGCTAGAGTGATCTAGTGTACAAGGTGTTGATTGGACCAAATATGTTCGCTGATATGGTCCAGTAGGATATGCAAGTTATTAAAAGGAATTTGACGGTAGCATAAGATAGGTAGAAGAGTTATGTAGATCAACATAGAGCATTCAAGGATTTTTAGGTTGGGGAGCATGTGTACTTGCGCATCAAGCCCAAGAGGAGATCCTTGATGATTGGATCATGTGCCAAGATGGCACCTTGTTATTTTTGGCATTTTCAGATCCTTGTTAGGATTGGAACAATGGCCTACTGACTTGCACTACTCCTAACATTGAAATTCCATGTTTCATTGATTAAGAGATATGTCTAGGATTTTGATCATATGATTTATTGTTATGTATTGCAGATGGAGCTAAAGGGTGAATTCCAACTAGAACCTCAGCTCATTTTGTAACGAAAACAACTCATGCTTCAAAAACAAGAAATAGATCAAGTTAAAGTGCAGTAGAAGCTTTTTGGGCCCGATGAATCTACATGGGAGATGGCTAATCAAATGTAGGCTTTGTATCCTTCCTTATTTTTTGGTTGAGTAGATGTGTTTTTTTATATTTATTTATGCATATGTATATTGTAAATACTACAATGATCTTTGTTATAAATCTCCAATAAGTAGTATGTTGTAAATACTGCATCGTGATGTGTTATAAAGCTCCAATAAGCAATATGGTGTTCATGGTTTCAACACTTTGTTATGATGTAAATGTTGCATCAAGCTATGTTATAAAGCTCCATTGGGAACCCATTTTGCTGGTTATAAGCATCATTGAACAATGAGGACCGTGTTCCCCCAAGGGGGAGGGGTTTGTGACAACCCCTCATTGATTTTCCATGTAAATAAAATAAGACCAAGGTCATGGAAGACATATTCCAAGCTGAATGTTGGGAAAAAAATTATAGTGGACATCACTTGATTATTTATGGATATAGAAATTGGCAAAGGAAAAGAGGCAATAATTTTCATTTATTTGTGAAAATAAAGGAAAATAGGATAAAAGGAAGGCGAAGAGAAACAAATTTACATGTAAGGGAAATTAGAGGGAAAATGAAGGAAAATGAAGAAAATACAGACATCAATGATAAAAATACTTCAAAGAAACAATTGTTAGCTTTGGTCAGTGCAATTTTTGGCTCTCTAGTTCATTCTCTCATTCTCTTATATTCTTGCACACTTAGATTATTCTTAGAGCATGCTTGGATCACTCTACCACTCACTTGGATTGGATAAAGAAAGTAAAGGAAGATAGGGAGTGCAAGGAAAAAGTTGGATCAACAAATACAACAAGGATACTTTGCAGATAACATGTTGCATGTGTGATTTCCTTGTTGATTTTTGGATGCAAGGTATATGCATGTGATTCCTTGGTTATGTGTTGTCATTAGCATAGAGATTTTATGGTATTGAAAGTGGTTACATAATTTCCTTTCCATTTCATGGATATTTTTGATTGGTGCTAAGGTTACCTATGGTTGTGGGTTGGAACAAACGCTTAGGAAGCCATGGAGAAATTTGGGTTGAGATACTAGTTCCTGGAGCCATTGGTTGGGAAAAATGATATGGAGCCCTCAGTGGGTTGAATTACTAGTCCCTGGAGCTATGGTTGGAACAAACACTTTAGAGCACTAGAAATTTTTGGGTTCAATTACTAATTCCTGGAGCCTTGGACAACTTGGGTAGAGATTGATCTGGTTGATGTTAGGGATTTCCAGACCATAGAGGTGGAATCACCGTGGTTGAGGGTTTTTGTGGTTTGGCCTTTGGAAGCCTTGGTTTAATTTTGTTTTGATTTAACCCATGAGATCCCACTTTCATGCTTGGAATATGGTGCAGGGGTGATTGGATGAAAGAGATATTTGGTTAAACCCAATCTATGGTCGGCTGGTACGTGAAGTCCTGAATTTGTTGACATTTTCATATGTTAATAAGAGTTCTTTTCCTATTGTGATTTATGAGAAATTGTTCTAGTTATGATGTTGACATTATGGTTGATTTTCCATGGTTTATATGTTGGTTATATCATGTATTCTATCTATGTATCTTGACATATTTTGATAAGCTAATGAATGGTTGATGAATGCGTCAAATAAAAAGTGTTATTGCATCTAGCTAAAGGGGGCTTAGAGTTTTCTTGGTGATTCTCAGATGAAGACTATTAGTTTATGATCAGATATGCATTTATGACCTGAAACTTACATGTTTAACATATATTTGATGAAATGTATGATGTGTACTAGGAAGTATAGGTTAATTTTTTTATTCAATTTTTAATTTTTGGCATTGTCATCATGCTAATTATGATTCTATAATGTTACAGGCAGTTTTGGGTAGTGGTATGAAGGTTATCTTGGAAAAGTGGCTCAAATTTCATGGCTATTGGAATTGAGCTAGAGGATTTAGGTCATAATCGCATGGAAGTAGGATTTTGCGTGTGGTTGGGGCCTCATAACAGAACTCTTGCCTTGTTGTGTGTGCTTTTGGGGTGTTAGGTCAGAGAAAAATGGTTCCAGCTCAAGGATTGATCACCTGGGGTTGTTTTCCAACTCCCGAGTGATATGTAGTCCCTATGGGATGTTAGTAAGTGTTCAGTTTGTAGGCCCAACTTACTTAACTATATCTTAGAGGTCAGGTCATGTCATAATGACACTCGTATCATATTTACCCTCACAATTTTGTGAATTTGGGTAAATGTGGGAGGAGGCGGTTACATAGGATTTTTTTTTTTTGTAAAGGAAATACTCATCCCAATGGTTGTCCTTCACTCTATATATTTCCTTAGAAATAAATTTTATCTCACTACTTACATTAGACACACCCTTTCACACTTATAATCCTTCAAGTGCGTGACATAAGCTTTTCTTATGTACTTCATTTAATCAAACACATACATTCACACTCATAATCAAGTGATTGTATGATATAAGCTCTTCATAACCATTTTAGGTTTAGACAATCCCATTCTTTGTCACATAGTCCTTTGAGTGATTTTCCTTATTATGAAATCCTTGTTTAGGTATATTAAAGAGACTATTAGATTCTTATAGCTAAGGAATCATATTGTTGCTATGACATGGTTTACATGTCATTGGATTCTCATGTCACTATAATGGCCTTGTCCATAGGTTCTCTACTTCAAAACCATTATCTATTCGTTCTTGGATAGGTTCATCATATAAGTTGTATCGTATGCACAACATTTTTGTGAGATTAATTATAATAACTAAACTCTTTGATTTCAATATATTTCATACACAAACAATATTTCCCAGATACAAGACTCTTTGTCATAATTTTTGGCACTTTTGTGGGTGATAATATCTAACCTTCATCAAGCGCTTACATTACGTGCCATACCTAAGTAATTATACCTACCATCTACATTTTCAATCAACCAAATATTGCTAGTTTCTCATGCATACTATCCTTTCAAGATAGCATTATAAGAACCATTAAATTGGTTTCTAATGTTATCACATAGTCAATCATTCTATCATTTTAGCTGCATACAAAAAAAATTGAAAGGAACCCATCATTGCATTACTTATTCATTCAATGTCATCTCAATCCTTCGTGATAATTCATATGGAAAAAAAAAAATTCATGCTAGAAAATCAAAATAGCTCAAGGATGAGAGTTTCATATTCACTCTCTTCACTAGGATATCTATCTCAAAATTTATTAACAATTAGTTTTCCCACCTTATTTCTATGTGATGAGGGATTCACACGAATCACTTTATTATTGTCAAAATATTAACAATCATTGATTTCCAAAACACTCAATCATGCCCATGCTTGGCCCACACAAACATGCATGTATTCATTGCATCAAGCATATTCATTACTAAATTTGAAAATCATATTCATACTAATAGGCTCTTGCCCTTGTCATAATCCACTAATATTTCATGACATTAATGCATCCATATATCAAAAATTCCTTACAAATCTCACCTTAACCCAGGGAAAATAACCACTCAATTACATGTGCCTTACAAATTCCCTCCAAATTATCTGATGAAATCACTTGTTTCAATCTTAGAAACTGTTGGGCCAATACTCATGGTCTTATGCACACAATGCAATCCTTGCAGTTATTTCATGTATTCCACATATTCACACATTCCCTAAATGTATTATCATACACATCTTATCTCATGAGTTTATTATTCATTCATTTAATGGCTATCCCACATGACAACTCAATGCATGCACATATATCAAGGTTTTTCTAAATTTTTATGTGATAGTAGATTTTTGCTTTAACCGTACTCTAGTTGGGTATAAATGCAAATCATACATCAAATTATAAACATGTAGTCATAGATGCATCCCATTGAAGTGATTCTTACCCAATTTCTTCATTTTACCTTCTACTGAGAAAGACCAACTTTCATGCATGTATAACAACAATCAACATTATTGGTACATGGCGAGGCAATATTTTTGGTAGTTCACATGATTCCTTGCAATGGCCCTCTTGTCAAGCATTGTGTTATCATTATCCTTTGCATAATGTTATGAAATAAATTGGAATTATATCATTTGGATCTTTAACGTTTCCTAATCAGAATCACAACCATAATATCAACTATCAATAAAATCACAATGCATGTGATACAACACTTTGTAATCGACAACCATTATCAAGTTATGTTCTAACAAAACTACATACCCTTAATTTTAATGTTCTCAATTTTTTTGTTTGTGCAATTACATGTTAGTATTTTATCAAATATTGCCATGCTCAATTATCTCTTAACTCTACTTTTCTTCTTTTAAAAGGAAAATGTATAATAGTTAAGACAAGGGTTTTCAAGGGAATCTCTTTGTTGATGTTTTTTATGATTAAATGTCGCTCTAGCACCACATCAACACCTCGAACTTCTAAACAAATGGCAAGAAGTAACGGGAATGTTATCCCAAAGTTTATAGCCACACGAATAGGTTCGATTCCATGCCAAGACTGACACAACTTGAACTTATCACCTCTACAAAAGAATCGTAACCCGTAAGGAAAATCCTGAAGCCTACAATCTCATTTATGTAAAGTTGTAATCCTCAAGGAAATGTATTGGAACTTGCAACTTCTACGAAAATAAGAAAAATAGAACAAAAAACTACCTACCTTCACCCTACCAATGTATAAGATTGGATCCCAATGTATAAGATTGGATCCCAATATCACTTAAATGCAAGCATAAAACGTAATAGAATCTTTTTGTTTAAAAATGAAACATCAAACATTTCAAAAAACACAAATGAAAAGAGAGATTTTGTAAAATATTATTTCTTGACTATCTTTAATTGTTGCTTACTATTAAAAATTACTTTACATTCTTTAATATATATAAATAGCAAGTTCAATATTGATTAAATAAAGAATGCAAAATAAGTTGCATTTTACGAACAAAAAATAAATGAATAAATGTTATAGTCCAAATTATCCACAATATATGGGGCTAATCATGTGTATAAATGAAAATTGGAATGAAAAAAAATATATATCTTCAAGTAACTAACTCAGAAAGGCCTAAATTAAAAAATAGTTTTTATTGGTCAAAATTGCAATAACAAAATTAAAACAAAAAGTTAAAAGAATTAAAAAAAAATACAATTAAAGTAAAAAGAGACATTATAACAAAACCTAAGTTAGCATGAAATATTTAAAAAAATATATACAAAGTTAATAAGGAGACAAAAGTGTGATGGAAGTTTCATATATATGGAGATCTTGTGATATACGTCGTTGACTATCTGTTAATAAATGGAGTTGTTTTTAGTGCGACTTTTGGAGTTTTCGGTGCCTGAATTCAGTGAAAAATTTGAGTTTAAATCTTGATTTCTATTATTTAAACTGATTTTTTGACTGTATATATGGATTTAGCACCCTAAAAAACCCCTAGGGCACTTGGATTGTGCAAGGTTACCCATCAAACTTATGTTTTCAATAAATTCAGGCCAAATTTTATAGAAATTAGACTAGGAAAATTCACAAAAACAAATCTTCAAAAAATCACAACTAAAGACTACTCGTTAACAAATTAAAAGGAAGATGTATTTATGTACAATAACCAAAACGGGTTGTGCAGCTTCTTTGAAAGATGTGCTTTCTAATTGTAAATTAAATATAGGAAAGAAAACAACTAAAGATGTCCATAAACCTCGTAACAGTCTTTTCATTAATGAAAGAGGTGTTGTTTTTTTCGCTTTAGAAAAACGTCGACAAATATCGGATTTAATAATGCTTCGGAGTGGCTGAGGGGATCTTTGTACAACGTTATACAATGTTTGGCCTTGCGGTGTTTGTTTCCTGTCAACTTTATAAATGAAAAAATCTTGCCAATCTTTTGGAACGTTTTCTCATGGTCAACTTTATAAATGAAAAAAGCCTGCCTCTCTTTTATAACGTGAAAGAATTTCCCGCGTGGGTTGATTGAATACCGCTTTTACATACATATACATATATATATTAATAGCAATGAAATTTGACAATGATGAGGTAGGACCTTTGGTGGTTGCAGACCTTGGAATGAGGGTTTGCATGTGGATAAACCCGCATTGGTGGATGCATATTCGACCTGGCTTTAGCAAAGTATATAAGCATTTGTTCCATGCCCCGTTATCCTTTAAAAATATATATATTATTTTCTATGTGTATTGTGCGAAAAGTCATGGTTTGTGTAGTGTAAAAAAATCTATAAAATAAATTAAAAATTTTGGTAAGAGTATGAAAAATTTTGGTATAAATTTTTGAAAATTTAGGTTATGGGTGTCAAACTTCAAGATTGAAAATTTGGGTTGCGGGTGTCAAACTTCTGGATTTTGGGTGTCTAGGGGTTTTTGATGGTGCTGAATCCATTTCTACTATCAAAAAATTGATTCAAACACTCCAACTACCTGATTTTTTGAATTTTTTTTTATCGGATTCCAGCAAAAAACTGTTGCCTGGGCTATTTTGTTGCATTCGTAGACAACTCCTATATCACTTGCATATTTCAATTTTAAAAAATATATATATTATATGCTATTTCTCATAGCCATAGTCTAACTAGCCTACTTTTTTGCCTTGAAAATTACGAAATTTCTGGTAATATTTCAATAAAATCTGGTAGGGATTTTTGTAAATCCAAGTTATAGCTATCAAACTTCAAGATTTTGGGTGCCCTAGAGGTTTTTGATGGTGTTGAATCCATTTCCATCATAAAAAATTTCATTCAAAAACTGTTAATGCAAGAGTTCTTAATTTGTTTTTGCCTAAATTCCAGCCTCTTTTGGTCGTCCAGACCATTCCTCATTCCTACGCCTCCGTAGACAACTCCTTTCCCATATATATATATATATATATATATATATATATATATAGCTTCTCTCGTGACATGCATTAGACTTCTATAATGGAAGAGAGGGCCAAGAGTGATGCATAAATTTTGGCATGACAAGGAGAGTGAGGGAGATAAGATAAGATAAGATAATTATATTTATGTCCAACTAATGACCACAAAGTAGGTCAAAGGGACTGCTAAGTATAATGATGTCCATACTGCGGGATAATCAAACGGTCTCCTATAAAGATACAATGCATGAATATAAAAAGTACAATGCAGGAACATAAAATTAAAATGTATAGAATGCCCTGGCGAAGAAAATCTAGGAGCTAATGGGTCTGAGGATCAAACCCATCTCTCCTAACATCTGAGGCTAAATGAACACTGAAGAAACTCCACAAAGTTTGTTAGCCCAATGAAGGGCCAGTTGATCCAAGATTTTTAGCTTCGAGATGGATTAAAGAATTACATGTAAAATTGCATCTTAACCATGCAACTTAAAAGGCATGAAACAAGAAGAGAGAAGCACATAAAATCATGCAAAGAAGACAAGAACTTGATATCGGAGTTCGTCCAGGAGGGACTACGTCTCCGGGCCCTGATCAATCAGTGGGGAGACCCTCTTTCATTAAGTGGCAAATAAAATTAAAGTATAATCATCAATGCAAAATTACACCCTTATACCTCTATGGCTGAAAGTGGTTGAAAATTAGAGACCTCTGATGAAGAAACGAACAACACCGTTGGATTCCTGTCGCCGAGAGGTGCAAAATCCATATAAAATTTGCCTAATTCTAACGCCGGACAAATCTGGGCCCTCTGGGAATGAGCTCAGTTCATGGTTCTGCCCCCCTCCCACAAAGCGCTCAAGGTTCCACCTGCGTCGTGTTACGTGTCGCTTTTGGTCTGCCTGGGCACACTTCTAAATTGCAGGTTTAAATAAATGAAGGTGGGAGAACTTCACTAAGTCCGCCGGTGGTGAGTTGGTTTAGATCCAAATTTGGTGGGAGGGCATCGAGCGGTCAAACCCCACCCCCTCGCGCTTTAGGTCTTGTTTTAAACCATATAACAAATTATTTTTTAAATGTGGCGGGTCGGGCCCACATTGGGCGGACCACCCACTGTACCTCTCGCTGACTGTTCACACAACATATACATATAGTAGGTTGTGGGTTGGGGCGACGGAGTTGACAGCCCCGCCCCACTCTTATTATATCATATCACAACCGGTGGGTGGGTCCGGCGGGGTCATGGCCCGTCCTTGCCTTTTTTTAATGTTTGTTTTTTTGTTTTGTTTTTATATTAAGAAAACCCGCTTTTTTCAAATATTCTCGATTTTGACCGAAGGAGTGCATTTAACTGTCCTACAAATTTGCTCGGAATCCAGTGGCTGAGTTTCTGCGAAATTGTGTCCTCCTTAAGCCTGCCATCTCATCAAGTCAACCTAAAACTTTGACTGCTTCTAACTTCTCCATACATACTCAGAATTGAGTGTCGTCTGCACCATTGGAATCAGAAAGACGAGATCTTCAACTTGAAACTGAGTTTGCCACATTTCTGACACTTTTATTTTTGAGTTTTCTTCTTAAGCCACTTGTACTTTGGACCTTTGCGATCATCCTGGATCATTCCTCCCCACTAAGGAGATTTTGGACCACCAAAAGCATTAACACACCCAGAACACTCTTTCTCTGTTCAAAACCACACTTTCAATCACCTGCATGAAAATATGGTACATCATTTGCAACCATGTACAAACCACACATGACTCAACAACCCCTCACTTTCCAAGAGTTTATAGCCCACACTCATTGCCCAAGGATTACATAAAAACAATCAATACCTCAACTACTCATAAGAAAAGGCCAAAAACATCATCGTTACATTTTGAAGCGATGGAAACACATCATCACTTTTACATTTATTCGCAACACATGATTTACAACTCTGGCCATAACACTAATACTTCTAAAAAAACCATATTTTACTTAATAAAGTAAATGGATTATCTCCCTGTGATGGATTTGCCGGCGAAATAGCTCTGAGGATTGGATTCTTCATGGGTGATTTTTGGTCTTGACGTGTTTGACATGCAGATTTCTGGGGTTCATCCTGGTTGTGATGATTCTTCTTCCTCCATGCTTTCTATATCATCTTGGAACTCTTTCCCCTGGTGTTCCTCTGATAAGTGTTCATGGAACTGTCACTATCGCTGGATTGTGAGGAAGTTATTTCATCATCTGTCGATGGCTGGCCACTAGTTGTGTTGGAGCTTTCTCCAACTTCCTTCCTGGTGTATCCAAGTCGTGCATGACATGGAAATTCCTTGACTTTGATGGGGTTTATGATGCCTTGGCCATTGATGCTGAGGCCCTTTCCCTGATACCCCATCTTCTTCATAATTTTGGATTTGATCCCCGTAGTATGTTTTTCAAAAGCAGTGAATTCATCATCATGAAAAGTACATGAAATTGAAGGGTTGATTTTTACCTTGGGTTGGTTATGTCGCAACTTTTCCAAGGCCTCATCCTTAGCTTGCAACTAGCATAGTAACCTATGTTTTTCTTCCTTTGCTTCCTGTAGGAGCCTCCTTAGCTCAGTATTCTATGCTTGGTGTTAGAAAATTATATATTACAAAGCAATGAAACACATAAAATATGCAGAAAACAAAAGCACACAAAACACATAAAACCAGAGAGACACAAATATATGTGGTTCACCCAGTTTGGGCTACGTCCACCCCGAACAGCCAGTCATTCCTTTCTATTATCTAGCAAAATGAAGAGACACAACCTACAGCAGATCCGTTGTAATATCCTCTATTCTCTCTCACAGTATCCCTATCTATTTCTCGCTCTGAGAATACACAGCTGCAATACAATACCCTCATACAAAGCAAGGCGTTGCCTTCTAGGGCAAAAAAACCTAAAATAAGCATAACTTCTACCGTCAGATCATCCGCCTAATGAATGGCCCAGATTGACTAGAAATTACTATACTTCTACAAGGCAATTTTACATTTGTTTTTAGCTTCGAAGGAAGCACCCCCGAAACCCCCCGCCAGGGGGGGCTCCATAAAGTCGCAGTCGCCCCCTCCTGGACCCCCTAGGTAGCGTTTAATTATGGGCAGTGTTTCTGCCCCATTAAGGTATAGGGGTCCAATGCTGTGATACAAAATAAACAAGATAACCAGGCTCCACACCCAACAATCGCCCACTTGGAGACTGATTGTAGCAACTCCACCGCTGCTTCATTTTCTAGACAATGCCACCTCTTTGGACCTGGTTGTTTCTCATATTAATCTTCATCCTTGAAAACCAATTGAAACTAAGCATAATCTCAGTTTCTCCCTAGTTACAACTTTTTTTAGCATATATGTAGGATTCTAGCTAGTTTGTACCCTTTCCAGCTTCAACTATACATCTTCCAATACTGACCATATGAAATGGTACTTGAGTTGTATGATTTTAGTCCTGGAATGAAATGTTGAGTTCTTTGCAAGATGAATGGCACTTTGGCTATCACTGTATAACGTGCCCATATCATGCTTCTTACCCAATTCATCCATAAACCTTTGTAACCAAATAATTTACTAATTTCAGATTACCAACATACCGCTTCATGGTTAGCAACAACATTTGATTTTTGAACCTACTGACTGGGTTGTTCCACTGCATAAGAAATACATATCCTTTAGTGCTCCTCCTTGCTATCTCTCACACCTACCATATCTGTTGTTATATCCTCAGAGAGAAATGTTTGAACCACCAGTGAGTATATCGCTTGATTTAGAAAAATTTCCAATATCCCAGAATCATCGCATCGTCATCCAATGTTCTTTTCCGGATTGTTCATGCACATGTTATAATCACCTTCAAGATGTGCATGACGCTCGTGCGGCATCTGATTACATAAGCTTCCAATCAAGAATGCAGTACAAGAATTTAGAAATATAGTCCATTTCTTCTTGGGTCTTGGGGCACATCTCCTTACTAAGTTTGAAATGGCTAGCAAAAGTTGTACTAACTAGTTTTTCGTTCTACATATTAAATCTTTTCAACACCTTTTGTATGTACTCATTCTGAGATAGTGTTAATTTGCAATTTTTCCCATCTCTTGTTATTCTCATACCAAGGATTTGTTTTGCAGCTCCCAAATCCTTCATTACAAATGAATTTGCCAATTTTCTTTTGAGCGCATTTATTTCCTACATGTTAGACCCTGCAACAAACATGTCATCTACATACAATAACAATATAATATAGCTGCCATCATTTTTCTTTTTCAGATAAACACAATGATCAGAGTGACATCTAGTATAACCTTGTTCAGACATAAACCTGTCAAATTTTAGATACCACTGCCTTGGATCTTGTTTTAAGCCATACAAGCTCTTCTTTAATCTGCACACTAAATTTTCTTTCCCTTTGAACTCATATCCTTCTGGTTGCTCCATATATATCTCTTCCTCCAAATCTCCATGGAGAAATGTTGTCTTTACATCTAACTGTTCAAGATGTAAATCTTTCGCTGCTACAAGACTTAAAATAGTTATGATTGAATTCATCTTAACAACATGAGAAAATATCTCATCAAAATCAATATCTTTCTTTTGTGCAAACCCCTTCACCACAAGTCTAGATTTGTACCTCTGTTTTCCTCCATCTTCTTCCTTCAGCCTGTAAACCCATTTATTCTGCAATGTAGTTTTACCTGCAGGAAACCTGATTAAGTCCCAAGTCTGGTTATGCATTAAGGAGTCCATCTCTTATTCCATGGCTAGTTCCCACTTCTTCCTGGTTTCAACCTGCATTGCTTCTTCATAACATTCGGGTTCACCATAATCAGTTAACAATAAATAATATAATGAAGAAGAGTTTCGTTCAGGAGTTCTACTTATCCTAGTAGATTTTCTAACACCACTTTCAGGTGTTTGAGGTGCCTATTGCTGTTGTGGTGGTTGTTGTTGTTGTGGCTACTAATTATTATTATTTCAAGCACCTTTACTTTTTCTATGATCTCATCAAGAATTGTGTATTCTTTGTTTTCTTTTTCCTGTTTCTTTTCTTGCAACTGGTTCTTATACAAGATCTTTTCATTGAATATTATATATCTGATCCTAATGATTATGTGATTTTCATAATAATATAAGCGATAACCAAAATCATTAACACCATATCCAATAAAGGTACATTTCTTTGATTTTTCCTCAAGCTTTGTTCAATTTTTTTTATTAATATGGACAAAGGCCTCACAGCCAAAAGGCTTTAAAAAATAGTAGTTTACCTTTTTACCTATCCATGCTTCCTCTAGAATACCACCATGCAAGGAACTTGAAGGTTGTAATATTCCTAATTAGCCCAAGCTAATAGGAATATACAATTTAATTTTCATTTTCTTGTTGCAAGAATAAATTTGTAAAGGAGGATAAATTAAACTCCTCAAACAGCACAATAAATCAATGCCCATGTGAACAAGGCTAAATCTGGGCTGCCTTAATAGAACACCCTTATGTCTGAAAGGGATTAATTCATTTGACTGGGTCAACTAGACCAAATCAACAACGTTGTCTAGAGACATTGAATCACCTACATGCACAACGCAGTTTTAGTTGGAGGCTAATCATGTGAATGCAGATAAATCATTGAGATGGTTTAGGGTTTGGCAAGGTTTCCATCTTATTTAAGGAAGAGAAGGACAACATGAGAGGGGTTGTTGAAGATATTATTTCTCAAGAATTTTTTTGCTTAGACACTTCTCATTCTCTAGCTGTTTAGCTGAGAATAGTGTTGTTCAACACTAGGGTGTTCCTGATTGGGAATCCCACCTCTTCCATTGAGTAGCTCTTGGAGGAGTCTTGCATTTCTTTACCACTATCAGGCATTTGGCCAAGCTCTACTTCCAACTACAACACAGATCCTATTGAGGGTTTGGTTGTCTTTGTAAGCTGCAACAAGTGGAGGCTAGATCTATTCAGATCTAAGACATTCTAGTGCCTCTTTTCAGTGGGAAAGCCTTATATTCCCCTGGCAAGAGTGTATTGGATCATTGGAGCTTCAGATCCATACCTTGGCATCAGGCCAAACTGTTCATCAATTCTACAGTGCAGTTTTTCTTCCAGGACTGCGTTATCTGCAAGAGGAAAGTTGCAAGGAGTTTTGGCAAACTTTGAGGAGTGATCTCTAGTGATGGGAATCTGCCTCTCACTGTGGTGATCCATGGATTTATGTTCTTATCCATGTCATATTCATATTTGATATGAATACTCCTGTATAAGCTTCGGAAATTCTGAAGAAATCTGCAGATCTGCTGCATGATATTTCATATCTACTCCATATGTTTCATGTTTTGCTGAAAACCCCAAGGAGTATGTAAAATAGAGACAATCTAGTGTACAGATCTAATATAGATCTAATATTTTGTACACAGATCTATTCTAGATCTAAGTTTTAACCTATAGCTGCTGAATGCTCTTAAAAATAACGTTGTCAAGGCTTTTGCAGTGAAATATATTGTTGTAGCACCTCTTTTAGAGGGTTTTCTTCATAAAAATATTCCATCTTTCTCTTGTACATTGAATGGGCCACATTGTAAATCTGATTCACTGTTGTATAAGCTACTTTTGAGCCTCCATATTGGCCTCTTATTGTTGTTGTGTAAAACTTCGTTATTTTTCAGCAGAGTTGTTTAATATTGATGCAATCCCTTACTTGGGCATTTTTCAACTGCACTAGGTGTGGGGAGACTTGTTTAACCCACCTAGAAGGATTTTTTTATCCCCTCTTAGATTCCGGTCTTAGATTTTCATATATAAGGGATCCAAGGGTTGGTTTCTAATCCTATAGCATACATTCCTGAAAAATGCATTTTTAAGGCATGCCTTGCTAAGCAATCCAATTTTTGGATATTATAAGATATTCCCATTATTTTTTATTTTACATATTTTGGGATATTACAGTGGTATCAAAGCATAATCTTGGCATAGTCTGTTATTTGCTTTTATGGAGAAACCAATATGTCTTTTCATGGAAGGAAGAGACTGAAGAAGAAGTGTGATTACACTGAAGACATAGAAGAAAATGGTAAGATCCCTATATCTGGAAGATTGCAAGCATAAGAGTTCTCTAAAACTCTTTCTCAAGCTATGTATGAGCTGAAGAATGAAATCATGGGAATGAAAAATGAAAGATATGTAGATTTTTTTAAAATATGTGCACATGAAGAAAGCCCCAATTCTTCTTATGATGTGTGTTGGCATTCAACCACACAATCAGAGCCACAACATTGTAGCATGCCTATTAGGTCTCTGTAATAAGAAAGATTGGCAAAAGTCCGATCATAGAGTTAACATCATTTCAACAAACTTTGGGATTCTAGGATCTAGCCCTCCTGAATCCGGAGAGGGATCTCTCCAATGTGTACAAAGATGGATTTGTCTTTGAAAAGCTTAAGGTGATGTTATTAGGCTAGTTATGATGATCAAGGATTTGTTTTGTTTTTGGATGGTTGAACATAATTGCTGTTTGAGGTGGAAAGATCTATATGCAAATAGGTTCAAAAGTGAGAAGTTGCAAGCAACAAGAGTAAGCTTTAGCTAAGATGAAAGATGATGGCAGGTTTTCAGTCCATTGGGCTATGGAGTCATAAGAGGATTTAATTGGAACAACAGGTTCAAGAGTGGTCTATGGGGCAAGTCATCTATGCCTAAGGATCTCTTTAAAGTTTTGATTTATGGAATGGAGTGATACATTAAGAAGGAGAAATAAACAGATGCAGAAAAAAAGAGCAGCCCAGGATCTGGTAAGTACTTTGAAACTAGCCAGCCTTTGACCAGGCACTTAAGAAAGACATGAAAGAAAACTAGGATCTGATAAGTACTTTGAAACTATCCAGCCTTTGATACACTTCCAATAGAAAACATATAAAAACAAAGGGAAACTTGAATGCAACCTTTGGAGTGGAAACTAGCGGGCCGGGCTCACCACAAATCATCTATTAGCTCTCCTTTACTTGGTTGCTTTCAGGACAATCACAAGGATAACACATAATGGCCTAAGATCTGATAAGTACTTTGAAACTAGTCAGCTTTTAACACATCCTAAGGGAAACAATCAAATAGTTGAGAAAATAAGAAAGGGACTCAGGGCTAACCTTAATTTCCTCAATTCATCTTCACACAACATATATTGAAAGTAACATTTAAAAATAACATTCAGTCAAGGCACTAAGATGAGGGAACACCAACATGCCTATACCTAATCTGAATTAATCATTTCCAAATAACACAGATAGAAGAAAACATCGAATAAAGATTTCTCAGCCAGAGAAGGTTACTGGTATACAATAGGTCCTAACTCTGTTTAAACTGTTCTTTACAGCAGAAAATGAAACAAAAATGGAAACATAAATAAAACACAAGTTACAGTAAGAACAACATCACCGTTAGCATAGACCAGGATCCCATAAATCAACTTGTATTGATGCACCAAACTGGTTACAATCTTCAAATCCAGTGTGTCAATTCATCTTTCTTTCAAAACCTAACTCATCCATTACAAGCAGAGCTCCAAGAGCTAGTGAAATCCTATCTACAATCAAGAGTCTTCAACTCAGTTACAATTACAATGCTTCAGCAATTACATTAGCAACCAACCCTTCACTCATTTTCTACTGAAGTATTTATAGAAGAATGAGGAGGTGAGATCTGATAAAAGATCTCAAAATCAATTAATACAGGAATCAATGTCTTCTTGGCCTTTGAAGGGCTCAACGAAGAAACTATATAGGTGTTCCGCTGTATTAACTGACTTGCACTTATGATTTTTAGCTTGGTGAGAGCTTTGTTGACCTTTTGAGGATTTGTGTACTATTAGGGTTACTCTGCGAACATTCTGTCATTAAATCTGAGGCAGAAGTAACTGCTTTGGCTGTTTCGAGGCAAAAAATCTGATCTAGTTCAATAAATTCGGCCTCTGATTGAGTGTCTTGAGACAATAGGTGGCACTGTGGTGGTTGAGGAATCAATTGGCCTCAGATATGGTAGTGGAGGCAATATGTCTAATAAACACCTTTAGGTTTTTCTCTTTAAATTGTGTTTTTAGATCGGGGATTAGGCATTTGATAACTGTCTTAGCCCTAATCCCCATAAATCTGTCCACCTACGCTCTATTCTGGTTCATTTTTAGTCTCCAACATCTGATACTCTTTCTCTGCATTGATCTTCATGGTTTTTTCTGTTATGGAGGGCTGCACAGGGCATATAAGGCATCAATGCCTAATAAATCATCAATGAAACGTGATATTTACCCTTGCAGATGATCTTCCTCGGAGGAAACGAACGGAGGAGGGTCGTCACCCTCGTCCCGCGAAATTTTTTCATTTAATCAAGAAAGAACGTTAAAACTGCACAATACAAGCAAAAATGAGGAAATCCTGCGTTTTATGGGAAAATTTGCATCGGAGTGCGTGCGGGAGAATGGTGTGATCGGAGCCGTTGATCGCGCTATGATCAACGGTCAGGGGCTATCTGGAAAGTCAGCAGAGGAAAAGGTGGACTGAGCAATGGAATCAAGCATTTGAATGTGGACCGTCGATCTACAAATATCGACGACGGAGATTAATTCTCGGCTACACTGGGGCCCAGCTAAAACGCGCACAGCTTCGTTAAAGAGCGGGTGTTACAAACGGATGAGAGCCGTCGGATGCGTGAGGTCAGATCGGACGGTGATCATTGATTGCGCTGGGTGGCCTTCGTCCAACGGATAACGCGCGGGGGACTAAATTTATGCAGCGGTTTTAAAAAGTGTACGGGGACGCGTGGCAGCCAGTGTATGGAATCGCTGGGAAACCGGGAAAAACCGTCCTTCGCACGAAGGCGGTGCGGAAGAAACCAAGCGGTTTTCGAGAAGTGACGTAATGCTGGGGGGTCCACATGATAGGTCTTGTGCCGCGCCGTCCGATCTACGGAGCAGATCGAAGGTCGAAATTGTTTTAAAGTCATATGGGCGGAAAACCTTTGAAATCTAATTTAAACCCAATTTTTACAATTTATAAAGGTTTTTTGGGTATTGGGTGGATAATGAAGCATACTTTGTAGGCTCAAGAACGGTCCCGGCGCCGCATAAGTGAAGGAAAAGGGGTAGGCTTGGCCCCGAGGGGCTGTTCAACACATAGAAACATGTATTTTCCATGGTTTTGAAGGAGATTTGAAAGGTTTGTATAACAAAGGTTTTGCAACCTTATGAAGGATTTTATTAAAATGGAAAGGAAGGAACAGAATTTTTAAATGTATGAAATGGAGAATAGAAAATGAGGTTAGTGTGGAAATAAGAAAAAGGGGAAAAGGTCTTTATGTACATTGAACTATGGATTTTATAGATTTCAGAGGTTTTGAAGAGGGAAACAATCAGAAGATTAATCAAAGAAAGAATGGATTCATCAAAAGACTTCAAATCGCACACCACACTTCGTTGTATTTAATTTGTTTCTCGAAGGTCACAAGAATCATTTAGCCACCAGCTGATATGACAGAAAAATATGGGTGGCTAACAGTGGCTCCACTTGGGGATGGTGCCTTCTTGAAGGCATCAAGAATTCAGACTTGATTTCTCTGGAATGTTGACCATGTGCCTTGTCCTTTGAATTTCTCTTGCTTTGCTCTGAAAAATAATACCAGTTATGAAAGAACAAATGGACTTCATCAATACAACTTCTCCCTACCCAATCCTACCGATCTAACATTTTTTCTTCATCAGAGTGCACTTGGATTGGAAAACTCTTTTCACAACATTTTATTCTTTTGAAAGCATAAAAACTAATCTACTTCTACTCCTTATTTCTCCTTGAACTCAGATTAAACAGTTGAGCTCAAATATTTCTCTACCTATTCTACTGTCTGTTGGGATTAAACTGTCCAACAGGCTTTCATTCTCTAAATTCTAAAGCAGAAATTTAAAAACAGTCAAGTCAAGATTAAGCTGTTTGACTTGCTGTGATCTATGGCATAAAAACAAGCTGCACATAGATTATTATTTGCAGAAAAATAAAAACAAAATGGAAGGCTTAAGATCTGAAAATCTTGAAGCACTGCCTTCTCTTTTTACAGCTCTGTTTTTTCTTTTTCTTTGAGCTCTTCTGGTTCAGATTTTGAGCTTATTTGAACCTTCAATTTCTATCCTAATTTATCTACCAATAAGCCAAGATTGAACAGTTTGGAAAATCACATTTGCTATCCTATCAGCAGAAAAATTCAAAAGCTAATTAGTCAAGATTAGGCTGTTTGACTAACTAGAAGTGTGTTTTGCAAGAGTGGCATTTGAGCTTGCACACTTTCAGATTTATTTCTCTTTTTGGCATGGGGTTGTGCCTTTCTTGTTTTCCTTCTGCCCTCTTTTTTTGTTTGTTTTTTATTTGATAACTTTGAATGCAATGGTGGATGAGATATTTACAATGGAAAAAAAACAAAAAGGCTTCAAAACAAATATAGATCAAGAGAGGTAATGCTTAAGCATCCTGCCATTGACAGGACCCCCAAACAATTGTGCTCTATCCAACTCTTGTAAGTAAAAAGCATTATTACCAGCAGTTGAATGAATAGAGTAAGGGCCAAGCCATAGGTGATCAAATTTTTCATGCTTTCCCTTCTCTTCCCTCCTTGAGTCCCACTTCAAAACTTTGTCTCCGACATTAAAATTACTGGCCTTAGTTCTTCTGTCAAAAAGCTTTTTGATGCTTTCCTGTTTGTGCAATGCTTTGTTATACACTTCCTCCCTGGTCTGCTGAAGATGAATGGTCTGATTTTTTCTTCTGGTCATGTCATTTTCTTCAGTCTGCAACTCTTGAATTAACTTCATAACTGGTACACCAAGACTATTGGGAAAAATTGCATCTGTACCATACACCAGCTGAAAAGGTGACATACCAATAGATTTTTTCAAAGTCAATCTGTCAGCCCAAAGTGCATGAACCAATTTTGTATGCCAAGAATTTTTATTGTCCTCCAACAGTTTCTTGATTATTTTCACTAAGCTTTTGTTGGAAGATTCTGCAAGTCCATTACCTTGAGGGTAATAGGCCGTGGAGTGTCCCAATGTTATCTGATACTTGTGACAGAATTCAACCATTTTCTTTGATGCAAATGCTGCTGCATTATCGGTGATTATCTTGGTAGGACAGCCAAATCTTGAAAGCATGTTATTCTCCATGAATTTTATGATAACTGAGTCATTGGCTTGCCTACAAGGAATGGCTTCTATCCACTTAGTGGAGTAGTTTGTGGCTGTGAGAATCCATTTATGCTGAGCAGAAGATGAGGGATGGATTTCTCCTATGAAGTCAAGTCCCCACTATTGAAAAGGAGCTTCAACAGTGATTGGATGTAGAGGCAGGGGTAGTAATTTTCTCTTGCCTTCAAACAATTGGCATTTATGGCAAGTAGTAGTCATCTTGTGTATATCAGGAAAAAGAGTAGGCCAATAGAAACCAGCCCTCAAAATTTTGTTGGCTGTTGACTTCCAGTACAAATGACCTCCACACTCTCCTTCATGGAATTCTTCTTAACCTTCTCTGCATCAAACTCAGGAAAACATTTAAGCAATATACCACTTGCATTTTTCCAATAAAGACATCTATCTATAATGCAATAGTTTACTGCTTTCAGCTTCAAGAATCCTGCCTTTTTTTTTGATAAACCAGGAGGTGTATTTAAATTAAGCAAAACATAAACAATATCATCATACCAAGGAGAATTGATAGAATGGTCTTCAACAATGGGAGTTGAAAGTTCTTCTTGGTTATCCAAAGCATTAATCATATTAATTTAAAGACTCAGCCATTAATCTAGCTATACCTTGGCCTTTGATGAGCTTAGTGGGTTTTATCTCTAAATCATATTCAAGAATAACATCAATCCACTTACCTCTCTTACCATCTGGGTCCTGTGTTAGAATATCATTAACAACCGAGTTTGAACAAAGGCAAACAACATGTGGAGTGAAGTTGATGCTGTAAACCTCCAAGTATTTTAGAGCTTTGATCCAGAAAAGGCTGAAAAGCTTGCTTTCTTCATAATGTTATACTTCAAAGGGGCATCCTCAATGCCTTGCTAAAGAATGCAATGGGTCGTTTCTTGTCTCAGGATTTTTCTCTCGTAAAAGGACAACAGGGCGATGGTGTGCTGATGCAATGAAAAAATATAAAAATATTTTGAAAAAACAGGACTTATTAGAACCGGTGTTTTGGTTAACACTTGTTTCACCAAATCAAAGGACTTCTTTGCTTCCAAGGTCCATTTTACCACCTGCTCCCTTTTCAACATGTTTTTTATATTCTTAAGGAGCTCAGCCAAGTTGGGGATGAACCTTCTCAAAAAGTTAATTTTTCCAATGAAAGATTGCAACTCCTTGATGTTTCGAGGATGAGAGATTTTCAATATGGCCTCAATCCTCTTTGAATCTATCTTTATACCTTCCTCAGAAATAATGTGCCCAAGAAGTTTACCTTCTTGGAGACCGAATAGTGTCTTCTTAGGGTTTAAATATATTCCAAACTTTCTGCATTTCTCGAAAACTTTTCTTAAATGTTCTAAGTGGTCTTCATCTATTTTTGAAAACACAGTGACATTGTCTAGATAGATAATGATGAAGAAACCCAATTCTTCCGAGAATGTTATGTTCATGGCTCTTTGAAAGGTTGCTCCAGCATTCATTAGACCAAAGGGCATTTTTAGATACATGAAAAAGCGGTCTGTGTGGTGAAGGTCGTCTGTACCTGATCAAAATAGGTAAACATGATCCGATGCATTCTTCGAATAGCCATCCAAATAAAGAAATTATTTTAGACCCTACCACCTCAGCAGATCCATTTTTGTATGGTAAATGTCTTTCACGTAGCTTTGCTTAAGTTCTCAAAGTCTATACAAAGCCTCGATTTTCCAACATTTTTCCCAATGTGACACCGATTAGATACCCACTCAGAATATCTAATAGGGACAATAATACCAGCATCGTGCATCTTCATGATTTCCTTCTTAACCAATGGCAACTGGACAGGGTTTATTCTGCGCAGTTTCTGTTTGAATGGTTTTTGGTTTTCTTTAAGAGGAATTTTGTGCTGTATTATTTCAGTGTCATAGGATTTAAGATCTTCGTAACTCCAAGCAAAAACATCAGAAAACTCTTTGAATAGCTCTATGTATTTGAGTTTAAAGTGAGCTGGCAGAGTTTTGGACAGTTTGATCATTTTAGGTTTTTCCCCACTGCCTATATTGCACTCCTCTACTTCAGTCTCTACAGGTTCCAGTTTTGGCTTATTGGCCACATCATCAAAATCAAACAATTCTTCTAGAGGGGCCAAACCCTTGGGCAAACTATCATCCTTAGAATGCAAACATGCTTCAACTCCCCTCCAGGTTTTAGATCCCAGACTTCACCATGGAGCTGTGCAAGTTTGCTGGGCCTGGCAGCACATATACAAAAGTCAGAGAAGGTCTTCACGAAGAAAATTTTTCACCGTAGTCTCAGATTTCTCTCAGTTTAAATCTCAGTAGCCAGGGAGTTCAAACTCATTTTTGAATTGCATGAAGTCTTCTATTTGTTTATCTCCATAAAAAACCTGCCAATATTTCTTGTTATCCGGGACAGCTGGCCTGAATTTTATCTGAGATGTGTCATCATATAGCATTGGGTAGGTTCTAGCTGCATAGGCCAAATTGTGGGCCATAAGATTTCTTTTCCTCGGGACAAAACTTAAGTTGGATTCCTCAAATGTTTTCAAAAGGTCCATGACATCATTCTGATAGGCTCTAAGTCTAGGATGATTTGCATTATACTCCCCATTGACTTGCCTAATAATTAACTCAGAATCCCCATACACATTTATCCTTCTGGCTCCTAACTTTTTCAAGAGATGCAAGCCTAAGAGAAGGGATTCGTATTCTGCTATGTTGTTGGAACACTGAAAGTTTAATTTACATGAAATACATTCTGTATGATTGTTTTCAGTGTTAGTAATCCAGACACCTACACCAGCATTTGTTCTAGTGCATGACCCATCAAAATACATAGTCCAAAGAGGATCATTTTCAGTTTTATCAGTTTGGTGCATGTCCTCTGTATGATTTGATTCCTTGACTTTCTCATAGGGTTGAGGATTGCTCTCTTGACTATCAAGGTTTAACAACAATGGATTGATGATTTGTAGTTCAAGACTTGTGCTTGGTTTGCTAAGGTTTTCGAATACAGCAAACTGTTTTGACCCTTCAGTGCTGTGTTCCTCTTCCTCCGTTTCAGTCATTGATCCTTTTAGAGTGATTTGTTCAGGGAGTGTTTCATCATTAAACATGATAAAAGAATCAAGGCCTGTACTTACAGAATACAAAGGAGAGTTTTGAGGTCTGTCTTGACTTGTAACCGTGTATTTCATATGATACTCCCTGTAAAGTCTTCTAGTCTGATTGAAAACAGGGATAGTCGCATAGGTCATGTCCATTTGCATGGTACCTTGTAACTTAGCCCCCCAAGATCTTGATAACAACATTCCATACTTTGGGGGTACATCAGCCACAACAACATCCATAACTAAGCATTTGGCTGGAATTTTGGGCTAAATTAATGCAGAGATCTTTGATCAATCCAAGACATTTAACTCTGCTTGAGTCAAAGGAGTACAGGTCTTTGTAAGGTCTGGTAATTTCAAGACCCAGGCTTTCCATTACAGCTTTTGGCATTAAATTATGGGAAGCGCCTGAGTCATGCATAGCATTGTATAGAATTTTGTCATGAATGTTCAAACTTACATAAAAGGGAGGGACAGGCCCCTCCTAAAATTTACCTTCAATCTTTGGACCAAAAATCAGCTCTGGTTGGTCATCATTAAGATTGAGTGTGTCTGCATTCTCTTCTATGTTTAAGGCCTTCAAAATTTGATTTCTATATACATGTTGGGTAGCTAACTCGATTAAGGGAACAAATATTTTGATTTTTGAGATTTCCTGTTCCAGGCTTAAAGGAATTTGATTCTTTAAGGCGCTGGTTTCAGCCCTGTTAGCTGTCATTTTATCAGCAACGTCAGTTTGCTGCTTTTCTTTATTTACATTTGATACAGTTGTTTTAACAGGAGTACTAGCTGAAGTGTCATCACTACTAATGTCAGCACTCTGTTTTTCAATATTTTGAGTGTCTTTCTCTTTACCTTTACTAGAATTATCAGCCACTGTTTTGTCTTTTTGTTTGACTGTCTTAGGCTTGGTTGCAGTGCTGCTTTGAGAAGATTTGTCAGAGGTTTTGTTTTTGGGGATCTGTTGACTAGATTTAATTCTGAGGTCATATTTTCTTGGAGGTTCTGTGATGGCATTTTCCATGTCTTGACAACAATTTTCATTATCATCTCTTTTGTCATCATAAGGTATGTAAAGACCTTGTTTTCTATCATAATGAACCTCAAAGTTATCATCATCTACCCCAAATAGGTTGATATCAGCTTCCTCTGTTATTTCATCTGTTTCCTCAACCTCACTTAAATAGTTTTGATGAAAGGGAGGAGTGATCTGCTGATCATCTTCCCTTGGTCTACTTGGAGGTTGGTTCCTTCTCATATTCTGATTCTGGTTCTGGTTTCTGTTTTGAGGAGCAGTTTGATTTTGACTTGCTTGTGCTCTCTCAAGAATACTCATTTTCTTCATCATTTCCTCCATCATTCTTTCCATCTTTGAGTTTGGGATAGAAGATGTTGACTCCTCTCTGAAAGATACTCTCTTTTCAGCTTTCATTCTTGCCCTCTTCTCCATCAAGTTGACTTCCACAGAGAGAGCACCTCTTTGCATGTCTTCAAGGGTTTCAAAATCTCTTTCTCTGAGTGAATAGGTCATGTCAACATCAAACCCTTCAGGAAACTTTTTTAAAGCTGAGCCCTGTGGAGGTTTTAGTTCAGGAGAAAGTGCATTATACACACTGTTAAATCTGGTACAATAAGCCTGTACACTTTCCCCTGGGTTTCTATGGAGATTGTTATAGTCAACAAGAACTTGGAGAGGATTCTTCCTCACTTCCCATTTTTTTAAGAATGTTTGATGGAAGCCTTGGAGATCATTAATACTATGGGGGGCTAAACCTTTAAATAATTTTCTTGCTTCTCCCCCCAGAATTTGAGCAAATAGTCTAAGCTTGACAGAATCATCATCAATTTCATTTCTGTCAAAGTAGTCATTCATCTTGTCCACATGTTGTGATGCTGTCGTAGCATTGCTAGCATCATATAATGGAATTTTGGATTGATAGTCATGTGGGAGATTGACTAATGGTACAAGAAGGACTAAGGGAGAATACCATGCTGCCATGATATGTGGTGGGGGTGGATTGACCAGAGGTGGGGTGGGATGAAATGAAGTGGTTTGAGCAGTGGATGAAAGATGAACAGAAGTGGATGGAACAGCAGTAGATTTTTGAACTGATCTTGGATGAGAGACACCTAAGTTAAGAAGAAAATGTAAATCAGGAGGTTTTGTTTCCCTGCTACCAAGATGTTAGCTTGTTTCAGGAGATGAAATTGAAGTCTCAGAATCTAGCTGATTTAAATCATCAAGGGACCTAGTTCTAAATGGATTTAATTGGTCAGCTTGTGATTGTTGCAGAGCTGAAAGATTTTCAGGAACTGAATTGGCTCTTATGTGAGATCTGAAAATAGTTGAGGATTCTATCTTAGGAGACTTCCTAAGGATACTGACACAACTTATCTCGTGGACTGTGGTCAGCAGGTTTTGTGCAATCTTTTCTATTTACCATGCCATGTTTAACTCCAAATAAATCAGAAAAGTTCAACCAAGCATGCATAAATATTTAGAGGTCGACCGATCTCTGCCACAATTTAACCACTACCCCTAACTGGGTTTGAAGGACATTACAATGATGAGGGTTAAGTCTTCCTAAAGGAGTCTTAAGGTCCTGCTCTCAAGATCAGGAGTCGCCAGTGGAAAGTCAGAGTGTTTTCAAAGAGATATACTGTCCACCACAGTGCTTGCGAAACATCCTTTTTCAAGGGTATCCCGAAACACAACAAACTCTAACCAGAGATTGACTGGGAGGGCATTCACCAGATATGTCACCTCTAAAATAGGATGAGATCCAGAGGCTACCTGGCCCTCTCTAGACTCTGTCTAAGAGTATGAAGTAAAACACATCCAATGGTAAGTGAAAAGTAAGAGCAAGTGTTTTACTACCAATCTGAAATTCTTTTTGTTATTTTCTGAATTGTTTTTATTTGTGGTTTGCAAGAATGTCCTAATTTTGCTTCAAAACTTAGCTACGGTTATGAGACAAAGACAGTCTATTCTTATGGCTAAGCCAGCTGATTTTTCAAGGTTAGATAAAAGCTTATAAGAATCCTAGGGTTGACCTAGATTGTCACTGATTCAAACAAAGCTTAATTGATGATTACCATTTCGAACTTCCTGAAAAGGTGAAGTATCACTGCATTTTATAAGATTTGGGGAAAGGTGTTCCCCGCGCAGAGTCGCTTAATGTTAGGTCTCTGTAATAAGCAAGATTGGCAAAAGTCTGATCACAGAGTTAACATCATTTCAACCAACTTTGGGATTCTAGGATCTAGCCCTCCTGAATCCGGAGAGGGATCTCTCCAATGTGTACAAATATGGATATTGTCTTTGAAGTTTGAGATAATGATATTAGGCTAGTTATGGAGTCCAAGGGTTTGGTTTTGTGTTTGGATGGTTGAACATAGTTGCTGTCTGAGGCGGAAAGATCTATATGAAAATAGGCTCCAAATTGAGAAGTTGCAAGCAACAAGAGTAAGCTTTAGCTAAGATGAAAGATGATGGCAGGTTTTCAGTCCATTGGGCTATGGAGTCATAAGAGGATTTAATTGGAACAACAGGTTCAAGAGTGGTCTATGGGGCAAGTCATCTATGCCTAAGGATCTATTTAAGGTTTCGATTTATGGAATGGAATGATACATTAAGAAGGGGAAAAAAACAAATGCAGAAACAAAGAGCAGCCTAGGATCTGGTAAGTACTTTGAAACTATCCAGCCTTTGACCAGGCACTTAAGAAAGACATGAAAGCAAACTAGGATCTGGTAAGTACTTTGAAACTAGCCAGCCTTTGATACACTTCCAATAGAAAACATATGAAAAACAAAGGGAAACTTAAAGGAAACCCTTGGAGTAGAGACTAACGGGCCGGGCTCACCACAAATCCTCTCCTAGATCTTCTTTACTTGGTTGCTTTCAGGACAATGACAAAGATAACACATAATGGCCTAAGATCTGATAAGTACTTTGAAACTAGTCAGCTTTTAACACATCCTAAGGGAAACAATCAAATAGTTGAGAAAATAAGAAAGGGACTCAGGGCTAACCTTAATTTCCTCAATTCATCTTCACACAACATATATTGAAAGTAACATTTAAAAATAACATTCAGTCAAGGCACTAAGATGAGGGAACGCCAACATGCCTATACCTAAACTGAATTAATCATTTCCAAATAACACAGATAGAAGAAAACATATGAATAAAGATTTCTCAGCCAGAGAAGGTTACTGGTATACAATAGGTCCTAACTCTGTTTAAACTGTTCTTTACAGTAGAAAATGAAACAAAAATGGAAACAGAAATAAAACAAAAGTTACAGTAAGAACAACATCACCGCCAACATAGACCAGGATCCCATAAATCAACTTGTATTGATGCTCCAAACCGGTTACAATCTTCAAATCCAGTGTGTCAATTCATCTTTCTTTCAAAACCTAACTCATCCATTACAAGAAGAGCTCCAAGAGCTAGTGAAATCCTATCTACAATCAAGAGTCTTCAGCTCAGTTACAATTACAATGCTTCAGCAATTACATTAGCAACCAACCCTTCACTCATTTTCTACTGAAGTATTTATAGAAGAATGAGGAGGTGAGATCTGATAAAAGATCTCAAAATCAATTAATACAGG
Organism: Pinus albicaulis; assembly: GCA_034641835.2. NCBI lineage: Eukaryota > Viridiplantae > Streptophyta > Pinopsida > Pinales > Pinaceae > Pinus > Pinus albicaulis. The sequence goes on from CM076579.1 coordinate 1,523,829,642, forward strand.
AATCAATGTCTTCTTGACCTTTGAAGGTCTCAACGAAGAAACTATACAGGTGTTCCGCTGTATTAACTGACTTGCACTTATGATTTTTAGCTCGGTGAGAGCTTTGTTTACCTTTTGAGGATTTGTGTACTATTAGGGTTACTCTGCGAACATTCTGTCATTAAATCTGAGGCAGAAGTAACTTCTTTGGCTGTTTCGAGGCAAAAAATCTGATCTAGCTCAATAAATTCGGCCTCTGATTGAGTGTCTTGAGACAATAGGTGGCATTGCGGTGGTTGAGGAATCAATTGGCCTCAGATATGCCGGTGGAGGCAATATGTCTGATAAACAACTTTAGGTTTTTCTCTTCAAATTGTGTTTTTAGATCGGGGATTAGGCGTTTGATAACTGTCTTAGCCCTAATCCCCATAAATCTGTCCACCTACGCTCTGTTCTGGTTCATTTTTAGTCTCCAACATCTGATACTCTTTCTCTGCATTGATCTTCATGGTTTTTTCTGTTGTGGAGGTCTGTGCAGGGCATATAAGGCATCAATGCCTAATAAATCATCAATGAAACGTGATATTTACCCTTGCAGATGATCTTCCTCAGAGGAAACGAATGGAGGAGGGTCTTCACCCTCGTCCCGCGAAATTTCTTCATTTAATCAAGAAAGAACGTTAAACCTGCACAATACAAGCAAAAATGAGGAAATCCTGCGTTTTATGGGCAAATCTGCATCAGAGTGCGTGCGGGAGAATGGTGTGATCGGAGCCGCTGATCGCGCTGTGATCAACGGTCAGGGGCGATCTGGAAATTCAGCGGAGGAAAAGGTGGACTGAGCAATGGAATAAAGCATTTGAATGTGGACCGTCGATCTACAAAGATCGACGGCGGAGATTGATTCTCGGCTACGCTGGGGCCCGACTAAAACGCGCATAGCTTTGTTAAAGAGCGGGTGTTACAAACGGATGAGAACTATCGGATGCGTGAGGTCAGATCGGACGGTGATCATTAATTCTGCTGGGCGGCCTTCGTCCGACGGATAACGCGTGGGGGACTAACTTTATGCAGCGGTTTTGAAAAATGTACGGGGACGCGTGGCAGCCAGCATATGGAATCGCTGGGCAACCGGGAAAAACCGTCCTTCGCACGAAGGCGGTGCGGAAAAAACCAAGCGGTTTTCGAGAAGTGACGTAATGTTGGGGGGTCCACACGATAGGTCTCGTTCCGCGCCGTCCGATCTATGGAGCAGATCGACGGTTGAAATTGTTTTAAAGTCATATGGGCGGAAAACCTTTGAAATCTAATTTAAACCCAATTTTCACAATTTATAAAGGTTTTTGGGTATTGGGTGGAGGAAATGAATAAGCGCCCGATAGGTTTAGCAACAGGTCCTGGCGCTCGGGCATATGAAGGAAAAGGGGTAGGTGGCTTAGCATGAGGGGCTTAAGTCCAGCACATAGAAAATATGTATTTCCTATGGTTTTTAAAGGGAGACGAAGGCTGTGATAAGGTCAAAAAGTGGGTTTTTAACCTTATGGAAGGGATTTTAATAAAATGGAAAGGAAGGAACATGAATTTGTGGGGCTTTCATGGGAAATGGAGAATAGAAAATGAGGTTAGTGGTGGAAAGAAGAAAAAAGGGGAAAAGGTTCTTTGCAGAAGTATTGAACTATGGATTTTTATAGGATTTCAGAGGTTTTGAAGAGGGAAACAGCTATGAAGATTAACCAGCAGTTATGGATTCATCAAAAAGACTTCAAGCACCAACAATTTCAGGGTTGAATTTGTTTCTTGAAGGCTGCAAGAATCATTTAGCCACCAGCTGATATGGCAGAAAAATATGGGTGGCTAACACTATCCACTTAATGAAATAGTCTGTGGCAGTAAGAATCCATCTATGCTGGGTAGAAGATGGTGGATTGATTTCTCCTATAAAGTCAAGTCCCCATTGTTGACATGGGGCTTCAACAGTGATTGGATGCAGAGGGAGGGGTAGCAGTTTTCTTTTGCCTTCAAAAAGTTGACACTTATGACAGGTATGATCATCTTGTGTACATCATGGAAAAGAGTAGGCCAATAGAAACCAACCCTCAAAATTTTGTTGGCTGTTGTCTTCCAGTACAAATGACCTCCACACTCTCCTTCATGGAACTGGTACTTAACCTTCTCTGCATCAAACTCAGGCAAACATTTAAGCAATAGACCACTTGCATTCTTCCAAAAAGGACATTTATCTATAATGCAATAGTTTACAGGTTTCAATTTTAGGAACCTTGCCTTTGTTTTTGTCAAACCACGAGGTGTATTCAAATTAAGCAAAACATAAAGAATGTCAGCATACCAAGAGGAATTCATAAAATGGTTTTCAACAATGGGTGTTGAGATTTCCTCTTGATCATCTAAAGCATTAATCATATGAATATCAAGAACTTCACAATTTGATTCAGCCATTAATCTAGCTATACCTTGGCCTTTGATGAGCTTAGTGGGTTTTATCTCCAAATCATATTCAAGAATAAAAGAAATCCACTTACCTCTCTTACCATCTGGGTCCTGTGTTAGAATGTCTTTAACAACTGAATTTGGGACAAAGGCAATAATATGTGAATGAAGGATGTATACTCTGAAGTCTTTCAATGCTTTAACCAAAGCAAATGCTTGCTTCTCCATAATGTTATACTTAAAAGGGGCATCCCTCAATGCCTTGCTAAATAATGCAATGGGCTGCTCTTGTCCTTGTGGGTTTTTCTGTAAAAGGACAGCAACTATGGTATGTTCTGATGCAAATGAGAAAATATAAAAATCCTTTGAAAAATCAGGACTTATCAGAACTAGTGTTTTGGTTAAGGCTTGTTTCACCAGTTCAAAGGATTGCTTTTCTTCCAAGGTCCATTTTACCCCTTGCTCCTTTTTCATCATGTTTGTGATATTCCTAAGGAGCTCAGCTAAATTAGGAATGAACCTTCTCAAAAAGTTGATCTTCCCAATGAAAGATTGCAACTCCTTGATGTTTCGAGGATGAGAGATTTGCAATATGGCCTCAATCCTCTTTGGATCTATCTTTATACCCTTTTCTGAAATAATGTGTCCAAGAAGTTTACCTTCTTGGAGACCAAATAGTGTCTTCTTAGGGTTTAAGGATATTCCAAACCTTCTACACTTCTCGAGAACCTTTCTCAAATGTTCCAAGTGTTCTTCATCTGTTTTTGAAAACATAGTGACATCATCAAGATAGATAATGATGAAGAAGCCCAATTCTTTCGAGAATGCTATGTCCATGGCTCTTTGGAAAGTTGCTCCAGCATTCATTAGACCAAAGGGAATTTTCACATACATGAAAGTGCCCCATGGCGTAGTAAAGGCTGTCTTTAATTTATCAGCAGGGTAAACCAAGATTTGATTGTACCCTGAATAGCCATCCAGCAAAGAAATTCTTCTAGACCCTACCACTCTTTTTAAAATATGATCCATCTTGGGTAGAGGGTAGTTGTCTTTTAATGAAGCTTTGTTTAAATCTCTAAAGTCTATACAAAGTCTGATTTCTCTAGTTTTCTTCCTAACAGATACCAGATTAGATACCCATTCAGAATATCTAATAGGGACAATAATACCAACGTCATACATCTTTTTAATCTCCTTCTCAACCAAAGGCAACTGAACAGGGTTTATTCTGCGCAGCTTCTGTTTGAATGGTTTTTGGTTTTCTTTAAGGGGAATTTTGTGCTGTATTATTTCAGTGTCATAGGATTTAAGGTCTTCATAGCTCCATGCAAAAACATCAGAAAAATCTTTAAATAGCTCAATGTATTTGAGTTTAATGTGAGCTAGTAAAGTTTTAGACAGTTTAATCATATTTGGTTTTTCCTCACTGCCTATATTGCACTCCTCTACTTCAGCCTCTACAGGTTCCAGTTTTTGTTTTTTGGCCACATCGTCAAAATCGAACAACTCTTCCAAAGGGGCCAGACCTCTAGGCAAACTTTCATCTTTAGTATGGAGAGTTTCCAATTCCTCTGCTTCGTTCATAAGTTTGATAGACAATAGGTTGATATTGACAGGTTCAGGAGAGGGTTCTTCTTCACCAAGAAAGTTTTCTTCACTGCAGTCTGTTTCATAGTTTGAGTCCGAACTATTTAGTTCGAATTCATTTCTGAATTGCATGAAGTCTTATATTTGTTTGTCATTGTCAAACACCTGCCAATACTTCTTATTATTAGGCACTGTTGGTCTAAACTTTATCTTAGTTGTACAGTCTTTGGTTTCAAATGGCACTAATCATTTCCTAGCTGCAAAGGCTAAATTTTGACTGCAATGTTTCTTTTCCTTGGGACAAAAATTACTTTGGACTCCTCGAATGTTTTCAGAAGATTCATGACATCATTCCGATAGGCTCTAAGTCTGGGATGATTTGCGTTATACTCCCCATTGACTTTCCTAATGATCAATTCAGAATCCCCATATACATTTATTCTTCTGGCTCCCAACTTCTTCAAAAGATGTAAGCCTAAGAGAAGGGATTCATATTCTGCTATGTTATTGGAACACTGAAAGTTTAATTTGCATGAAATTCATTCTGTGTGGTTGTTTTCAGTGTTAGTAATCCAGACACCTGCACCAGTGTTAGTTTTGGTTCATGAACCATCAAAGTACATACTCCAGAGAGGACTTTCCACGGTTTTATCTTGTTTAGAGTCCTCTTCAACTATCATGCTTAAGGGTTGTTGTGGAATCTCAACACTGAGTTGAATTTGTTTTGGTTCTCCCAAATTTTCATTTATTTGAGGGACACCTTCTTGATTCTCAATGTTTAGAAGAAAGGGACACATGACTTGCAGTTCAAGACCCATATCTAGTCTGCTGTTGTTTAAAGGTTAAACAAACTGTTCTGAAAATTCATTGGTATTCACCTCCTCCTTTCTATCAGCCATTAATTCTGTTAAAGTGACTTGTTCACTAAGTGTTTCATCATTAAACATGATAAAAGAATCGAGGCCAGTATTGACAGAATATATAGGAGAGTTTTGTGGTCTGTCTTGACTTGTGACAGTGTATTGCATATGGGACTCCCTCTAAAGTCTTCTAGTTTGATTGAAAACATGGATAGTTGCATAGGTCATGTCCATTTGCATAGTCCCTTGTAACTTAGCCCCCCAAGACCTTGAGAGTAACATCCCATACTTTGGGGGCACATCAGCCACTGCAATATCCATGACTAAGCATTTGGCTGGAATTTGGGCTAAGTTTACACAGAGGTCCTTGATCAATCCTAAACATTCTACTCTGCTAGAATCAAAAGAGTAAAGGTATTTATAAGGTCTGGTGATTTCTAGACCCAGGCTCTCCATTACAGCTTTAGGCATTAGATTATAAGAAGCCCCTGAGTCATGCATAACGTTTTGCGAAATTTTGTCAGGAACGTTGAAACTTACATAAAAGGGAGGAACAAGTCCCTCTTGATATTTTCCTTCAATATTTGGACCAAAAATAAGCTCTGGTTGGTCGTCGTTAAGATTGACCGTGTCATTGTTATATTCTAAATTCAAAGCTTCAAAATTTGGGTCCTATATACATGTTGGGCAGCGAACTCAGTGAGGGGTACAGAAATTTTGATCTTTGAGATCTCCTGCTCTAGGCTGAAAGGATTTTGGTTCTTTGAAAAACTTGTTTCAGCCTTATTAACTGCCATTTTATCAGCAATTTCAGGTTGCTGTTTTGTTTTATTTACATTTGATAAAATTGTTTTCACAGGAGTACTAGCTGTAGTGTTAGTACTACTAATATCTGCACTCTGTTTTTCATTGTCTTGAGTGCTTTTTCCTTTACCTTTATCATAATTTTTAGCTATTGTTTTATCCTTTTGTTTGAAAACTTTAGACTTGGTTGCAGTGCTGTTTTGTGAGGATTTGTTGGAGGTTTTGTTGTTGGGGGTTTGTTGACTAGATTTACTTCTGAGGTCATATTCTTTTTGAGGTTCGGTGATGGAATTTTCCATGTCTTGACAACAATTTTCATTATCATATCTTTTGTCATCATAAGGTGTATAAAGACCTTGTTTTCTATCATAATGAACATCAAAATCATCATCATCTACCCCAAATAGGTTAATATCATCTTCCTCTGTTATTTGATCTGTTTCCTCAATCTCACTTACATAGTTTTGATGAAAGGGAGGAGTGATCTGCTGATCATATTCCCTAGGTCTGTTTGGAGGTTGGTTCCTTCTAACATTCTGATTCTGGTTCTGGTTTCTATTTTGAGGAGCAGTTTGGTTTTGACTTGCTTGTGTTCGCTTGATTATGCTCATCTCTTTCATAATTTCTTCCATCATTCTTTCCATATTTGAATTTGAAGTGGAAGGTGTGGATTCCTCTCTAAAAGATACTCTCTTCTCAGCTTTCATCCTTTCTCTTTTCTCCATCAGGTTGACTTATACAGAAAGAGCACCTCTTTGCATATCTTCAAGAGTTGCAAAATCTCTCTCTCTTAGTGAATAAGTCATGTCAGAGTCAAACCCTTCAGGAAACTTGTTTAAAGTTGAGCCTTGTGGAGGTTTTAGCTCTGGAGAAAGGGAATTATACACACTGTTAAACCTAGTGCAATAAGCCTGCACACTTTCCCCAGGGTTTCTATGGAGATTTTTGTATTGAGAGAGGGCTTGGAGAGGATTCTTCTTCACTTCCAATTTGTTTAATAATGTTTGATGGAAGCCCTGGAGATCATTGATACTATGGGGGGCTAATCCTTTAAACCATTTACTTACTTCTCCCCCCAGACTTTGAGCAAATAATCTAAGTTTTATAGAATCATCATCAATATCGTTTCTGTCAAAATAGTCATCCATCTTATCCACATGTTGTGATGTAGTTGTAATATTGTTAGCATCATATAATGAAATTTTGGACTGATAGTCCTGTGGAAGGTTGACTAATGGTGCAGGAAGGACTAAGGGAGCATACCATGCAGCCATGGCAGGAGGTGGGGATGGATTCACAGGTGGGTTGACAAAAGGGAAGGTGGGTTGGAGTGGAGTGGTTTGAACAGTGGATGAAGGATGAGAAGATGTAGATAGAACAACAGTAGATTGCTGAGCTGACCTTGGATGAGAGACACCTAAATTTAACAAGAAGTGTAGATCAGGTGGTGTTGTTTCTCTACTATCAAGATGTTCACTAGTTTCTGGAGAAGAAAGTGAAGACTCATAATCTAGCTGGGTTATATCATCAAATGACCTAGTTCTGAATGGATTTACTAAGTCAGATTGTGATTGTTGTAGAGCTGAAAGATTTTCAGGAACTGATTTAGCTCTCAAGGGTGATCTGAAAACAATTGATAATTTAATCTTAGGAGACTTCCTAAGGATACTTTCTGGGTTATCAACTAACTCAGGTGGATTAGGGTTAGGATGGTCTCTAGTGTGAATCTTTCTAGGAGCCACTATGCTGTGTTTTACAGACCCAAATAAACAAGATAAGTTCAACCAGATATGACAGTCTTTGAATGGTTAACTAATCTGTTTACCTAAATTTCAATCCTAGAGTCCTATAACTGAGTTTGAATGATATTATGATGATTAGGGTTCTTCCAAGTGGAGTCTTAAAGTCTGTTCAAGATTGTGGAGTCACCAAGTGGAAGTTTTTAGCTCTTTTTCAGAGGTAAAAGGTTTTATGGTCCACCACCATGCTTGTGAAATATCCCTTTTCAAGGATATCCCGGAACACAACAAAATCTAACTAGAGATTGACTGGGAGGGAATTTACCAGATATTTCACCTCTAAAGAGAATGAGATTCGGAAGCTACCTGGCCCTTTCCAGACTCTGTCTGAGAGTATGGGGTAAAACACAACAAAAGATAATTGTCAATGTAAGAGTAAGCGTTTTAATGCCAATATGAAGTATTTTTGGATTTTTCTGGGTTATTTTTGAGTTGTGTGGTTTTCAAGAATATCCTAACTCTGTTTCAAAACTTAGCTATGGTTATGAGACAAAGACAGTCTACTCTTATGGCTAAGCCAACTGATTTTTCAAGGTTTGATAAAGTCTTAAGAGAATCCTAGGGTTTGCCTAGATTGTCACTGATTCAAACAAGTTTCATCATGATTACCATTTCCTGGTAGTGCTTGAAAAGGCTGCTTTTAACTCTCAAAGTTTTATAGAAATGACAAATTATTCTGGGTTTAGGGTCCCCAGCGAAGTCACCAGAAATGTTGGGAATCTGTAATTTATTAGCAAGATTGGTAGAGTCTAATTACAGAAACAACATCATTTCAACCAACTTTGGGATTCTAGGATCTAGCCCTCCTAAATCCGGAGAGGGATCTCTCCAATATATACAAAGATGGATTTTTCTTTGAAGTTTGGGGTTATGATATTAGGCTAGTTAGGAAGGCCAAGGGTTTGTTTTTTTTTTTGATGGTTGAGCATGATTACTGTTCAAGGTGTAAAGTTCTAAATGCAAAACAGTTTCAAAAGTGAGAAGTTGCAAGAAATCAGAGTAAGATTTGGTTAAAAAGATAGAAAATTGCAGGTTTTAGTCCATTGGGCTATGGAGTCATAATAGGGTTTAATTGGAACAAGAAGAGGCAAGAGTGGTCCATGGGGCAAGTCATCTATGTCTAAGGATCTCTTTGAAGATTTGATTTATGGAATGGAATGATACAATAATAAGGAGAAATAAATAGATGCAGAAACAAGAGCAGCCCATGATCTAATAAATAATTTTAAACTAGTCAGCCTTTGACATGAACTCAAGAAAAACATAAAAGTAAACTAGGATCTAATAAATACTTTTAAACTAGTAAACCTTTTAAGGTACTTTGAAACTAGCCAGCCTTTGATACACTTTCAATAGAAAAACATCTTAAAACAGAGGGAAACTTGAAGGAAACTTTTGGATTAGAAACTAGCGGGCCGGGCTCACCACAAATCCTCTCCTAGTTCTTCTTTACTTGGTTACTTTCAAGACAAATACAAAGATAACAACAGAATGGCCTAAGATTTGGTAAGTACTTTAAAACTAGCCAGCTTTTAACACATTCAAAGGGAAAAATTCAGATAGTCTGTGGGATCATTCTGGGACTAGGGCTCACCATATCTTCCTCAGTTCATCTTCACAAAACATATACTGAAAATAACATCTAAAAATAACATTCAGATAAGACAATAAGACGAGGGAACGCTAGCATTCCTATGCTTGAACTGAATTAAATCATTCCTAGATAACACAATTTAGAAGAAAAAATTCAGATAAAGGTTTTCAGTCAGAGAAGGTTACTGATGTACAGTAGGTCCTAACTCTATGCATGCTATTCTTTATAAGAGAATATGAAACACAGATGAAAACAGAAACAAAAACAACAAGTTACAATTAGAGAAACATCACCGTCAACATAGACCAGGATCCCATAAATCAGATTGTATTAATGCTTCAAATTAGTTACATCTTTAAGTCCAGTGCTTTAGGTTAGCAACCATCTACACATCTCAGCCTAACCTATCTATCACCAGCAGAGCTCCAAGAGCCAGTGAATACTATGTACAATCAGAAGTTTTTTCTCAAATGTATATCAAAGTTCTAGAACCAACCCCTCACTCATCTTCTGTTGTAGTATATATAGAAGAATGAGGAGGTGAGATCTGATAAAAGATCTCAATTACAATTAATACAGAGTTAATGTCTTCTTGGCCCTTGGGGGGTTTAATGAAGAAATTGTACAGGTGTTTCGCTGTATTAATTGATTTACACTTATGAATTAAGCTCTGTGGGAGCTTATTTGACCTTTGAGGCTCTGTGTGACGCTAGGGTTACCTTGCAGATGTATTTTGCATTAAGTTTCACTACAAAAGTAACTTCTTGGCTGCACTAAGGCAAAATATGATCTTCTTCAATAACTTCGGCCCCTGATTGAGTACTTTGAGGAACAGGTGGCACTATGGTAGCTGGGAGGAGTCGTTTTGCTTCAGATTTTGGCGGCGGAAACATTCCTGCTTGCTAAAACATCTTAGGTTTTCTGTAAACTGTGTTTTATTTGGGGATTAGGCTTTTGATAATAGTCTTAGCCGTAATCCCCATGAAAAACTATCTCTAATCCTCTGTTCTGATACATTTAGGTCTTCGGCACTGATACTCTTTATCTGTGCCCGATTTACTGTGTTTTTGGCTGTTGTGCAGGGCTGTACAGGGTTCATAAGGCATCCATGCCTGAGATAACACTGAGAAAACGTGCATTTCCAACCTGTGAATGATTTCCTTGGATGAATCGAAGATGGGAGGGTCGTCACCCTCTTCCTCTGAATCTTCTTTGAAAATTATGAACGAATGATAAAAAACCCTGCAAAAATACGAAAACTATTAAGAAATCCTACTTTTATAGGTTGACTGCATTGGAGGGTGTGCGAGGAGATCGGAGCTGTTGGATGGCATAATCCAACGGTCAAGATTAATCGGGGAGATCATAGAATGGGTGGAAGAAAGATTAAATCCGAGCCATCAATCTGCAGA